>CAMZMU010000103.1:0-320111 GCA_947311845.1 Poa pratensis
TTTCGGCCTCCGGAACGCCGGCGCTACTTTCCAGCGCGCAACGCAAGCATGCCTTGGGCCTCAGCTGGGCCGTAACGTGGAGGCGTACATCGACGACATCGTGGTTAAAACCCGGTACAAGGACTCCCTCATCCAGGACCTACACGAGACCTTCGAGAATCTCCCCGGGTCAACTTCAAGCTCAACCCGGACAAGTGCGTGTTCAAGGTCCCCTCGGGCAAGCTGTTGGGATTCCTCATCTCCCATCGGGAGATTGAGGCCAACCCCTACAAAATCAAGGCAATCGAGCGCATGCAGGCGCCACGGTGGGTCAAGGATGTGCAGCGCCTAAATGGGTGCATCACTCACCGCACTCGGGTGCTTCATATCAAGGCTTGGTGGGTGGGCTCTGCCGTTCTTCAAGTTGCTCAAGAAGTCGGGCCCCATGGAGTGGACTCCGGAAGCCGAGGAAGCACTTCAATATCTCAAGCGCTACCTCGCTTCGCCACCAGTCCTCGTGGCCCCAAAAGAAAAGGAGCCCCTGCTGCTGTCCATTGCTGCCACCAACCAGGTGATCAGCGATGTGCTGGTAGCAGAGCGTGACGCTCCTCGAATGAAGTCAAGCAAGACCAATGGCAAGCGACCCGGGAACTCTCTCCCGGGGCAACCAAGCAAGAAGAGGCCGTCGGGTGACCAAGGGCCTGATGGTCCCGGCACCACTCCGACCTCACCGGACGTCGTCTTCATGGACAACGGGGAACCTCCTCCTGAAGGAGATCCGCTGGGGGCTACTCTGTCCTCACCCCAAGACGACAACGACATGGAAGAGGTCGAGCCCGACCGGAACTCGGTAACACGCAAGGTGCAGCATCCGGTCTACTTCATCAGTTCGGTGCTGCGTGACGCGCGAGAGCGCTACCCCATGATGCAGAAGCTGTTGTTGGCAATCTCGTTGCCTCCCGCAAGATGAGGCCGTACTTCGAGAGCCATCCAATTACAATGGTATCAAAGTACAACCTAAGAAGCCCCCTGGAGAACCTGCTTGCCACTGGACGCATATCATGGTGGGCCATGGAGCTTCAAGGTTTTGGCCTCAAGTTCGAGCACACGGACAACATCAAAAGCCAGGCACTGGCGGATTTCACAGCCGAGTGGACCGAGACAGAGTTCGATGACCAGAAAGAGGAAACCTGCCTCCCCGGGAAAGAAGACCCCAGCGCCTGGAAGATGCACTTCGACGGTTCTTTCACCAAGAAGCAAGGAGGTGCTGGAGTTGTCCTCACCTCGCAAACCGGCGACCGCCTGAGATACGTCATCCAGATGCACCAACACGAGGGCATGACCAACAACACGATGTAGTACGAGGGCCTGCTCGCAGGACTTCGCACTGCCATCGGCCTCGGCATCAACAAGATCATCGTCAGGGGTGACTCCCAGCTAGTCATCAAGCAAGTGAACAAGGAGTACACCTGCCCCCAAATGGCATCGTACGTCGATGAAGTTTGGAAGCTCCGGCGGCGTTTTGACAGCTTCCAGGCCGTGCATATCCCTCGGGGAGAAAACACGACCGCGGTCGGGTTGTCGCAGCTGGCTTCCAAGCGAGAGCCGGTGTCTCCCGGGATCTACATCGAGGTGCTCAAGCAACCCTCAGTGTCTCCTGAGAGGCTCAAGGCAAGATCTGCATCAACGCAGGGGGCTGGCGACTGCCTACTCCGACAACACAGGTAGCCATCCCAGAAGCTCAAGACCCGGCAACTCCTGCGACAGAGGAAGCAGTGCTTCCCTCTTGTCAAATGGTGTTGCCGGTGGAGAGGAACTACCCGCCATGGGCCCTGGACATCGTCAAGTACATGACGGAGCATGCCCTTCCGGGTAATGATCATGACACCGAGCGGGTCTCGCCAGGCCAAGCTCTACGTCCTGATCGACGGAGAGCTCTACCGATGACGCGACAAAGGAGTCAAGCTCCGTTGCATACCACAAGGGCAAGGCCAAGTACTGCTGAGAGACATCCATGAAGGTACATTCTCGAGTCATGTGGCATCAAGGTCACTAGCGGGGAAAGTTTTTCGTCACGTGTTCTACTGGCCAACAGTCCTCCACGGCCACAAGACATGTGAAGCTTGCCAGTACTATGCGAAGAATATTCACAAGCCAGCACAAGCTCTCCAGCCGATTCCATTCTCCTAGCCGTTCGCGGTCTATGGACTGGATATCGTGGGAAAAATACCGAAGTCTGTCGGGAGACATGAATATCTCTTCATTGCCGTTGACAAGTTCACAAAGTGGGTGGAAGTGATGCCAGTTCCACGTCAGACGACCCAGGCGGCAATCAAGTTCATAGAAGGAATCGTGTACCGCTTTGGAGTACCAAACATGATCATCACTGACAATGGTTCTCAGTTCACATGCCGAGCCTTCCTCAACTTCTGCGAAGACCTGGGCATCAAGGTGTGTTTCCCCTCGGTGTCCTACCCAAGGTGCAATGAGCAAGTGGAGCAAGCAAACGCGGAGGTCCTGAAGGGTCTGAAAACCAAGGCTTTTGACAAGCTAGAAGACAGGGGCAAGAACTGGATTGATCACCTGCCAAGTTTCTTGTGGTCACTCAGAACCACGCCAAGCAGAGCAACTGGTGAAACACCTTTCTTCCTTGTCTATGGAGCAGAAGTAGTCCTACCAACAGAGCTAAGGCACGATCTCCCCGGGTACTCGCCTAAGATGAAGACGCACAAGTTGAAAGGAGGATTGATGACATCAACTTCCTGGAAGAAGTGCGGTGCCGAGCTTCATTACGATCTGCTCGATATCAGCAAGGGCTCCGCCGCTATCATGATCGTCATGTCCGCTCTCGAGCATTGGAACCCGGAGACCTGGTACTCCGCAAAAAAGCAGAAACTTGATGGCATGAACAAGATGTCATCCAAGTGGGAAGGTCCTTATCGGGTGACGCATACCCTGAGGACTGGAGCAGTCTATCTGGAGGATAAGAAAGGTAGGCCAGAGGGCAACGCCTGGAATATTGAGACCTCCGCAAATTGTACCCCTGATTACGAACACGAATCGCAGATAGTCGAGTCCACTAAGCATGCCCAAGGGGCTAGTGTTCTGTAATAGGGTGTAAGAATCATCGCCAAAAAATAAAAGATAAGTTTTTCAATTCCGTGAGCCTCAATTTTTTTCGTGAAATGTGTTACCCGTAACAACCCCCAAGCAGGGGGCTGACATGGTGCCGGTGGCTTGACGGGTCGAGCGCGATTACCTATCAGTAGGAACTGCCACCCGGTCATGCCGTACTGCCACGGAAAGGAGAAATTGGGAAGTGTTGTGTTTTAAAGAACCTAAACACAGAAATGCACATTCAACTTTGCTTGCGGGTTTCTTCGGGTAAAACATTTTCATGACACGAAGAGAGGGTCCTTTCTTTTCCTACTGAAAGTTTTCTATGTGCAGCGCCTCTCCCCAGGACAGGAACAGGCGAAGGAGAAGTGGCTAAGGAGCTGGATACCCGGGAGAGGCACAGCAGATCAGAATCGCGATGGAAATCAGCTAATTTTTCGCATTGCATTTTGCACTTAGGCATAACATCTCGCTTGGAGTCAATATACCATCAACCTGCGCATGCTTGATGGCTTATGAGAACCTTTGCGGGAGTAATGCGTCCTCCCCAGCGAACGGTCCGTTTCCCTCTGGCCTAGTACCCACGGCTGTGGAGTAGGCACCCAGAAGGTATAGTGCTCTTGGGGGTACTGCTGCGGCAGACAGTCAGAGTACTTCGCACCCGAGAGATCTCCTCATAAAACCTGACGTAGCGAATAGTGCAAAGGAAGATTGGGAAATGACCCCGGGAGTTGAGCATAGGTTTGCATTCATATTTAACTTCTGAATTACATTTCCGAATTACATTCAGCAATGCAACTCCAGTACAATATCTAGCATGTGATGCTAAGGCCGGTCCAGGGCTCCTGGCGGGGCATTTTCTCTGTTTATTGCCTACCGGGTGAACTTCTAATCCCCGGGGACGCCCGGGGAGAAAGGGGGGTAACTCGCATAGAGTCTTCAGGGATCCCACGGACCAGGAGACTTCTGGCAAAACCCGGGACATGCTGGCTGCAAAGGGAGTGCACATGGTCCATGAACTTGTCCATGATATCTTCTTCGTCCTGAACAGAAGAAAAGGAAGGGCGGGATCAAGATGCAAACTCCAACTCCCAGATAAGCTGGCCAAGAACAAGGAAAGCGTACCTTGAAGACTTCATCAAGATCACTGAGGAGATGAATCAGCCTTGGGTTACCCTCGGCCTCTCTCCACAGTTCCATCTTGATGACATCCTTGCGGGTGGCCAAGGCCACCGACGCCTCCATGGCTGCAGGGCCTGCAATGTTTCCCACGGCGGGGAAAACCAAGGACACTCTGGGTCGAGAGCGACCCCTCCGTTCTCTCCCATGGCCGGGCGTCAGGTTCTTTGGGTGCACCCGCCACGCCTCGGAGGACTAACTCCGCCGTCGACACATCGGAAGAAGATGCTGTCGATTCTCGAGACATTGTGCTGCGGTCCGTGGAAGGAGCAGTGGAGGGCAAGAAGAGAAGACGCACCGAGATAGCTGGGGGCTAAGGGGCTTTTATAGGCTCCTCATCCCCCACCTACCACTTGACGGTGCGACTGTCGCAGTAATTGGAGCACAGTTTGCGAAAAAGGAAAAACCTTTTCCTTCTACACCAGCGTGGACCAGAAGTTGAAGCATAAAGAAAAGGCGATTCTTTCATTTCATTCCAAGACTTACAAGGCGGGACTTTTTTACAAGAAAAGGTTTGCCCCTTGCGGGCGAGGTACACCGGCGTGCGCCAGAAGGTGCTACTTCTAGAAGTACACCGGCGCCGCCGTGGAGCCCGAGGTCGACGAGATCGGCGTCGAATCTCCTCAACCGGATGAGGACGAAGTCTCCTCTTCCTCCGCGCAGGAAGAGCTCTCCTCGTCTTCATCCGCATCCTCGAAGCTGGCGCCGCTGCTGCTCTCACTCTCCGCGCAGCATTCCACGCGTCCTCCAGCAAGGCCGAAGACTTTCAAAGTGAGCGTCGCGTCTCCATCGAACCGGAACACCAAGCATTGCCCCCGGTCAAGCGGCGACCGCGGGCGAACGACTTCCACCCTTGACCCAGGAGCATGGCGTCGTCGATGGCAAACTCCGCCCAGACCCGGAGGGGCCGTTGGGGCAGCCGTCCACCTCCAGCCAGAAGCCGGAGGGCTTGATGTCCTCCAACGCCGTCGCGAAGGAGTCGGCACATGCAGTCGGCTGCGGATTCGGCGGTTCAGTTCCACGACGAACTCGAATGCCGCGAAGCTGGTGTGGGCGGTGCTCCTTGGAGGAGGAGCAGCGGAACCACGACCACCACGTCCCCCACGGCCACCTCGACTGCCGCGACCGCCGCGGCCTCTTTTCCCTCGACCACGAGGGGCGCCTCTCCCATGAGCAGAAGAACCGTCCTCCGCCGCAGCAGCTACCGAACGAGGACGCCCCACTCCCCTCCTCACTGGCGCCATTTTCACCAATGGCCTTGGGTGGATTTGGGATTGGGGAGAAGAAGAAGATGACGGAAGAAGCAAGGGGCGCACCCCGCTTTTATAGCCTCGGCCGCCCCTTCAGTAGATGGTCTCCTCGTTTCCTCCGTTCCCAGGAATCAAGGAGGCCATGGCAGTTATTCCCCCAAGTGGAGTAACTCCAAGACCACCACTCAGCCAGGTGGTGCAACAGCAGAGAAGACCAGAAGCCGGGACCCACTTTGGCCTTTTTTAGGTCATAGCACCGGCAGCTGGGGCAGGAGCCGCCGGGACCATGCCCGGGGGCTACTGTCGCAACAGTGGAACATGGGGTTCCCCTAGTACTGTCAAAGTGGGTCCAGCACGCGTGGGCCCAAGCACGAAGATGGACATGGCCAAGACTCAGCACGAGCCACGCATTGGCTAAGGATCCCGGGTTCAGGGACCTGCCGGGTCCCCTGTGCCCGCGGGTATCACAAGGACACCCGGAGAGCCCGAGTCCCCGGCAGGAGGCCAGGACTCCCTCTCGGGTACCAGTCCATACAAGATGCGGATAAGATCTCCAGCTCATTCGGGAAGACACCAGAAGATCCTAGAAGACTTGGGAAGCAAGGCGGAGGAGAGGGCGGAGGAGAGGTAGGCAGGGAACCAAGCCCGTGGTGTTGTCAGCCCCTGTCCGCCCTGCTTTCCCTAAAGGTGGACGCTCCGACCTTTCCCACGGAGAATACTTGGAGAGGAGAGGCCACGTCTCCTCCTAAACCAGCTGGGGAGTTCTTCCCGCCAAGGCCCCCTCACGCTCCTCCCATGACCCTGTGGTATCCCCTTGGCCTATAAAAGGAGGACCAAGGCATGGAGGAGGGGATAGGTTGAGACAAGCTGAGATTACCTAGTAACGAAGCAAGGCTAGGCTAGGGCGGAGAGGGTAGAGAAGGAAGGTGATCTCCTCCGGGCCAGTATCTGTCCTTCGTCTACCTCTCGCCAAAACCCCTTCCGGGTACCTCACCGGAGAACCACCATTGCAGCCACACCATGATGATACCATATATCCAGACATGCAGGAGTAGGGCTTTTAGCCTCCGGGCGGCCTGAACCTGGGTAGATCGCCGTGTCCCCTTGCTTGCTTTGATCGTGGAGAGGAGAGCTTGACGGTGATCTTCCTCGGGAGACGTTTACCAGCTTCCTTCGCGCCCCATACCGAATCTACAAAGGGGGTACCTAGTATCCCCGGTGTCTGTGCTTCGAGACACGACAGACACGGATGTTAACCTGGCGGTGGATTATTAGTCATAGATGCAGTTGGATAATGGTCTATGTATTATGTTGTAATGCCCAATTAAATGCCAAAGTGAACTTTATCTTATCATAATATGCATTGTCATGCCCTCACAATTTTATCAATTGCCCAACTGTAATTTGTTCACCCAACACATATTATTTGTTGCAGAGTTACCTCTAGTGTAGATAGCTGGGAACCCCGGTCCATCTTTAATCATCATTGCTTTCCCGTCAACTCCACGCAATCAACTATTTTCTGGTGCCATTGCTCCTGTGTTACTGCTACTGTTGCTCTCATATTACTACTGCTTCCACATCACGCTTGTTTAGTGCTTTCTCAGGTGTGGTGGAATTGACAACTCTGCTGCTAAGGCTTATAAGTATTCTTTGTCTCCCCTTGTGACGAATCAATAAATTTGGGTTTTACTTCCCTCGAAGACTGTTGCGATCCCTTATACTTGTGGGTCATCAGAGCTCATATGGTTTCAGCTGTCGAGAAGCATAAGCCACTACATGTCCCTCCTGCATTAGCACACAGCCAAGACCTTGGTGCGAAGCATCGCAAAAGATCACAAAGTCCTTGGTAGTGTGATGAGGTTAGGACCTCTAGGGTGGCCCAATCTTCACGGATTTGAAGCGGATTCGGATGAACTCACGCAAGAACACGAAGAACACGAAGAACGCAAGAACACAAGAACACAAACACGATACAAGGACACGTTTCCCTCACCGTCGGTCCAACCGGCCCGATAGAATCCACACAAGGGTTGGAAGATTGGCTCCAATAGACTCCACACAAGAGGTGGAAGATTGCTAAGTAGTAGATACTACAAGGAGGGGTCTTGATACAGCTCAATAGATGGATGATCTAAGGAGAGGTCTTGAATCCACAAGGGGATCTTCTCCACAAGTGGAGGCAACTCCACAAGGGGAGGGGATGAGCACAAGCTCTATCTCTATCTCATAGCTTGTCTTCCCTACATCTGAGCAAGGGGAGTCCTATATATAGTGTTGACCAAAAGGGGGTAGGTGGGGAAGGTTACAAGGGCATTTGCCCGTTCTGGATCCCACAGCGGCGGTAGTACGCTGGGTTAAGCGGTAGTACCGCCGGTGCGGGCTTCCTCAGCTCATCCCACGTCGGCGGTACCACCAGCGATACCAGCAGCGGTACCGATCGATACCGGGAATCGAAGCAGAACCCGTTTCTGGCGGTAGCAGTGGCGTTAGCGGTGGCAGTAGCTGCCAGCGGTAGTACCGCCTATCCCGGCGGTAGTACCACTCTTGAAGCTGCTGCTCCTCTTCCTTCTCCTCTTCCAAGCCATCGTCTTGTCGGCCTTCACTCCTCGTGCACCTTGGTCATCCTCCCGTGTACATGTACTCGTCATGACAAACCTAGCAAAGCAAAGAGGTAGATGCTCAAGTAGTATACCATCCAAAGGAGCACGAAATGGGTTCTCATAGAGGAAGGAGTTCGCCTTTGAGTTCGATGATGACTTCGGATATGTTGAGGGTCTTGGCACGGTGATGGTTATGACTAGGGTTACATCACTTAGGGTGGTTTGCACTACATCATCTCCCCCCCTTTAAAAAGAGTCGTCCTCGACTCTTGCTCTTCATTACCATGCAAAGGAGGTAGATGTGTTGTCGAAGAATTGGTAGTCACCATGCCTACAAACACCAAAGACCAAGCAAACCATGTGTGTGCAAGAAAGAGGAGCATATCAATAATGACATGTCCATTCTTTGTCATAGCACCATTAGCACAACACAAGAATATGAAAAGGTAGTGCAAGTGCAAGGTCAATGTGCAAGCAATCCAATGGAACATCTTCAAAATGTGGTAACACAAAATCTCCATGAAAATATGAGGATGCCCTCTAGGTATCTCATCTTGGACCATATGATCGTTATTGCACACAAGGCATTGGAAGGGACAATTTGTCATCAACCTTGATGCAACAAGAGGAGAATTTGGCAAAAACACACAATATAGGATGTCCAAAATATCATCATGGTGGCAAACAAAGCACATGAAAGCGCAAGTTTTCAACATATTTGTTGCAACACCAAATTGGTAGAAACCAAAACACTCATGACAAGACATGCATAAAATGTCATTATGGTTGCAAACAAGCCATCTCAAAGAACAATTGTTCATCATTTTTGTTGCAACACATAAATTATCCATGTGAAAGATCAAGTATACATTCTTGTCAAAGGGAAGACCAAAAGCATCATCATGATTGCAAGCAAACCATAAGCAAGAGAAATTGTTCAACTTGTTTGATGCAAAACATGAGAAAGATTTGAGAGTTGGATTCGATCCACTACTCACATATATGCTCTCAAGAGCTCTTTTTGTCAACTCATGCTCAATTGAGGTTGACATTATCATGTGTTTACCGGCACACACAAGACACCATATGAAGAAGTTATGTGCACGGTACATGAACAAATCATCCATCATGAAGTGTCTCTTCATTTGCACATCACCAACCACATCAAAAACAATGGGAAAATATGACATATGTGGATAGTCACTATGCAAAGTGAAGGATGGAACAAGGTCCATAAGAGAAAACGCAACATCTCCAATATGTGAGAAAGCTATGGGGGCAATCTCATTATCAAGCATTTCAACATTATTGCAAGCAACACATGTGAAAGAAAAATTGTTCAACATATTACAAGCAACAATGGGAGAATAGCGTAAACATCGATTGCATAGCATGGGTATGGCAACATCATCACACATAGAAGAATCCACATGATCAACATTGTTTTGAAGCAAGGTATCACACGTGAACTTGAATGACTCATATGTGACATCAAGAAAATCATCCAAATCATGCAAGCAATCAACTTTCATCATGTCCACTAGTGGGATCATGGTCACATAAACACCCATACCGTTGTTATCCGCTCATGTGAAGTAGGTGTTGAAGTAGTAGGGGCTTCCATGTAGCCGACTTGTCCATCTTGAAGTAGACATGGGTTGGCATCATCATCATCCTCCATGTACATCTTCTCCATTGGAGACACCGTCATGTCGAGGTGTGGCGTCTCATCATCCATAGAACCTAGCATACAATGAGAGAACACACTAGAGGAAAAGGGTAAGTTGTTAGAATTCGAAATGGCCTCACAAGACCTATCAACTACCTCTCTCAACTCAAGTGATGTATCACTCATTCCCTCCAAGTGAAAGCACTCAAACTCACATATGGTGGAGGCACTCAACTCACTCTCACTCTCACTCAAGTGGGCTAAGTGGCTCTCATGCTCATATGGGTTCGGTACCATCTCAAAAGTCAAACACATAGGGATATGCGCGGTTTTCTCAACTCCATTCGCCTCCAAAGTCAATGCCATAGTGTAGGCATCATCACCCGACTCCAATGCGGAAGGGAAAATCCCATGCTCCGCCTCATCACTTGACCCATGGTCGAAGGTGATAGCATCATCCATGCTCGCCTTCTTGGTCAAAGGGAAAATCCCATGCTCGACCATCTTCTAGCCGTCTTGGTCACCAGCTTGGCAATCCCACATCATGTGACCTTGTCCATTGCATAGTGGGCACAGGAGATTGGGACATTCTCGTGGATCATGGTCTTGGCCTTGGCAATTGTCGCATATTAGGTGTTCTTCTTGCCATATGGGGGCCATTGTGGTGGTGGCACTTGTTGTAGATACCATATGAACAGAAGTGCTTGAGAATGGCGCCAATGGGGTTGCGTCCTCATGTTTGTGACCATGTTTCTTCCGGCGTCGACGTAGGCTTTGCTCGAAGAATTTGTCGATGTCGGCCATGATCTCATCAAACATGGATCTTGTAGCTTTTGTTGGTGCCAATGTTGTGGTGGAACTAGGGGACACCATATGATGAGCACTTGCTTGATGGCGTGCCTTGCGTCTTAACTTCTCCTCAT
This sequence comes from Poa pratensis, assembly GCA_947311845.1. NCBI lineage: Eukaryota > Viridiplantae > Streptophyta > Magnoliopsida > Poales > Poaceae > Poa > Poa pratensis. Next base: position 10,721 of record CAMZMU010000103.1, read on the forward strand.
GTCGATGTTGACACTCTTGAGGGGAAGGATGACGTCGAAGATCGTTCGGATGCTTCTCCTCATGGCGGCGTCGACGTTTTTGATATCTTGGCGACCTTTCCTTGGAGCTAGCACTCGTACTCGATGAAGCATTCCACTTCTTGAATGTGTTTGGCTTGGCATCTTTCTTGTGCCGCCTTGAGGTTGATGTAGAATGGCGAAGCTTGGTACTCTTGGTGATGTCCTTCTCATGGCGCCTTCTTGAAGTGGATGGAGAATGTCGAAGCTTGGCACTCTTGGCGATGTCCTTCTCATGGCGCCTTCTTGAAGTAGATGGAGTTCCATAGGATGGACTCATAGTGGTCTTCTCGTTGCTCCATCTTGGGCTTGAACCATAATAGGTTGTGCCATGACGCTTGGTGGTGCCGCTCTTGAACATGTTGGTGATGGGAGTCCTCTCCTCTTGCATGTTGTCGAAGGTGTAGTCGATGTCGTCGCACATGCATGAAGAGTGGTAGTCATAGACGTTCTCCACCATGTCATCGGAGTTGTAGTCGTAGTAGTGGCGCTCCACCTTGTCGTTGTAGTCGAAGTCAGTACCATATGATGAGGCATGTGAGGGAATGTGCGCCTCATTGTCGTTGGAGCTTGTGTAGTCGGAGTCGTGGTACCGCTCCATGTCATCGAGTCGTGTGTACTTGGAGTCGATACTATATGATGAAAGTTTGTCGACGTCGTGGTACCGCTCCAAGTCGTTGACGCTTGAATAGTCGGAGTCGTAGCGGACGTCTTGGTGATGATTCATCGTGTCATGCACACTCGTGGAGTCGTAGTCGTGGTAGCGGAAGTCTTGGTGATGCTCCATCATGTCATGGGGGTCATTGTCGGTGTAGTAGTCCCCCATGTCCTCAATGCTTGAGGCATCATAGTCCATGTGACTCATCGTGTACTCAACATCATCTTCGCCTCCATAGTTGAATTCGCTCTCCCTAGACATGTTAACTCACAAAACAAGTGTATATATGTGGAGTGGAAAGGAACTAGAACACAACCTCTCACCTTTGTAGATAGTATTGGACGTCATGGACAACCAAAGGAAACGATCACAAAGTAAAGTGCTTGTGTTCAAGTATCCAACGCAAACTCCAAAACACACATGGCTTAGAAGTGGATAGGAAGGTATGGTAGGTAGAAAGCAAACTGAACCAACCCGAAACCAAGATATTGTAATGGCAAGTAGAGAACCGCAATGATCACAAAGCAAAAACAAGTCAATCTCAAAAGATAGGAATGTAGCTCAAGGAAACACACACACAGAAAGATAAAAGGGACTCGTGCAACCAAGAAGTGAGCTAAAGAACCAAGATGGTCCTAGCGGAGACTACGAGCTCATGTTGCACAAGTAAAAGGAGAGCACTAGCTCGATTGCAATTTATTTGGTGGGTACAAGATTTGCACAAAAATGTACCACCTACAAGATGTTCATCAAGCTTGCGCGCTTCCTACAAGAGATATGGCAAGTGGTGTTTCTTCTTTCTTTTCTATTGATTTGGCAATTTTTGCTTCTTTTCTCTTTTGAGTCTTTTCTCTTTTGACTCTTATCTCTTTTGCACACCCACTTCTTTGATGCCAACACAAGATATATGATATATGACAACTAGCGCATGCAATTGTTGCTCGGAAACTACACGGTGCAAATGTGTAAAGATATAGTGTGGCTTACAAAGGAATGGCAATGGGAGAAGATTCGTGAAGTTATACGTTTCGTCGACGATCTTCACCCTTTGTTGTAGAAGTGTCGTGCTTGCCCACGGATTTTGGTGGTGGTGGATGTTGGATCAACCGCTGTGGTGATGTAGGCCTTGCCCGTAGCTTCGAAACGAGCCAAAAAAACACTAAAAACGGAGTCCGAAATCAAAAGATATTGCCAAAACCGTTTTCTGAAATTTTCAGTTTTCTGGGGGTACCGCTGGGATAGGCGGTAGTACCGCTAGGGGTACCAGATATCGCGCCAGAAAGCCTTTTCGGAGGTACCGACTGCGGTAGCACTGCTAGGGGCGGTAGTACCGCTGGGATAGGCGGTAGTACCGCTACGGGACGCAGATTCTTGCCCGAAAACGTGAAAATGGCCGATTTGGGTGGAAAAACTCGCCGAATATCATCAAATCGAATGGGAAATTGATGGAATTAGGCCATGGGAATGCAAAGGAAGGTAGATCAACAAGTTTAGCAATAGATCCACAGATCAAAACCTACCAAAATGCACTCAAAACTCCGAATCGAACAAAAGCAATTTGTGGCTATTTTTGGTGGAAATTTTCGAATTTCTCAAAATCAAAGAAAAATTTGGGGGATTTGTGGGGGAAACAAAGTAGAATCCGTGGCAACCTTTGCTCTGATACCATATGAAGAGGTTAGGATCTCTAGGGTGGCCCGATCTTCACGGATTTGAAGCGGATTCGGATGAACTCACGCAAGAACACGAAGAACGCAAGAACACAAGAACACAAACACGATACAAGGACACGTTGCCCTCACCGTCGGTCCAACCGGCCCAATAGAATCCACACAAGGGTTGGAAGATTGGCTCCAATAGACTCCACACAAGAGGTGGAAGATTGCTAAGTAGTAGATACTACAAGGAGGGGTCTTGATACACTCAATAGATGGATGATCTAAGGAGAGGCCTTGAATCCACAAGGGGATCTTCTCCACAAGGGGAGGGGATGAGCACAAGCTCTATCTCTATCTCATAGCTTGTCTTCCCTAGATCTGAGCAAGGGGAGTCCTATATATAGTGTTGACCAAAAGGGTGTAGGTGGGGAAGGTTACAAGAGCATCTGCCCGTTCTGGATCCCGCAGCGGTGGTAGTACCGCTGGGTTAAGAAGTAGTACCGCCGGTGCGGGCTTCCTCAGCTCATCCCACGTCGGTAGTACCACCAGCGGTACCAGTAGCGGTACCGGTCGATACCGAAAATCGAAGCAGAACCCGTTTCTGGCGATAGCAGTGGCGGTAGCGGTGGCGGTAGCTGCCAGCGGTAGTATCGCCGTGCTCCTCTTCCTTCTCCTCTTCCAAGCCATTGTCTTGTCGGCCTTCGCTCCTCGTGCACCTTGGTCATCCTCCCGTGTACATGTACTCATCATGACAAACCTAGCAAAGCAAAAAGGTAGATGCTCAAGTAGTATACCATCCAAAAGAGCACGAAATGGGTTCTCATAGAGGAAGGAGTTCACCTTTGAGTTCGATGATGACTTCAGATGTTGAGGGTCTTGGCACGGTGATGGTTATGACTAGGGTTACATCACTTAGGGTGGTTTGCACTACATCATAGTGTCTGGAAGAACAAGCACTGGAGTGGTAGTCAATTTGGTTTCAAGGTTTGGAAACTTTCCTCAGCCTTTTCTGACCACGCAAACTTATTATCATTCTTCAAGAGATCAATCATTCGTTTAGCAATCTTGGAGAAATTCTCAATGAATCGACGGTAGTAACCTGCCATTCCGAGAAAAGTCCTGACCTCCTTGACTGATTTAGGTGCTTCCCAGTCCAGAATGGTTTGAACTTTATTCGGAATGATTGCAACACCTTGATGACGTGGATCACACGTTCGTTGGGAGACCCCAAGAGGAAGGTATGAAGTAGTGTAGCAGCAGTTTCCCTTGATGATGTGGATCACACGCTCGTTGGGAGACCCCAAGAGGAAGGTATGAATTAGTGTAGCAGCAGTTTCCCTCAGTATGAAACCAAGGTTTAATCGAACCAGTAGGAGCAAGAAATCACTTCTGAAGGTTGTTGGTGGCGCCGTTTACGATCACCAACGTGGAATGTCCACACAACACAATCAAACTACTTTGCCCCAACGAAACAGTGAGGTTGTCAATCTCACCGGCTTGCTGAAAACAAAGGATTAAACGTATGGTGTGGAAAACAGTAGTAAATTGCAGAGAATGAAAAGGAACAATGTTTGCAGTTGGTTATATTATCAGTGTAAAAGAATGGACCGGGGTCCACAGTTCACTAGTGGTGTCTCTCCATAAAAGATAACTAACATGCTGGGTGAACAAATTACAGCTGGGCAATTGACAAAATATTGAGCGCATGACAATGCATATATATGACATGATGATTACTATGATATTCATGTGGGCATTACGACAAAATACATAGACCGTTATCCAACAGCGTCTATGACTAATAATCCACCTCCAGGTTGTCATCCGAGTTCCCCGTAGGTATTAAGTTGCAAGCAACGGATAACCGCATTAAGTAATGTGCGTAATGTAAACAAATGCATTAGACCTAACGGCGCACCCTTAAGCTAAGCATCGGTTATTTTACCCCTAGTGGCAACAGCACATCCACAAACTTAGAAGTTGTTGTCACTCTCCCAGATTACCAGAGGCATGAACCCACTATCTAGCATAAATACTCACTCTTGGAGTTACAAGCATCTACTTGGCCAAAGCATCTACTAGTAATGGAAAGCATGCAAGATCATAAATAACATATAAGATAGATTGATAATCAACTTGACATAGTATTCAATATTCATCGGATCCCAGCAAACACAACATGTAGCATTACAATAAGATGATCTGGATCATGATAGGCAGCTCACAAGATGTAACACCCTAAAATTATAACAATTATTATTATTCCAAAAATGTGGGCCAACAAAAACTTTTGTTGTATTATGTGTGTTGATTGTATATTGTTGCTTGTGATGTTGTTTGCTCTAATTAAAAACTTGGAAAAACAAAAGAATAAAATAAAAAGCTAAAACAATAAAACAAATGTGACAAGTGTCACACCATTTCTCCAAGTGAGAAATTAATTTTCTTTCCAAACAAAATTCAGTGGAGTGGTAATATAATCACTCTCATTTTATTCCTACAACTTTTCCCTCTCCCAATATTAAATTCAAAAACCTAAATTTAAATTCCATTTCTTTCTTTATCTTATTCAAATCAAGAAATGTGCTATGTTGCACTTGTCAAATAAATTCCCAATCAGCACCACAAATCTTGATAAACATATGTGAAGCAAATTATGAAAATAAATTTCAGAAATTGGAAATTAAACTTGGTTCAAACATTTCGTCGAACACCTAGTGGCAGAGCCGTGTTCTTCCCCAAATCGATTTCAATCCGAGATGGATTCGATCGATTTCGATCGAAATTCGTCAAATCTCTACCCTCACTCACTCCCTCTCACTCCACTCTCCTCACCGCGCCCGCTGGAGCCGAAGAAATTGGACGGCTAGTCGAGGAGGCGTCGCGCCAGGGGACAGGCGCCCGCGCGCACGTCGCCATGGTCGCCACTGTGGAAGAGGAGGTGGCGACGCCGTGGTGGCCTAGCGCCGTGCCCCCCCTCTCTCCCTTGCTCTTCTGCTCCCGTGGACATGAAAACACCGGCACGACAGCGCCCAACTCGCGCGCATAGCACGCGCCCATGCTCGCCGTGCGCCATGGCCGACCCAAGGACACCACTGTCGACTCGGCGCTCCACTGCACCCCTCGATGCGTGGCCGTGCCCAGCCACTCCCCAGCTCACCTGCGGCCCCCCCAGACAACCAACGGCAGTCTCTCCCCTCCCTAGACCGTGCGTGAACGGTGACCACCATGGACCGAGCTCGGAGCATAAATAGAGCACCCGAGCCTCACTTCCTCTCCACTCCGCACCACTCTCTCCCCCTTGCTCCACACTCACTCATGCATCGCCAGGAGGGCGAGCACGTCGTTGCAGCCCTTGCTGCCTTGGTCGACCACGGCCAGGTGCTGCCGGAGCAGAAGGTGGGCATCGACCACGGCCGTACCGTGCCTCTCCCCCTTTCGCTTCTCTGTGGCCTGGACGCTCTTCTCCATCACCACCGCACTCACACGCTCCCTTTTCCCCTCTGTTTCGTGCACAGAATCGCCGCCAGGACCTCGCCGGAGTTTCAGGAAGTGGCCGTGGAAGCGAAGCTGCTCGACGCCGTCGACTGGAGCCGTCCCAGGAAGCGTGACTTCTCTAGCGACCTTCCCAAAGCCTCCGCGATCCCTCTGCATCACCTACACGTCCTCCCGAGCCCCTAGGTGAGCGAATTGCCGACCTCGCCGTCGCCGGAGCCACGGCGCCGCCTGTTTGTGGTCGTCGCCGATGTGCTGGCTTCTCAGCCGTTGGATCTTAGATCCACGGTAGCATACCGTTTCAGCAGATGTGTCGCTGACCAGTGGGCCCCGCTGTCAGCGTTTTAAACATTTTAGCGCGCGCGAGTTATTTCTGTTGAGTCACTGACGAGTGGACCCCACCGTCAGGATCCTCAACATTATCCCGAACAGAAGATTTTCTAATTTAATTTCTCTAGAAATTTCAGTACTGGACTGAACTTTGAAATTCAATATCTTGAGATTTATATGTCCAAATAAATCAAATCAAAATGTTCTGGAAAGCTTATGAAACTGTTTAACCAACCCAAGTGGTTTCATTTCATTTAGATAAATAATAAATGTGTAGTATTAAAAATGCCATAGAAGGTTTAAAACCTAAACTTGTTTGTTTCTGATACTCTATTAACCCAAATAATTCCAAACCAATTTTGTTAGCTTGGTACTGTGATCTATTAGCTTCCCAAATTTTGGTAGAATTAATTATGCAATGATAATTGTTTAGTATAAAGTTGAAGTTAGAAAACCCTTCTGCACTAAAACAATTATAGATGTTTAATGTTTAACGCAAATGAATTAGGACCAATTTTTTTATGTCACATTTATTCATTATTAGTTACCCCTAAAAGGATTTAATTTTAGGATCAACAGAACTTAATTTGTAGCTAAAACTTGATTATTAAGTTTCTGGATTAAAACAATTATGTAGGGGGTTTGGTAACTCCAATTAATCCAAATCAAATTGTGTTGTCTTCTACACTTCAATAGCTCTCTGCAGAATTTTATTTTGTATTTTTGTGACCAACAGAACTTGAGTTATGCAATTAAACATGTTTAACTAGTTTCTGCCATAATTAAGACATAAATAAATAATGGTTAATCCAATTAAATTGAAACCAAATTGTGTTGCTTGATGTGTGCAGTGGCTATTTATAGCATTTAAGATTGTAATATTGTGATGTTGATTGAGTAGTATAGTGATTGTTTGTATTTGTTTGTTTATTAATTAGACGAGAGCGTTGTCGGAATTATCGAGGAGGGAGAATTTGTTGAACCTGAAGATCAAGACCAAGGTCACTTTGTCGAGCAAGGCAAGCTACTATCTGAGATTGCAACCCAAATATATGCATCTACTTTGATAACATGATTTACTCTTAAGGCAATGATTTTTGAAACCTTTTCAAAAAGCATATGAAAAACTATTTTGCCACCGATGTAGAAGTATAAGATAGTTGATATAAAACTATAGGATGGGAAGAAAAAGATTGTTTATTCAAAACTCCTTTGAAAATACTTGTGTGGTTATGGAATGCCGAGATGTCGGTGTTGAAGTGGAGAAATGGAGAATGGAGATGTTTATGAAAAATGCACAGTGTGTCCTAGTACTATGACGACCAATCTTACCCTGTGCGACCACATTTACCCACATATGGGAAAGGGCTTAGTCATATAATTTGCTCTTATTAGTATGGGATGCCTCAACAACGGAGATGACTCCGTTCCATGAGGGGATGGTTCGGTGACCTACCCCGGACCCGGGTCCTCGCACATGTGGAGAAGGATGGTCCTCGCACATGTGGTGGATAGAAGGATGTCCCGTATACACCGTCGGGCAGAACTATGAGTCCTCACACTTAGATTCCGACGGGCTGGGTTAAGTGTTGATGGAAAATGTCATAGCGGCAGGGTCCTATACTAGCATGAGCAAAGGACAGGCTATGGTCGGTGACTCAACTTCGCATACACCTTGTATGGCGGGACGTGGCTGACACGATGAGTTACCGGATGGATATGGGAAAATCGTGCTACCTCTGCAGAGTGTAAAACTATTCGAATAGCCGAGTCCTCGGATATGGACAGTTGGAAGGCTGTCCTAAGACCATGTGCAAGTTTTTGAAAGACTTTGGGTTTTAAAAAGAAAAGGAAATGGAGAATGTTTTATACAACCATACCAACGGATCGGTATGAGGTTGTTGGAGGCAAGTGGACCATGACGGGCTATGGTCGAAAAAAGGAGGAGTTTTGGAGAAACAGATAAAATGGTGATTTTATTTAAAAATAGTTATAAAATTCTTCTTACCTTTTTCAATAAAGATATAGAGATGTTTAAAATAAATAAAAGTCTGAAATTAAAATAAAACTAGTGCATACTCATGTTGGGGTAGTTTATGAGTACAATCAAATGTACTCATATTGGTTTCGTCCCTGGCTATTTTCTTAGCCAGACTTCGAGGAGCACTACGCCGAGGAGGGGTACGGCGACTTCTACGCGAACTAGGGATCTCCATAAGTCAGCTGCCCATCGGGTCGTTGTTAGAATATGATGTCTACTACGCCGTAGCTTCCGCTGAATATTTTGGTTTGGCCAATGAAGGCACCTATGTAAGACTTGGTCTAAATGACCATTTATGTAAGACTTTAATTCGGTATTGTAATGGATGTAAACTTCGGTATTCAGTTCGGATTATGTGCAACGACAGACTGATCGCGGGATCGTTGTGTTAAGCATAATCGGGTATTTCGGACGGCTAGTCCGGGGTCCCCACAGAGCTGGTATCAGAGCCATCCTGACTTTAAGAGACCTTAGATTAGCATGGTCGCTATATAGGTGTTACAAAAGTTAATTTCTAAAATAAAGGAGTGAAGTATTTTCGAAAATTTCTTATCTCAATTATCCTTAGACAAAGCATTGCTGTTTTACCCCTAGTGCCAACAGCACATCCACAACCTTAGAAGTTGATGTCACTCTCCCAGATTACTGGAGACTGAACCCACTATCTAGCATAAATACTCCCTCTTGGAGTTAAAAGCATCTACTTGGCCAAAGCATCTACTAGTAACGGAGAGCATGCAAGATCATAAATAACATATATGATAGATTGATAATCAACTTGTCATAGTATTCAATATTCATCGGATCCCAGCAAACACAACATGTAGCATTACAAATAGATGATCTTGATCATGTTAGGCAACTCACAAGATCTAAACATGATATCACAAGGAGGAGAGACAACCATCTAGCTACTGCTATGGACCCGTAGTCCAAGGATGACTACTCACGCATCACTCCGGAGGTAGGCGTGGCGATGTAGAGCCCTCCGGTGATGATTCCCCTCTCTGGCAGGGTGCCGGGAAGAGCTTCTGATCCCTCCCGAGCTAGGGTTGACGACGGCGGCGTCTCTGGAACTTTTCGTGGATAATGGCTCGGGTATTTAGGGTTTACGTGTCGGGAAGATTATATAGGCGAAAGGGCGGCGGCTGGAGACGCCCGTGGGGCCCACACCACCCCACGGCGAGGCAGAGGGTGGGGCCGCGCCGCCCCATGGTGTGGCTGGCTCGCGGCCCCCCTCCGTCTCTCCTTTGGACTCCGTGTACGTGTTGGAAAATAGGAGGTCCTGCCCAAGTTTCGTCCAATTCCGAGAATATTTCCAGACTAGCTTTTCTAGAATACAAAAACAGCAGAAAACAGGAACTGGCACTGTGGCATCTTGTTAATAGGTTAGTCCCAGAAAATGCATAAAAATGCTATGAAGTGTATATAAAACATGTAGCAATTGGCATAATATAACATGGAACATCAGAAATTATAGATACGTTTGAGACGTATCAAGCATCCCCAAGCTTAGTTCTACTCGTCCTCGAGTAGGTAAAATGATAAAAACAAAATAATTTCTGAGGTGACATGCTACAACATAACTTGATCAAATAATATTGTAAAGCACATGTTATGAATGAAGTGATCCAAGTCAAGGTCTATAGTTTGCTAACAAATAGATAATGAGCAAACAACTGAATCATATAAGCAAAAACTTTTCATGAATAGTACTTTGAGACAAGCATCAAAAAGTTTTGCATAAGAGTTAACTCATAAAGCAATAGATTCTAATAAAAGGTGTTTAACCAACACAAAGGAAGATTTAAGCTTCAGCAATTGCTTTCAACTTTCAACATGTATATCTCATGGATATTTGTCACACAAAGCAATATAATAAGTACAATCTACTAGCATATAAAAATTGTTGCACCAAATTTGACACTAGTGTTTGCTTCTGAGATAGAAAGAAGTAGGAAGACTGACTCAACATAAAAGTAAAAGAAAGGCCCTTCGCAGAGGGAAGCAGAGATTAAATCATGTGCTAGAGCTTTTTAAGTTTTTGAAATCATATAGAGAGTAAAATAGTTTTGAGAGGTGTTTGTTAATTGTCAACGAATCAGAAAATGAATAGTGCAAAATGACCCCTGCCAACCAGACTTTTAAGAGCGGCTCCCATGAAGGACGTTATTTCTACCAGCAAGGCAGATCATCCCTCTTTCTCTTTTGTTTACACATGCAGATATTTCACTGTATCATTGCTTGTCTGATAAATCAGGGCAAAAATGTGAAGAGAATTAAATGGTTAAAGTTGTAATTAATTGGGACTGGGCACCCCATTTGCCAGCCTTTTGCAAAATTAATGGATAAGCGGATATATATGCCGCTAGTCCGGTGGTAAAGTCTGTTTGACAGTGACATCAGCATCCACCCCGTCCTCATGAGCTTGGTAAACATTGACACAAAAAGGAATAATAAAGTTTTGAATTGTTTAAAGGTAGCACATGAAAAATTTACTTGGAGTGGCAAGGAAATACCACATATAGGTAGTTATGGTGGACACAAATGGCATGATTTTGGCTCAAGGTTTTGGATGCACGAGAAGCATTCCCTCTCAGTACAGATTTAGTCTAGCAAGGTTATTTGAAGCAAACACAGGATATCAACCGTACAACAAGACTCATATGGAAACATATTACAAGCATTATAAGACTCTATAATGTCTTCCTTGTTAACCAAACTCTTTTACTAGAAAATATCTAGACCTTAGAGAACCAATCATACAAACCAAATTTCAACAAGCTTTACGGTATTTCTCCACTAATAGGTTTTAACCACATGATACAAAAGCTTAAACATGAACTACGTATAACTCAAAACAATTGACAAGTATCAAATTATCCAAGACAGTGATCTACAAGAATATGCAAGCTTTTTTTCATTATACCATCTACCACATGCAACATTTTCTGTTCCAACCAAACACCAATCAATTTATTTCAACACAAACTCTCCAAATAATTATAAATGAAACAAGAGGTACTCTATCTAAAAGAACTAATAGCTCTGAATAAGAGATGCATGAAAAACAGGAGCTAAAAGCAAAACAGTAGCTAACAAGAATACTCAACAAGTATAAGTGAAGAATAGGAGTATTCACATGAAAAAGCGGAGCGTGTCTCTCTCCCAAACAAGATTGCTAGGATCCAACCAAGTTGATCTCAGAAAATAAAATAACAAAGCGAAAATAAAAGCACACAGACGCTCCAAGCAAAGCACATATGATGTGAAAGAATTAAAATATAGTTTCACTAGAGATGACCTGATAAGTTGCTGATGAAGAAGGGGATGCCTTGGGCATCCCCAAGCTTAGACGCTTGAGTCTTCTTGAAATATGCTGGGGTGATCCACGGGAGCATCCCCAAGCTTAAGCTCTTCACTCTTCTTGATCACATTATATCATCCTTCTCTCTTGACCCTTGAAAACTTCCGCCACATCAAACTCAGAATAATTCTCATTAGAGGGTTAGTGCACAATCAAAAACTCACATGTTCTATAAGGACACAAACATGACAATTACTTTTAAACATTAGCTATTGCTACTGATGTTATGTGAAACTGTTCCACCTCAAAAAGAATTCCACTCAACACTAGTAAAAGAGAGAATGCAAAATAAAAGGCAGAATCTGTCTAAAACAGAACAGTCCGTAAAGACAAATTTTTGCGAGACACTTACGTTGGTCAAATCGAAAAACTCAAAACTAATGAAAGATGCGTACATATCTGAGGATCACGCACAAAAAATTTCAGATTTAAATAATTTTTCTGTGATTTTACAGAAGCAAAACGGTGAACAGCAGAAATCTGTTCCTGCGCAGAAATCCAAATCTAGCATCATCCTCCTATTAAAGGCAATACTTGGCACAACAATGCAAGAAAATAAAGATACAAAGGCAATGTTACAGAAGTAAACAGCACCATGACTCAAAAAAGAAAAAAATGAAGAAATAAAACAATGGGTTGTCTCCCATAAGCACTTTTCTTTAACGCCTTTCAGCTAGGCGCAGAAAGTAAGAATCAAGTATTTCCAAGTGAAGAAGCATCCAAAGAAAGGTCAGAAGTTTTCTCAACAATGCATTGTATCTTATCTATATAGGTTTCGGAATGCCCTCTTTCAATACCTTCAGGCACATCATATTCATCAAATGGGTTTTCAGGAACAATCCAATCAAAATTCTTTTCTAACGCTTCGTGCATTCCTATAAGCTTAAAAGGCACCGGTATCTTAACTTCCCCCTCATAATTAGTTTCTTTAGTGTACTTAAGCCTCTCTTTTTCCAGTTTCTCAAGTGTATTAACAACATCAATATAATAGCCAAGCATCTTATATCGAATAAAAACTTTTCTAGCTTCTCTAGCAACATCACCAAATTCTTTAAGCAAGGTTTCTAGAACAAAATCTTTCTTTTTACCATATTCCATATCATGAAGTTTAAGGAACATATGCTGCATTATAGGATTCAGATTGACAAACCTAGCTTCCAACATGTGAACTAGAGAAGCTGTAGCAATTTCATAATTTGGAGCAAGTTCTACCAAGGATCTATCTTCAAAATCTTTAAGCCTACTAATGTGACCCAAGAATTACTCAATGTTATCTCTTCCAATGATAGACCCACTACCCACAGATATGTCTTTTAAAGTATACTTAGGGAGAAGCATGATGAAATAACAGAAACTAAACAGAAAATAAACTAGATGCAAGTAACTAATTTTTTTGTGTTTTTTGATAAAAGAAGCAAACACGACAAGATAAAAATAAACTAAGCAAGACAATAACAAAGTAAAGAGATTGGAAGCGAGAGACTCCCCTTTCAGAAATCCTCTTACTCCCCGGCAACGGCGCCAGAAAGAGTTGCTTGATGACGTGGATCACACGTTCATTGGGAGACCCCAAGAGGAAGGTATGAAGCAGTGTAGCAGCAGTTTCCCTCAGTATGAAACCAAGGTTTAATCGAACCAGTAGGAGTAAGAAATCACTTCTGAAGGTTGTCAGTGGCGCGCTGACGTGGAACCTGCACACAACACAATCAAACTACTTTGCCCCAACGAAACAGTGAGGTTGTTAATCTCACCGGCTTGCTGAAAACAAAGGATTAAACGTATGGTGTGGAAAACAATAGTAAATTGCAGAGAATGGAAAGGAACAATGATTGCAGTAGGTTGTATCATCAGCGTAAAAGAATGGACCGGGGTCCATAGTTCACTAGTGGTGTCTCTCCATAAAAGATAACTAACATGCTGGGTGAACAAATTACAGCTGGGCAATTGATAAAATATTGAGCGCATAACAATGCATATATATAACAAGATGACTACTATGATATTCAATTGGGCATCACGACATAATACATAGACCGTTATCCAACTGTATCTATGACTAATAATCCACCGCCAGGTTAACATCTGTGTCCCCCGTTGGTATTAAGTTGCAAGCAACAGATTATTGCATTAAGTAAAGTGCGTAATGTAAACAACACAATTATCCTTAGACAAAGCATTGCTGTTTTACCCCTAGTGGCAACAACAAATCCACAACCTTAGAAGTTGCTGTCACTCTCCCAGATTACTAGAGACTGAACCCACTATCTGGCATAAATACTCCCTCTTGGAGTTAAAAGCATCTACTTGGCCAAAGCATCTACTAGTAACGGAGAGCATGCAAGATCATAAATAACATATAAGATAGATTGATAATCAACTTGTCATAGTATTCAATATTCATCGGATCCCAGCAAACACAACATGTAGCATTACAAATAGATGATCTTGATCATGTTAGGCAGCTCACAAGATCTAAACATGATAGCACAAGGAGGAGAGACAACCATCTAGCTACTGCTATGGACCCGTAGTCCAAGGATGTGTGAGGACCCCGGATTAGCTATCCGAGATACTCGTTATGTTTCCTGCAACAATCCCATAATCAGTCTGTTGTTGCACATAACTCGAATTGGCATCACAGAACACCCATAAATACCGAATAAATTTACTTACTTGATTGAAGCCACAACCTTCAACAGGTACTTGCAGCGGAAAATCACCAAACAATGTGGAGCCCAAGTCACTTGCCAAAACCCTACAGGCAGTTGACTGGGAAGCGCCCTAGTTCGCATTGACGTCGTCGAAACCTTCTTCTCCGAACTGCTCCTCTTCAAAATCTGGCTAAGACAATAGCCAGGGACGAAACCAATATGAGTACATTTGAATGTACTCGCAAACTACCCCCGGAATGAGCATGCACTACCCTTTTTATAGTTTAAATAAATCTTCGTTGCTTTGAAAACTCTGTATGCTTGTTAAAAAAGAAGGATAGACTTTTGTTTAATAAAACTTTGTTTTGAAATCTCTATATCTTTATTGAAGAAGGAAAGAAGGCTTTTAGAACTTTTCCCATAAATCTGTCTTTTGTAAGAATTCCCTTTTAAAACATTTTCCCTAAAATACATCTTTGTTAAAAAGGTAAGAAGTCTCTTTTTAAAACATTTTCCCGGAAATTCACCATTTTGTTTATTTCTCCAAAACTCCTCCTTTTTCCGACCATAGCCCTTCATGGTCAAATCATTTTCCAACAACCATAAACCAGCCCTTCGGTATAGTTGCATAAAACATTTCCACTTTTAAAACACAAAACTCTGCACTTCTCGACCATAGCCCATCATGGTCAAATCATCCTCCAGCAACCTCATACCAGCCCGTCGGTAGAGTTGCAGGTACAACACATCTCCATTCTATTTTCAAAACTCAAAACTTTGCAAAACTTGCACATGGTCAGAGTAGGGCCTCCCAACTATCCATATCCGAGGACTCAGCTATTCGAATAGTTTTACCCTCCGCAGAGGTAGCACGCTTTCCCCACATCCATCCGGCAACTCATCGTGTCAGCCACGTCCCGCCATACAAGGTGTATGCGAAGTTGAGTCACCGACCATAGCCTGTCCTTTGCTCATGCTAGTATAGGACCCTACCGCTACGAAACTTTCCATCAACACTTAACCCAGCCCGTCGGAATCTAAGTGTGAGGACTCGTTGTTCTGCCCGGCGATTTATGGTGGAACCTTCAATCCTCTTTCGCCAATACACTCATACCAACCCTGTTGGCAGACTTCTCTTAAGAGGACCCAGGTCAGGGGGTAGGTCCTCAGACCATCCCCTCATGGAACGGGGTCATCCCCGTTGTTGAGGCATCCAGTACTAATATGAGCAAACTATATGACTACGCCCTTTCCCATATGTGGGTAAATGTGGTCGCACAGATTATCGGCTGGTTGACGTAAGTACAGGGACGCACTGTGCATTTTTCATAAACATCACCATTCACCATTTCTCCATTTCCACACCGACATCTCGGTATTCCACAACCAGACGAGTATTTTCAAAGGAGTTTTTGAGTAAACAATCTTTTTCCCATCCTATAGTTTGAAAAAGAATTTCCATCTAATATCTCCATATAGGGTGTCAAAATAATATACTTGTAATTTGAAAAAGGGTTTTCAAAATCATAGCTTTAGTGGCAAACACCACATAAATCACTTATGCTCTTTATAAGTAAAACATGGGAACCAAAATAGATGGATATAAATGCAAGCTCAGAGAGTAGCTTGCCTGATTTCAGCATAATGTTCCTGGACTTCTTCTCACTGATCAAAGAAATAAACTCTGATCCTCCTTCCATAATTCCTCTCCAAAGACCACCCCGGTAGCGTTTAATTCTAGCGTCGCAAACATGAAAATAAAACAACGCTCGATAAGCAAACCAAACAACAAGGGATATACAAACAAGTATTCACACCACAAGCATCAAACTAATCATTCAAGCAACAAACTAAGATCTATATTTACAAGGGCATTATACTAATCGGGAGTATAACACCATGCACATGCCAAAACAAGAGGGCACAAGACATCCTCAATTAGAGGTAATTAACAACCATTTTTCCTAATCAGGAAATACTTCAGACAAAAGTTAAGCCACCAATTAATCTTTGTAACTCAGAATATCTCACCAAGCTAAGGTGGATACAGTAACAAGATACTTAAGCTAGTACTCAACTCAAGGATCATCAAGTTTATCAAGCAATGCAAACATATTACTCACACCAACATGTCTAACAACCAACATGTCTAACATACACCAATAACAGTACCAACCATGCTAATATTAGCACACAAGATGAAATTTAAAACAAACAACACCAGAGTAGAAATAATTTTATTACTAGAAGAGCAACTACTTAGGGAATAAACCCTAACAAATACATACCCCATAAGTAGCTCTCCTACCATGCTAGTAAAATAAGGAAATACACCACAACAGTGGGTTACCACCCTACACATGCTAGGAAACACCTTTATAACAATAAAGTTATAACACAACAATTTATAAAGGTTTAATAAAAATAGGCAGAAAAGACCTATACCTTATAACTATCACCACAGTCAATCAGTGACTCTTAAATTCAAACCAAGCTAGGGATATGTTCTTCTATACATATAGAAGACAATCCAATTGGATTTACTCCAAAATTCATCTCACACAAATCTACAAAAATCACCAAAGTGCCACTGGTGTGTTTACAAAATTGAATAGAACTTTTGTTCTAGACTTCATTTGCATACAAGACCAACAATCTGGAAGGGTAATACTTCAGGCTTTCCATAGAATTTTAGTTTGCAATTTTTGGAGTTATAAAACTCTAGATATTAAATATTTAGTGAAAAAGGATCTTTTTACAAGATTTAATGTAGACATCAATTAAAAGTATATTTTTGCAAACAGCCAGTTCTAACTAATTAAGAAAACACATAGGAACTCTACAAAATTTGAAGCACTCAAATATCTACCACAGATCTACAACAAAACAATTAAAGCTACACTACAAAAATAACAGGAAATAAAATAGGAATTGATCTATTAAATAAAAACACGAGACGGGCCAGATCTGGCCCAATCTGGCCGAGCAACGCTGGAGGTGGCCCAGCCAGCGGCCCAAGTGCAAAGCGAACGGGTACGGGTCGTCGTCCTCCTCTGGACACGCACGACGCGCGCAGAGAGCAGCAGGAGCACGACGAGGATGGCGACGGCGCTCCGGTGATCCTAAAAAGAAAAGGAGATGTTTGAAAGATAGCTCGCGACGAGGGGATCCCAGGGAGGCAAGAATGGCGGGAAATGGTGGACGCAATCGCTCACGAGCTTGCTCGACGTTCGGCGGCAGGAGATGAAGAAGACGGCGATGCCCCGATCGATTCGCAGCTTCCCGCGACGATTCCTTGGACGAGGATGGAGAGGACGTGGAGGCGGTTCTTCTGGTGGTCTTCGATCTGCTCCAGGCGGTCTCCATCGACGGCGGCGCTCGACGGCGAGCTCGGCTAGGGTTCGGTCTTGGAGGAGGGAAAACGGAGAGGGGAGAGAGAGCAGGGGCGAGTGGATGATGGAGGGCAGAGCAGAGGAGCGCCTGGGGGGCCTCTTATCTCCTTCGAGCTGCAGGAGAGCGGGAGGGGGGGGCCTGGCGAGCTCGGCCACGGGCGGACGACACGGCGGTGCGCAGCACTGGAGCTACAGGAAGGGGATGAGGATTTTGCAGAACGCCCCCTGGACTTCTGTTTCAATTTACAACTAAGTCCTTTTCTGTTTCTTTTATTTCCTTTTTAATAACCAGTAGGTTTTTTAGGGATTTAATTGAGGCCGTAAAACATTTTATAAAAATTTGAAAATATTCATGTAGCCTCCCATATACATGTAGAAGCTCCACAAAAATTGGGGTTGCAAAATAAAATGTTTTGAACCACATTTGTTCATAGGGTTTAAATATGGCATTTTTGGAAAAAACCAATTTGACAATTTGAAATACCTTTGTAATTGAAGATTAAATATTTTGAGGAGAAAGTAATATGATAATGAGATGGTTATCGTCTCCTTCCTGGATTTCATAAGATAAAATAGTTGTTATTACAAAATAGAGAAATAGGTAGAGAGGGAAATTAAATAAGATCATTTCTTTTAATCAAGATTTTATTTTGAGGGTGTAAATAACCATAGGGGTCTTGTTTTGTTTTCAAGTCACATTCCACATTTGTGACCAGTGGGTTTTCAATTTAACACTCAAGTACATGGGTGTAATTATTCACCCAAGCAAACAATAAAACAAGAATTAACAATCATTTCAACCATAAGTCCAACAAGCAAACAATCACAACCAGATTAACATCACAATCAAGATCACATAACTTAAACAACAAGTCACACAACTTAAACAACAAGTCACACCAAGTCAAACATAGCAATGGGAAGGAAAACACCATCTATTATATTATTAAAACAACAAACAATCGACGGTGAAGATTTACCATAGTAAAAGTAAGATATATAAACGGTCCAGATTTTATGAAAGACATATAGTCACGACGTGTACCAAGACAGGAGAGAGTAAAGGATCTACGTAACCAGACATCACGCACATTGGAAAGTACACGAATTAAATGTCCAGCGTGAACGCGCAGGAGCAATTTAAAAAGAAAATGACACCGATCACATCACAGCCCAATGCATCACGCCCAACAAATTCAGAAATTGCACGAAGAATCCAGTGTCAACACGCATCCAAACTGAAATTCTACAGATCGATAGCCCAATGAAGACTCCGTAATAGGTCCATTCAATGTCATCCACCGCACGTTGCTAGATGGCCTGATTGATTTTTTTCCTACCTTGAACGCGGAAAGCAAAAAACGTGGTAGAAGCAAACCCGTCAAATATCAGGGAAAAAGCACGTACGATTTAGTTGGACATGTCTTTCCTATTCGTGCACGTCACGCACACTTGCAAATATAGGCATCAACGTGGGAGCTAACGAGCTAGCGATCTATAGGGGGGAAAACAATTCCTCAATTGGGCGCAACTGCTCGGCTCGATCTGATCGAAATCGTCAATGCTAGGTCTCCAGCGGCGGCGGCCATGCCCAGCTAAGAGCAGGATCAGATTGCCGGTCGGGAATTTGGACTAGGAAGTCGTGCACGCGGATCGCCGGAAACCTGCATGTCGGGACGCCACAAACGCCCGTACTTTGATGGCCGTTTGCACTTCGCCGCCGGCACCCCGCACCCCACACACCAGACAACTCGCCCTTTGTCGGCGGCCGGCCCGCCACAAACGCCTGGACCTGTATGTCCGTTGATGCTGAATACATGCATGTTGTGGCCGGCAGACCCAGCGGTGCAATCGGGGGCATAGACGCAAGGCTCGGAGAATTAACGTGTCAATATTGGATGCCTCAACCGGCTAATTCGTGCGGGTGACAATCTGCATCGGCCCCATGCATGCCCAGCAAGGTTAAAAAGGTCAGCAAGCACCTTCAGCACAAGTAATCATAAGGTAGTGGCACGGTGGCTAGATCGACGGCGAGGCAGCTCTAATGGCAGTATTGGGATTAGGTTTTGGTGGCCCTAATTGAATGAAAACAAACATCGTCGGCGGACGGCCGTCAACTGCTAGCAGAAGCCTTTCCTAGCAAGGGAAACGAACTTGATGCCGTTCTGGCCTAGGTAGATTGAGTACACGCCTTGCCAACATGGAGCTCCCGATACCAGTTCTTAATTTCCTGAAATTGGTTCAGCTGCATGCCCATGGCGAACGTGATCCAAGTTCTAACTACGCTTGCTGGCCGCCGTCCGGCTACGGCGAAGTTCGTGCTGATGGTGAAGTTGGGCATACGACTCCAGGCTTCCAGCTTCATGCTTTACCAACGCAAGAACCCGGTAGTCACCGTCCGCAGTCACGCTTCGCGAGTATGACGGCGTATGCTGCATGCCGGGCGCAGCGATGAAAAAACCCCAGCTGTTACCGTCCTCATGCACGCTTCACGATCATGCCGGCTGGCGCGGCGACGCACCGTTAATCCGCTGCATGCAAACGACAGTCCCTGGCGCGCGGTGCTGACTCTACTCCACCTAGATTTGCTCTGGCGCTTCCGAGAATCAAACTTTGGAAAAATGCAGCAGCAGGTAGTCAACATTGTAAAGTAAAGTACGTATTTGTTACATAGAGCTCCGTTAGATTTTGTTCCATATTTCCACTTGATCAAGAGGAAATAACTAGATGTTGTTTTGAGACAATGAGTATAAGAAGTCTACCTGCAAATCGATGGCTCAAACATGTTTATGCAAAATTGTGAAGATCTTTGATTGAAAGTGCGAATGTGACATGGTAAAGAAGGTTAACAAGATTAATGGTCCCCTATTCCTTTTGTAACAAGCATATTTGTTTTTAAGAATTTTCTCACATACTATTAGATATATCAATGCTAATATAGTAGCGAACTAAGTGTATATAATGGTTGACTCGACAAAATCAATTTCCACATAAAAAATGCACATAGTGTAGTGTAGCAACAAATAAAAATATAAGTACGAGAAAAATATATTTCATTAGACATGATATTTCCTAAAAAAATGAGCTAGGTTCAATTCCTAAAATAGTATTCTCTTGATGGAAAAAAGGAAACTAACTCGGAAGAAGCTTATGCATCAGGAGGTGAATCAGCACCCAGGGGAGGGTGGCTCATATTTGCGCTGCAAATTCACAACGCATATATGGTTCAAGTCTCCATTCATATTTATAGTATCTAAAGGTTTTGCATATATGACTTATTATGTAGATAAAGAAGCATTTACATTTTATTTTACTTTACCAAAATCCCCATATGAAATAATTAAAAACTTTCGTAACAACCTTCGAACTTTAATGTGATCAATTTCATTTGCATTCTATAATTTTACATCAGTATGATAAGAGAGAATAAGCTACGAGATCAATTAAGATAAATGAAATTTACAATGAATATGGAGTGGTAATTAATGCCTGAGATGGGCACACAACTTAGGCGCTTAGATTAGGAGGAGTGATTTGTTGCATAGAGAAATATAACACATGTTTAAGTTTGGATCCATCAATGTAAATTATTAGTATTGGAAAAAATATAAAGTAAGTATGACGGTGTATAGTTTTGCATAGCAGACGCATATATCATGTATAAATCTAGCCGCGCAAATGCGCGGGCCACCCAGCTAGTTATCAGTGAAACAATTCAAAAAGTTTTTGTTGGTTCTGAATTTTGGGTCTTGTTAAACTAAGTTTTTTCTTAGTTCCAAAATTTGGGATGTTGCAGCTCTTCCCCCCTTAAAAATAAATCTCGTCCTCGAGATTTGCCCGGTGGTAACAGGGGAGTACGAGGGCACGGGTTTTGGGCTGGCTAGACTTCCGAGGTCGTTGCTTCTTCAGCGCTATCGCCATGTGAGATCTTGATAAATTGATGTTGCGAGGCTTTCTCTGTCGATAAACTTCTGTGCTGAGTTCAGATCCTTGGCGATGGGGTTGACTTGACGATCGACGCTGATGGATAGTCTTGGTTGATCGCTTCCAGATAGTACGAGGCTAAGGCGCAAGGAACTAATTATTGACATGTTTTGGTATACGTAGCGCATGTCTTCCCCCCTTAAAAAGGGATTTTGAAGGTTCATCCTGAAGGTTGCGGCTGGAGTTGACTTGGAGGCATTGTTCTTCCTGGGTAGCTTGACAATCTTCGTTGTGGTGGTCACTCCTCGGTGCTTGGGGTTGGTGCAGATATCACTTCCTGATATTGTCGCCTTACGAGGGTTGCAGATGGGGACGCGTTGTTTTCAGGATGTGTCGAGTCTGAGCACTCGACTCTCTCTTTTGTTTCTAGTTAGTAGAGAGATGTTAAAACTTCTTGTTGCGTCTGGGCTTGTTTGGTGGTTGATGTTGCCAACAGCAGGTGCTTTCGTTGTTTGATTCTTCTTAGTGACTTCCGGTAGATCTTCTTCACGCTTTTCTTCCTTCGGCTTGGCGGGAAAAAGGCTGGTCCTGAATGGCTTCTTTGGTTCTGGGTCTTCACGAAGTTTCGCAGGGGTCTTCACAAGTAAGTTAGAGTGCACCCGAATAGTTAGGGTTTCCGGGAAAACTTTCTGGTTGAGGGGCTTAAGTTAGTTTTCAAGGGAGTTGGGTGCTATACTCTGAACATCAATCTTATTATACCTAAGATCCAAAACAACCAACTTTACATAGGCATGTAATTCTCGAGTCTTCAAAATACCATTCCAACATCTCTGGTAAGGCCACTACTATCAACTAGTTAATTGAATCATGGCCTCTGCCCAAGCTAAAGCTATTAATCCACCATCATCTTCTGTGGGCATAAACTCTTTATCATATTATAGTTCGATCTATCGGTTATCCATCAACCTTTAAGACATAATCTTCCCATTACCTTTTATCACAAAATTCGTGGTGGTCCACCAACTATTTCTTGATTGATTTTTGATTTTTTTTTCTTTTTCAAAATGATACCTTTTTCTTTTCTTGTTTTCGGAAATCATATCCTTGGGGAAACACTATAAATCTTCATGTGATTTTCTTACTTATAACTTGAGTAATTCCTAAGGTATACACTCGACTTAAGGAAATTATTATTGTCCTTGATTTGAGTTCTAATATCATTTGCTTCACCCCTGTGGTGAAGGCATCCACTAGTTCCAGCAAAGCTTTCCATTAGTTAGTTGTATAAGAATGTGGGTGTCCTTTATGACATCGAGTTGCCTTAGTCATACAAGAAGAATTTGTTAACAAGGTAGCTAGTCTTGTCATCAAACCACTTTTCATATTCCAGAGGCTGAGATGTACTGGATTATCTGACGTTCCATTTATTTGTATATGACTCTCAATTGTTTGAGTATACAAAAGTGATTTGTTAACAAGTTCATGAGGCTTGTTACCAAACTACTCCTATATAACACGAACATTGGAATATCACATTATTTCTAGAGGGATTAATAATAATTGATTCTGATATAAGGGTTTCCAAATACTCAATGATAGTCTGGTATATTACTTCTTTGCCAACTTGAGAAATCTCTCTTCAATGTCTTCTTGTCGTAGTTCCTCCTTCTTGCGGTCTCTGAGCTCGAATCTTCATAGCAACTCTTATACACTCCTTGAGTTCCTTTAGTTACCAATCCGAAATGAGTCTCCTTATGTCCTCGTCTCTTGCCAAGGCTTTTCAGACCCGAAAGGTTAGTTGGTACCATCGCGGACTTAAGTCAGATGTTAACCTAAAGTTAGATACGATAAGTAGTGTGGTATTCTTGTAATTTCACAATTTAATTTTTACGAGGTAAGGCTCGGGCCTTCACGGGGTTGGCGTAAAATTGCAGCTTCCTTCGAGCTCTTGATGCACTTGCTCCAGACGGTGCATGAAGGCCATAATCTGATTTGCCGGTTAGGTTGCAAAAATCTCAGGCTATTTGGTTAAAGATCGGGGGTCTTTTGTATCCGGCGAAACTGTCGGTTCTTATCGGGAGATGGTTTAGATGAGAGGAAAATATTTTTAGAAAGTTTTTCCTAGGCGGGTTTACATCTGCAACGAGGTGCAACTATGGCGAAGAGGTCAAAATTAGTTTTTGTTGGGTGACAAAAGGAGTTTTATAAAAAAAGAGAATTTTGGGTTACTTTGTGTTGCCATCAAGGCGTGATTGTGAACGCACAAGAAAAACAACACCCAAATAGAGGACTCACCAACAACAACACACAACCAGAGTAGAGCACACCAACAAACAACACGCAAGGTACCTTGAGTACCAACGGACGTCTAATACTCGTGGTAGTCGGGTAGTACAACCAAGGTTCCTATCAGGTTTATCCTATGGTCTCGATTAGACATGGTTGGTGAAGTTTTCACTCTGTCGCCTTAGGCTTCAGCTGGAGATATTGAGATTGTCGAAGTTGCAACTTGAGTAGAATTGTTGATATTGAGTCGAGGTCTTCGAGTTCTCTTGCTTTGTTTATACTGACGATCTTGGTATTTGCAGATCAATCACCTTGATGTTGAATGTTGAATATTTGAGATGAAAGCTTCTCCTTGTGGGTGCTAGCTAATTAGGTCTCCCCTGGGTTCATCGTCGAGTATTTTGAACGGGTAAGAGGAAGTAGAGAAATACTTGGAAAATCTTAAAATAGAGGGATAAGACTCAGAAATATTTGAGAAGTTGAGAAGAGTGGAAGCTATTTTCTTGGGCTTCCTTGGATAAAAATGTATTTTGGTAGTAATATATTTTTAACAAAATATTTCCTTTCTTAACTAACGTCCATGCTAACTAAGGTCTCCTACAGTCAACGATGGCTCTGATACCAAGTCTGTGAGGACCCCGGATTAGCTATCCAAGATACTTGTTATGTTTCCTGCAACAATCCCATGATCAGTCTGTTGTTGCACATAACTCGAATTGGCATCATAGAACACCCATAAATACCGAATAAATTTACTTACTTGATTGAAGCCACAACCTTCAACAGGTACTTGCAGCGGAAAATCACCAAACAACGTGGAGCCCAAGTCACTTGCCAAAACCCTACAGGCAGTTGACTGGGAAGCGCCCTAGTTCGCATTGCTCCTCTTCAAAATCTGGCTAAGACAATAGCCAGGGACGAAACCAATATGAGTACATTTGAATGTACTCGCAAACTACCCCCGGAATGAGCATGCACTACCCTTTTTATAGTTTAAATAAATCTTCGTTGCTTTGAAAACTCTGTATGCTTGTTAAAAAAAAGAAGGATAGACTTTTGTTTAATAAAACTTTGTTTTGAAATCTCTATATCTTTATTGAAGAAGGAAAGAAGGCTTTTAGAACATTTCCCATAAATCTGTCTTTTGTAAGAATTCCCTTTTAAAACATTTTCCCTAAAATACATCTTTGTTAAAAAGGTAAGAAGTCTCTTTTTAAAACATTTTCCCGGAAATTCACCATTTTATTTATTTCTCCAAAACTCCTCCTTTTTCCGACCATAGCCCTTCATGGTCAAATCATTTTCCAACAACCTTATACCAGCCCTTCGGTATAGTTACATAAAACATTTCCACTTTTAAAACACAAAACTCTGCACTTCTTGACCATAGCCCATCATGGTCAAATCATCCTCCAGCAACCTCATACCAGCCCGTCGGTAGAGTTGCAGGTACAACACATATCCATTCTATTTTCAAAACTCAAAACTTTGCAAAACTTGCACATGGTCAGAGTAGGGCCTCCCAACTGTCCATATCCGAGGACTCGGCTATTCGAATAGTTTTACCCTCTGCAGAGGTAGCACGCTTTCCCCACATCCATCCGGCAACTCATCGTGTCAGCCACGTCCCGCCATACAAGGTGTATGCGAAGTTGAGTCACCGACCATAGCCTGTCCTTTACGTCTCCTACAACAAGTGGCCCAATGACGAGAGCAAGAGTTAAGGCACTTCATGACAAGGTGAACTCGCTCCTATCCATGTGTGATCTCGACACTCCTTTGAATGGGTTGCTACTTCATTCCGATACCTTGTGTGTGCTCAGCTACGGTGGACCTGAAGCCCCCTTTGAAGATGGCCAAGGACGCGCCGAAGATGGACAAGAAACCAGCCAAGAAGACGATGGAGAAGAAGACAAGAAGATGGAGCAGAAATCCCCAGGCGGCGGTACTACCGCTGGGATAAGCGGTACTACCGCCCCTGGCCCAGTCAGCGCGAACCTCCCCCACGCCAGCGGCATCGACGGCGGCACCGACCGGTACCGCGAGTGTGGGGTGGATGATCTCCCACATCAGCGGCAGCGCCCGCTACCGCCCCGCGCTACCGCCGAAATGGCCCTTCGGAAGCTCTACCCGGTACCGGCAGCGGCACCAGCAGCGGTACCAACTGGTACCGGGGAGGTGGGAAGCAGAAACGCAGGCCCGCATCAGCGGTAGCACCGGCTAAGCCAGCGGTACTACCGCCGGTGCGGGGACTTCTTCGCCAGATCTGTTGTGCAACCTTATCCGTTCGTCCTCCTAGTTGCTTGGACTATTTAAGGCACTCCTTGGACTAGATCTAGGGTTAGACTATGATTTGGGAACTAAAGTAGAGCCTTGCTCCTTCTTCTCAAAGTGTCTCTTTCCTCCTATGGAGATGAATCAAGACCTCCACATGTGGAGATGAACCAAGGCCTCCTCTTGAGGAGAAGATCCCTGCGTGGATACCAAGGCTCCGCTTGTAGTTGCGATTACTTGCTAATCTTCCATCTTTAGGTGGCTAGGTTGGATTGGTTGGATTGACCAATTGGACAAACAATCCTAAGAGTAAGGTGTGCTTGGGAGAGGAGGATTGGGGGCTGCCCTCGGGGATTTGTTACCAATCGAGTCTTGCCGGGTTGCTACTTGCTATTTACCCTTGTGTGCTTGATTTCCCCTCTTTTGTGTTCTTCGCGTGTTCTTCGTGTTCATCCTTCCCTCCGTCCAAATCCGTGAAAATCGGGACCTACCCGCATCACCCTACCGCTATGAAACTTTCCATCAACACTTAACCCAGCCCGTCGGAATCTAAGTGTGAGGACTCGTAGTTCTGCCCGGCGATTTATGGTGGAACCTTCAATCCTCTTTCTCCAATACACTCATACCAACCCTGTTGGCAGACTTCTCTTAAGAGGACCCAGGTCAGGGGGTAGGTCCTCAGACCATCCCCTCATGGAACGGGGTCATCCCCGTTGTTGAGGCATCCAGTACTAATATGAGCAAACTATATGACTACGCCCTTTCCCATATGTGGGTAAATGTGGTCGCACAGATTATCGGCTGGTTGACGTAAGTACAGGGACGCACTGTGCATTTTTCATAAACATCAACATTCACCATTTCTCCATTTCCACACCGACATCTCGGTATTCCACAACCAGACGAGTATTTTCAAAGGAGTTTTTGAGTAAACAATCTTTTTCCCATCCTATAGTTTGAAAAAGAATTTCCATCTAATATCTCCATATAGGGTGTCAAAATAATATACTTGTAATTTGAAAAAGGGTTTTCAAAATCATAGCTTTAGTGGCAAACACCACATAAATCACTTATGCTCTTTATAAGTAAAACATGGGAACCAAAATAGATGGATATAAATGCAAGCTCAGAGAGTAGCTTGCCTGATTTCAGCATAATGTTCCTGGACTTCTTCTCACTGATCAAAGAAATAAACTCTGATCCTCCTTCCATAATTCCTCTCCAAAGACCACCCCGGTAGCGTTTAATTCTAGCGTCGCAAACATGAAAATAAAACAACGCTCGATAAGCAAACCAAACCACAAGGGATATACAAACAAGTATTCACACCACAAGCATCAAACTAATCATTCAAGCAACAAACTAAGTTCTATATTTACAAGGGCATTATACTAATCGGGAGTATAACACCATGCACATGCCAAAACAAGAGGGCACAAGACATCCTCAATTAGAGGTAATTAACAACCATTTTTCCTAATCATGAAATACTTCAGACAAAAGTTAAGCCACCAATTAATCTTTGTAACTCAGAATATCTCACCAAGCTAAGGTGGATACAGTAACAAGATACTTAAGCTAGTACTCTACTCAAGGATCATCAAGTTTATCAAGCAATGCAAACATATTACTCACACCAACATGTCTAACAACCAACATGTCTAACAGACACCAATAACAGTACCAACCATGCTAATATTAGCACACAAGATGAAATTTAAAACAAACAACACCAGAGTAATAATAATTTTATTAATAGAAGAGCAACTACTTAGGGAATAAACCCTAACAAATACATACCCCACAAGTAGCTCTCCTACCATGCTAGTAAAATAAGGAAATACACCACAACAGTGGGTTACCACCCTACACATGCTAGGAAACACCTTTATAACAATAAAGTTATAACACAACAATTTATAAAGGTTTAATAAAAATAGGCAGAAAAGACCTATACATTATAACTATCACCACAGTCAATCAGTGACTCCTAAATTCAAACCAAGCTAGGGATATGTTCTTCTATACATATAGAAGACAATCCAATTGGATTTACTCCAAAATTCATCTCACACAAATCTACAAAAATCACCAAAGTGCCACTGGTGTGTTAACAAAATTGAATAGAACTTTTGTTCTAGACTTCATTTGCATACAAGACCAACAGATCTGGAAGGGTAATACTTCAGGCTTTCCATAGAATTTTAGTTTGCAATTTTTGGAGT
Organism: Poa pratensis; assembly: GCA_947311845.1. Taxonomy (NCBI): domain Eukaryota; kingdom Viridiplantae; phylum Streptophyta; class Magnoliopsida; order Poales; family Poaceae; genus Poa; species Poa pratensis. Next base: position 39,079 of record CAMZMU010000103.1, read on the forward strand.
TATAAAACTCTAGATATTAAATATTTAGTGAAAAAGGATCTTTTTACAAGATTTAATGTAGACATCAATTAAAAGTATATTTTTGCAAACAGCCAGTTCTAACTAATTAAGAAAACACATAGGAACTCTACAAAATTTGAAGCACTCAAATATCTACCACAGATCTACCACAAAACAATTAAAGCTACACTGCAAAAATAACAGGAAATAAAATAGGAATTGATCTATTAAATAAAAACACGAGACGGGCCAGATCTGGCCCAATCTGGCCGAGCAACGCTGGAGGTGGCCCAGCCAGCGGCCCAAGTGCAAAGCGAATGGGTACGGGTCGTCGTCCTCCTCTGGACACGCACGACGCGCGCAGAGAGCAGCAGGGAGCACTGCGAGGATGGCGACGGCGCTCCGGTGATCCTAAAAAGAAAAGGAGATGTCTGAGAGATAGCTCGCGACGAGGGGATCCCAGGGAGGCAAGAATGGCGGGAAATGGTGGACGCAATCGCTCACGAGCTTGCTCGACGTTCGGCGGCCGGAGATGAAGAAGACGGCGATGCCCCGATCGATTCGCAGCTTCCCGCGACGATTCCTTGGACGAGGATGGAGAGGACGTCGAGGCGGTTCTTCTGGTGGTCTTCGATCTGCTCCAGGCGGTCTCCATCGATGGCGGCGCTCGACGGCGAGCTCGGCTAGGGTTCGGTCTTGGAGGAGGGAAAACGGAGAGGGGAGAGAGAGCAGGGGCGAGTGGATGATGGAGGGCAGAGCAGAGGAGCGCCTGGGGGGCCTCTTATCTCCTTCGAGCTGCAGGAGAGCGGGAGGGGGGGCCTGGCGAGCTCGGCCACGGGCGGACGACACGGCGGTGCGCAGCACTGCAGCTACAGGAAGGGGATGAGGATTTTGCAGAACGCCCCCTGGACTTCTGTTTCAATTTACAACTAAGTCCTTTTCTGTTTCTTTTATTTCCTTTTTAAAAACCAGTAGCTTTTTTAGGGATTTAATTGAGGCAGTAAAACATTTTATAAAAATTTGAAAATATTCATGTAGCCTCCCATATACATGTAGAAGCTCCACAAAAATTGGGGTTGCAAAATAAAATGTTTTGAACCACATTTGTTCATAGGGTTTAAATATGGCATTTTTGGAAAAACCAATTTGACAATTTGAAATACCTTTGTAATTGAAGATTAAATATTTTGAGGAGAAAGTAATATGATAATGAGATGGTTATCGTCTCCTTCCTGGATTTCATAAGATAAAATAGTTGTTATTACAAAATAGAGAAATAGGTAGAGAGGGAAATTAAATAAGATCATTTCTTTTAATCAAGATTTTATTTTGAGGTGTAAATAACCATAGGGGTCTTGTTTTGTTTTCAAGTCACATTCCACATTTGTGACCAGTGGGTTTTCAATTTAACACTCAAGTACGTGGGTGTAATTATTCACCCAAGCAAACAATAAAACAAGAATTAACAATCATTTCAACCATAAGTCCAACAAGTAAACAATCACAACCAGATTAACATCACAATCAAGATCACATAACTTAAACAACAAGTCACACAACTTAAACAACAAGTCACACCAAGTCAAACATAGCAATGGGAAGGAAAACACCATTATCAGTGAAACATTTCAAAAAGTTTTTGTTGGTTCTGAATTTTGGGTCTTGTTAAACTAAGTTTTTTCTTAGTTCCAAAATTTGGGATGTTACAGGATGACTACTCACGCATCACTCCGGAGGCAGGCATGGCGATGTAGAGCCCTCCGGTGATGATTCCCCTCTCCGGCAGGGTGCCGGGAAGAGCTTCTGAACCCTCCCGAGCTAGGGTTGATGGCGGCGGCGTCTCTGGAACTTTTCGTGGATAATGGCTCGGGTATTTAGGGTTTACGCGTCGGGAAGATTATATAGGCGAAAGGGCGGCGGCTGGAGACGCCCGTGGGGCCCACACCACCCCACGGCGCGGCAGAGGGTGGGGCCGTGCCGCCCCATGGTGTGGCTGGCTCGCGGCCCCCCTCCGTCTCTCCTTTGGACTCCGTGTACGTGCTGGAAAAATAGGAGGTCATGTCCAAGTTTCGTCCAATTCTGAGAATATTTCCAGACTAGCTTTTCTGGAATACAAAAACAGCAGAAAACAGGAACTGGCACTGTGGCATCTTGTTAATAGGTTAGTCCCAGAAAATGCATAAAATGCTATGAAGTGTATATAAAACATGTAGCAATTGGCATAATATAAGCATGGAACATCAGAAATTATAGATACGTTTGAGACGTATCACACCTTTAGCAGACACCACGTGTCCTAGGAATACGAGCTCTCTTAACCAGAACTCACATTTGGAAAACTTTGCGTAAAGGCGATGCTCACGAAGTTTCGACAATACCAAACGAAGATGTTTGGCATGTTCTTCTTCGGTTTTGGAATAGATCAGAATATCGTCGATGTAAATCACGACGAACTTGTCAAGATATTCCATAAACACTGAGTTCATAAGACGCATGAAGGTAGCTGGAGCATTTGTAAGGCCAAAGGACATTACTGTATACTCGTAAAGACCATAACGAGTAACGAAAGCTGTTTTTGGAATGTCCTCTCACTAGTACAGAAACGTACATTAGAGCCGGCCCCAGGGAGTCATCTCAGCCGGTTAAATTGTCTGTCTCTGCGCGGGGGTCTCTAATGTATGCTCCATTAGAGCCGGTCTTCTGGGCCAGCTGTAATGAGCTCGTCCCTCAGACGGCCGGGAGAATAAGCCGTCTCCAATATAGAGACGGCCAACAGAAACGCCCGTCGATGATCGTGACTAATCAGCGACGTACATAATGGCTGGCCGTCGCATGGTTCCTGTGCGGTCCGACAGAGCCCTCCGGCCGTAATATACGTAGCCTCCGGATATAATATACATTGCCTCCGGGTATAATTCCGGGGGGTCCAACTTTGTGAAGCAAAACAGAATAATTTGCAGATCATCACCACCAGGGGAATTAACCCCCTGTTCCATTCATAGAAAGCAATTCACATAAAGAAGCTTCAACCCAAGGTAGCTACAACAACATATTTAACATTTCAATTTCACCAAACCCACATGCATATAACTAAACAAGTACTCGTCTACTAGATGATCTGCATCTCAATGATAACTTCCAAGCTGAGGTCATTGGGTTTTCTAAGAATGATCAGCACAGGTTGATCAACCTTAAAGTTCTTGCCTTCGAGGAAATTCTTCCACCCCAGCTTGCCAAAGACAATGCGGTCGTCAGTTTTCGTTGTGTGCGTTATGGTGGTGACAACCCCTGATGTTCCAAGTCGTACTCCAGCATTGCCTTTAGTCGGTAGGCCGGCCTCTTCTGCTATCGTCTCAGGCAGTTTCTGCGCATGTAAAGAGACAATATAACTATATATGTAGACATATGTACATTGCAGAGGTAAAGAGGCATGATAGTGTTCGTTACCATATCATGCTGGTTCAGATTTGTGCTCGTCAAACGAGTGACAAAAGGAACCCCAACATATTTAGCTCTTTGGGGTAGAAGCATAAGGAGGTGGTACTTCTCATGGTTCTTGAGATGGACTCTTTGGGCAACTATGTAACTATCCTCTTCTTCACTCTCTGAATCCTCATCAGAATTACTGTCAGAAGAATTCTCGACAGTGCCTTCTATGTTTTTGCCAAAGTCCATAATGCAAACAGTGATCTTTGGGTTTGGTCCGGTCATGCTAAAAACTAGCATGTCTCCTACCCTGAGATTATTCAGCCTGGTCAACTCTTCCCATCCTTTGCCGTACAAGCGAGTCTTGCTATGTTTGTGTTTCACACGAATTTTGTATGTGCCCCAAAGAAAACGAAAAAACAAACTTTTGCGTACTAACTCGAAGTCTTGCCTGGCATAGCATGGTACAATCTGTGCAGTAGCAATAACAAAACATAAATTACGTATATCCTGATATGAACACAAAGACATTACAAATATTTGATGTGGAAAAAGACTTTCTCTCTTACCACTGACTTCCGGTGGCACTCTTGCAGGTAAACACTGAAGGATCCAGTGTAGTTCATGCCTGCGCAATCATTTTTGCATAGAAATTCGCAAATGCGTATTACTGCATATTCAAACAACATGGGTCATACTGAAATAATAAATTCGTTTACTAGTTGATGTTCAGCCCGAGCGGCCAGAGTTTAACATTTCAGTTAACGAAACTAAACATAATCAAAATAGATCCTTGGCGGCAACTCGTCGTAGTCAGTACTCTTCACGCCAGCTTAGTTGTTGTCGTCCAGAGCAGCGCCGCCGGTCTCCACACCTTGCTCGGCTTGAAGCATTTTCTTGTCAGCTTAAATGGCGAGGACACCAGCTCGAGCGACCGCGGCATCAACCCGATCTGCCGTGACATCTGCCCGAGCGAACGCGCCAGCATTGTCTTCAGACCTTCGGTCACCTGTCGCGAAATCAGCCCGAGCGGCCGCGACATCAGCCCGAGCGGCGACGACATCAGCCCGAGCGGCATGGATATCAGCTCGAGCGGACGCAACATCAAGCCTAGCGGCCGCGAGATCATACTGACCGGTCATGACGCGAAGAGAAGCCTGGGATTCAGCAGCCCGAGTACTCGTTGCATCGGCCTCAGCGGACGCGACGTCAAGAGTAGCCTTGGCTTCAGCAGCACGAAGCTCCGCGCCATCGGCCTGAGTGGACGAGAGGACATAAGCAGCCCTGGTTTCAGCAGCCCGAAGCTCCGCGGCATCTGCCCGAGCGGAGGCGATAGCATCCCGAGCATCCACTGCATCCAGCCGTGCCACAAGTCTGTTCGCCCGGGAGCCGCGCCGGCCACCTCTGTCGACCATCGATCTGAAGTAAAGGGGAAGATCTAAGCTAGAGGAGGTGGCTCGGTCTGATAAGATCTAAGCTAGCTACCAGAGCGGCGGAGCTATGAGATAAGATCTAAGCTACCAGAGAGGATCATAGCGGAGCGGGTCAGAGGAAGAACGCACCTGAGCTGGGGATTTCGAGCGTCGAGGAACGGCGGCCGGCGGTGAGCAGAGGGGCAGCGATGGGGACTGTGAGTGGGCGGGGAAATGGGGAATGGGGAATAGGGCAGCGGCTAGATGGTCAGGGTCGAGATAGGGTTTGAGCAACTGAGCGGCAATGCGGAAAAAAACCCCGCCCCTCTCCCCCTTAATTTTGAGCCAAAATAATTGGCCTTTGCCGCCAATATTCCCTCTCCGGACCTTACGTATATGTTCGGTCACTCCAGATTTTTCTCTAATCATATAAAATGATCAAACAAATAAGAAAAAATGTTATAAATTTGAAAAAAGGTTTACATGCACTTTATACTGTTAATTTAAGTTGATACACAACACATTTAGAATATATGAAGAGATTATGTGATGTAGTATACAAACATTAGAGTTCATACTCAAAGGTCTGATGAACCGGCATGGACATTATTGTACTCGTCACAGTATAACTTCATTTCAATTTTTTTTATAATGGCGTAACACGGTTAGCAAAGCCTGTACGTATCATGTGACAAACACATAGGGAGTTTCATGATTTTCTGACATGTACCAACTGTTTAAAGAACTAGTAATATACACGAAGATCGTTTTAGGTAAAAGTCGGAGTATGTCCGGACCGTCCGGATACTGGTCAATCAAAATCAAGGAAAAAATAGCGTGCTATGCATAACCATGTAACCCTATTCAAATGTTAAGGCCAAATCCATGGCATAAATACAAATATGAGGCTTAAAACCATGAAAAAGTAATAAACTAAAAGATAAATTGTTTTAAACTTTAATCAGAATCATTGACATCATCTTCAGAATAACTAGAAGAACCACCAAAGAGCATGCAATTTTTTTCATTGATCAAAATATGATCTACCTAGCTACAAATATTTATAATTATTTACTAACTACAACAGGTAATGATATCATCATCTATTTCAAAAATGGCATATGCATTTAATTCAAAATTTCACGTATATGTAAATGGGAAAAAATATCGACAAATCTCCCACAATTAGATACATATATTAAAGTTAGAAAATGCACAAAGCCATAAAATTCAAAATTGGCCTTTGCCGCCAAACAAATATATGTTCGGACATTACGGATATGTTCGGTCACTCCGGATTTGTATCTAATCATATAAATGATCAAACAAATAAGAAAAAATGTTATAAATTTGAAAAAAGGTTTACATACGCTTTGTTCTGTTCATTTAAGTTGATACACAATAAATTTAGATTATATGATGTAGTATCCAAGCATTGGAGTTTTCATGCATATTTTAAGTTTTTATTACCACAACGGCCGGCCGGCCACGGTCACGGTCAACGTAGTTTTATTGCCGCCACCTCCTCTCCCTATCCCCTCCAACAGTACTGCCGCACGCCCCCAAAAGAACCCCACTCCCAGAAAACCCCACCGCCGAGCTTGCCGCCGCCTCCTCTCCCTATCCCCGTCGCCGGCGGCTGAGATGGAACATCCGGCGAGTTGCGACCGCATCAGTGAACTCCCCAACGAGATGCTCAACATCATCATCTCCCTCCTCCCAACCAAATATGGCGTGCACACAACCGTCCTTTCCAAGCGGTGGAGGCCCCTCTGGCGCTCCATTCCCCTCAAGCTCAAAGTTGATGGCGGTCTTGCCCACGGTGATGAAGAGTGCCTCACCGTAGTCTCCCAGATTCTCGCCGCGCACACTGGGCCAGTCACAAGGCTTAACATCCGTAGCTTCGGTGCCAATTGCGTTGCCGGTTTCAAGCTCAACGAGTGGTATCGATCCCCAAACTAAAGCTCGAGTTTTCCTGTTCCAAGGTGGACAAAGGGTGCTTAATCTGCCGGTTGAACTGCCCCGCATATTCCCCACCCTGCGAATCGCCTGGTTTGTTCATTGCCATTTCCCCTACATGGATGTCGCGCTCCCTCTTCTCAATCTACTCATCCTCACCGGCGTCGGCATCTCGGACGAGGCCATTGAGCGCCTGCTCGGGGGCTGTCCTGTGCTCGAGCACCTACATCTAGATGGGATATACGGGTTGAACGATTGCCTCCGCATCGCCTCGGCGACTCTCCGATCTATTGGTTTAGTAACCTCGCTGCAAGGCAGAGGATCACATGTCCAGCTTAACCAACTGGTCATTGAGGATGCGCCTTTACTCGAGAGGTTGAGTATATACAGCCCAAATGCTCGAACAACAATCACGCTCATTAGCGCGCCGAAGTTGACAGTGCTGGGCTACACAAGCAAATACAGCTCCAAACCTGTTGTTGGATCCACGATCTTTTGGGTAAGATAGTCGGCCTCTATTTGTTCTTCCTAATTTGCTAATTTTCTTCCAATTTGCCACTCACATTTTTGCTAATTTTCTTGATGCATATAAATATGTTCGGTGATCGTGCAAAAAATGTTTCCAAGAAGCTTGACCTCGTCTCTACGCACAGTGAAGATCCTGGCACTAGATTCTGTCGGCCCTAATCTGGAATCAGTTCTTGCCTTCCTTAGATGCTTTCCGTGCACGGAGAAGCAATACATCGAGGTGAGCAAACACTATAGATTCAAATTCTCAATGTATATATGTTACAATTCCTTTGTTCTTTCCTGTGATGCAAACACTATATATAGTAACATGGCCAAAATTTCTGTAGGCTCTGAATTAACAATTCATCAGTTTTATGTGATTCAAATGTATACTGATCATAGGACTCCGATGATCTCACGTATACTCACATGGATGAAGCCACCGCCATATATATAGTTGACACATGTTCTCTGTTTTCGCAGACATCAAAAGGGCCGAAATCACTGAAAAATGGGCAGAAGTATGACAGGAACCATCCTATCGAATGCCTTGATTTCCATCTCAAAGAAATTACTTTGAACAAGTACCTAGGCACCAGAGGCGAGGTGAACTTCGCAAAATTCTTTGTTATGAACGCAAGTGCGCTCAAGGTAATGAGGTTTGACGTCGATACAGACCAGGGGGACACATGGTGTCGTAGAAAGCTCAAGCCACTACAGATGGTGGACATGGCTTCTACAGAAGCTCAATTTCATCTTAAAGATATAGGTATGAACTTAATGGATAATGTTTGTGGTATCATTGAACTGGCGGTCGGAGAGGAGTTTGTAAGTTAATTTGAACCCTTTTTGTATTTTAAGAACCTTTTGTAATGTTCCTGGAAGAGTCTTGGCCTGTCCGATGATTCCGATGATGAGTATTGCCTTATACCTAGCTAACTTGTTGAGTCTGAGTGTAGTTTTAGTGACAACTCTTACCGCGTAGTTAGTGTCCCTCTGTTCAAAACTTCCAGGTGTAAATCTGCGCTGTCTACAAACAGTACCATTACAGACGGCGAAAAACTCCGCCCGTCTAAGAGAGATTGCAGCGCCAGCTAACTTTATCAGCCGTCCCCGATGAAAAAATAATTAGCGACGGCCGTTGTTAAGAACCGACGCAGTTGTTATCAGAGACGGACGGCAAATTCCAGCCGGCTCAGGTGTTTTATCCCAAACGGCCGTTTTTATTTTTCATTTGACCGTCTCTAAGTCCCGTCTACCATGTGAGGTTGTGTACTAGTGTCTTTTCTGATCTTTATCTGATGGTATCCTGATCGCAGGTCCATCTTGGAGAACACAGTCGCACCAGCTAACTGATCAAACAGATCATTGATCCGTGGAAGAGGATACTTGTTTTTGATAGTCACGGCGATCAGCGGTCGATAATCGACAACAAAACATGGAACATTGGTATCCCGCTTCTTGACAAAGAGAGTAGGGCATCCCCAAGACGATGTACTAGGCTGGATGAACTGTTTAAGTTCTAACTCCTCGATATGTCGTTTCAATTCAACCAATTCTTCCCGAAGCATTCGATAAGGTCTTTTGGAAATAGGAGCGGTTCCGGGAACCAAGTCAATGACAAATTCCACACTTCGATCAGGTGGCATGCCAGGTAATTCTTCAGGAAAGACATCAGGAAAATCGCAAACCACAGGTACATCTTGAACTTCAAGAGGAGGAAGAACATCAACAGCATGCAACTCAGATTCGGAAATAGATACCACTGATGGAGGTATTGATGATGGAGACTGATACAAAACTGTCTCGCCAGAAGGATGGAGCAAGGTAACAGATCTGGCTGAGTCAATAATGGCTTGATATGTTGTCAGCCAGTTCATTCCCAAAATGACGTCAATGTCACATGACTTGAGGCCAATTAGAGAGGCATGGAACATAAGATAACCGATTTCGATCATGACCCCATGGCTGACCATTGTAGTATGCCAAGAAGAACCCAGAGAACGAACCACCAAAGGAGGATTCAAACTGTCAAAATCTATCCCATGGGCTGTAGCAAACTTTAGGGACATGAACGAGTGTGATGCCCCAGAATCAAATAACACTGTTGCTAGAATGGACTTGACACAAACTGTGCCGAGAAGGACACTTGGGTCCTCTTGTGCTTCTTCAACAGTGGCGTGACTCAGACGACCACGTTCAGCACTAGAAGTTTTAGCAGCTTTCTTAGGCTGTGACTTCCCATGACCATCAACTGGGCTTGGGGGAGGAGAAGGCTGACAGCTAAGCTTTTGAGAACACTCCCTAGAGATATGTCCAGGCTCTCCACATTTGTAACAAGTCAGCACGGGATGGGAAACTTTCATGCTCGTGGGAGCACCAGGATATCTCTTGACTACATTTGATGGAGACGGACGAGGGACATATCCAGAAGGCTTTGGTACATAAGCATCACGTGGAATAGCACTATATGGTATAAACACACGGCGCTTCTTGGAAACAGAAGAGGACGCATGAGATTCTCCTAATTGTCGCTTCAAAGCATTTTACATCTCCTTTCTTCCATGCTCCAAAGTAAGAGCCTGATTATGAAGGTCTTGGAAAGTTGGAACTTGGAAAGGCAACAACTCATAGTGAAGCCCGGGATTAAGTCCCTTACGGAACAATTCTTGCTTATCCTCATCATTTTAGGCATCACGAGGAGCATAATGAGCTAGATGGTTAAATGCACGTCCATAAGCTTCAACATCCAGCTTTCCCTAGGACAACTCTAGGAATTCCTTCCTTTTGATGTCCATCACTGCCTTCGGAATGTAGGCAGCATGGAACGCGGTGCAAAATTCTTGCCAGGTAACCACATGTCCTGGCGCCTGCAACGCCAAGAAACCTTCCCACCAAGCACCAGTAGCACCCTCTAAAAATAGGTGGCGAAGTTCACACGGTTACGAGCTTGAACATGGAGAGCGTTAAATTTGCGCTCGATGGTGCGGAGCCAATCATCAGCATGAAGGGGCTCCTTAGCATCCGAGAATAAAGGCGGTTGAGCTTTAATGAAGTCCCCAAGTGTAGCACATTCGTCGGTACGACGTTCAGTGCTCTGCGCCACACGCTCAAGGAGACGTTCATTTCTCAGACGGTTGGTCTCAATGTTCTGAAGAACCTGTGCCATTGTGGAAAGAGGCGACAATTCTTGCTCAACATTGTTATGACCACGACGACCACGACCATGGGCAACAGAACCTCGAGTACCACTAGCCATCCTAAGTAAAAAGAATAGGAACCATGAATAACACATTCATTGGAATGGATAGAAAAAAAAGATAAATGATAGATTCCAAAGAATCACGATAGATGAGATCATGTAGAAAAACAGGACATGGTATAGAACATCTGAGATATGATAAGATCAATGATTTAGAACAATTGAGTTAACTTTGAAACTCTTGGAGCATTAGCAACCTGAAACGGAGTACTAGAAAAACAGCCAACGAGTTTGATCCTATATTTGAAAATACCAAATAAGCAAGTGAAATCTTTGCAATCAAATAAGGTAAGGTAACTCAAAGTTCAGAGCGATACCAGGTAAGGAGTAAAAAGAATCCTAATGAGATTTTCACAACTCATTTTTAGGTTCTAAATAGTTTTCACAATCACTAGACTCAACATCGACCAATAGCAAGGGTTTCCTACAGGCAGTCCTGCTCTGATACCAAAACCTGTCAGACCCCGGATCCAGAGTTATACATAAGTGTTATGTGCCCTTAGACAAGATAGCCGAGAGTTACTAGGTTACCAACCCCAGGCAACATTCCACAGCAGGCATGCCGAGAACACCGGTCACACAAACCCCTCGAAAGAACTACCACGCTAATCATAACCAAGAATGCATAACAACAAATTCAGAATTTTGTTAAGCTGTCGGACTCGGCCTCAGAGTTATACAGCAATGATATGTGTCACTGATCATGCTATGTAACCGAGGGTCCTTGGGGTTACCACTTCCAGGCCAATGCTCATCGGCAGGCGTGCATCATCGGCACACAACCCCCCGGTTCATGCCATAACACGGGCATAGCCAAAACTGTATAACAAGGAGCCCAAGAACCATAACCCTTCAACCGTGCACTTTATATCCATAAACGCATCATGCACGGGATGGGTAGCGGACAATCGGTATAAGGCAGACTCTACGACATGAAGTAATACAAGATATCTCAACTTAGAGGTAACTTTACACACAGAGGTCTCACGACCCAACATTACACCATGCAACGGAAAGCAAATATGTTGCTATTCAACAAAAATACCAAAAGGCCTAAGAGGCCAGAAAATAAGCAACTTAGGCTACATAACCTACAAGTTCCAGGCTGTCGTGTACCGAAACACGGACACCGGGGATGGCAAGCACCCCCTATTTGTTCGGTAGAAGGGCGCGAGGTGCTTCGAAGTCAGTTCCCGAGCACGAACACAAACACACGAGATTTTACCCAGGTTCAGGCCGCGTCGCCGTGTAAAGCCCTACGTCCTGCTTGTCTGGCTTGATTGATGGTGAGTAGTGAAGTACAAAGTGCTGCCCGCAGCCCTCTCGTCTACACTTGGGAGCTTTCTGAGCTCCACCTCGGGAAGGTCTCTGAGGTGGCTTCGTCAAGCCCCCGAGCTGAGTATCTAAGCTGAGTAGAGCTGCTGGCTATGGTGTGTCCTCCCTCTCTTCCGACCATGGGCCTCCTTTTATACTTCAGGGGGTTTACCACAGGTGGTTGGGAGGAGGGCTGGCCACCTGGTTGGGGCACGCATCATGCCGCTGCCCAAGTGGCAGCAGCCGCCGCTTGTCTTCGTGTCATCACTGCCGCCGTGCTGGCCTCCATGCCGTCTCTTCTGCCGGGCTGGATGTGATGGCTCATCGAAGCCTGTCCAGGGTTTGGTCGTCGCGATACGCTCAGTCCCTGCCCGTGATGGGATGGCATGGCGGGTCCCATCGTGTTCAGGTATGTGCTCCGCAGCATGCGTGACCAGTCCCATCTGGGCCACCCGCTGCGCTTCCTTTCCAGCGAAGCTACCTCTTCCGGGCTGCATCGCAGGAATCTCTCGCCACGCGGCCAGCCCCTGGTCTTCTCTTCTCTCCGGGTGAAGCGTGTCCTTGCCCGGGCTTCGGTCGCCGGGGGGTCCCGATTCCCGGGAGCCCCGGTTCTCTGGTGGTTGAGGGCGCCATGTCCTATTTTTCGAGGGGCGGGCTTCCTTGCGCTGGGTTCCCGGGCGGCCCCCGATCCCAGGACACCAACAGTAGCACCCGGGCATCCTGGGGCCAGGGAGCGGGCCCCGGCCCTAGGGCGCCCCAACTCCGAGGCGCAGGAGAGCCGCCCCTTCGATCCTCGAGTAAGGGACGCGTGGCTGCGCCTGTTGGTATTCTGTCCATGAAGGGTCCCTGTCGTGAGGTGTCACTTCCGCCTCCTCCCCTCCCCAATTGGGAGGTCCGCGGGTAATGATGCGTTTCTGGGGGGCGGTTCCGTTTCTCGAGGGAGGAGTGGGCACGCCTGCGCGTCTCCTCCCCCTTAAATGGACCCTTCTCCTCTCCTCCGTCTGACCTTGGTCTCTTTGCTTTCCGTCACCATGCCCCTCTCCAAGCGTTCTTCCTTATCAAGAAGCATCAACTTCCCAGCTCCGAAGACCACCCGTTCCCGTTCCTGGGAAGCCAGGGGCATGGCTCCCCTTTCTTCTCGCCCTCGGGCCGGCCCCCTCCCCTTTGCGCGGTGACTGTATCCTTCGCGCGGCTTCAGGGGAGGGCGGTCTCCCGTGGCGTGGCTCGGACCTGACGCGCGGCGAGTTGGGTCTCCTTGCCGCCGCGGGCTTCTTTCCTCGCTCCAGTTGGTTCTCTTGGCGGGCGACGGAGGCGAGGGAAGTGGGACCCCAACCGTCCCCCACTGAGTGCGTGTTGTTTGCCTCCCACCTGGAGCGCGGGCTCTCCCAGCCGGTGCATCCATTCCTCCAATTCCCTTCTTCGCATGTATGGGATACAGCTCCACCACCTCTCTCCGGACTACATCACTCATATCTCCTGCTTCATCACTGCTGCGAGGCCTTCCTTGGCGTTCCTGCCCACCTTGGCCTCTGGTGCTCCCTTTTTACCCTTTAGGGTAGGATTGCCGGGGAAGGGAGTCCTGAGCTAGAGTGCGTGTAATGCCCCGGGAGTTTTCCCCAATTAGTTTTGCTTTTTTTTTGTCGCTGTCTCCTTCCCGTACGAGGGAGCACGCACATGGCGTGCGGGGCAGTGGCCTCCACCGGCCAGCGAGCCACCCCCTCCTTTTCCCCCTCTACTTAGTTCCCTCCGGTGCCCTCCCTGCCAACCCTAGCTCTCTCCTTTCCCTCCCAGCGCCGCCACCCTCTCTTGGCTCTCTTTCTCCTCCCCTTTTTCCCAACCTCCTCCCGAGAGCACCTCCATGGCCGACGCACGAAGCTTCTTCAAACTGTCGGAGTGGGCAGCGCCAAGGACATCCGAGTCCGGGAATCGAACCAAGGCTTCGTCCGCGTCAAGATCGCCGAAGGAACCGGAGCTGGAGCCGTCCCAGATCATCGCCAAGGTCGCCATCGTCTTCCTCGTCCGTCCGCTGCGCACATCTTCTTCTCCATGGTCGTCTATGTCCAGCGCGTCTTCCTATGCTTCCCGGCGAGAATCACGACGCCGAGATCCTCCCGGTGAGCATACGCTTCGATTCCCCGCTTCTCCTCTTCAAATCCGTGGCTGTGGTCACCGGTCCGCTCGCTCCGGAGTTTCTGTCCGCCATGGCCGAGCTCAAGCTCGTGCCTTTGGACTCCTTGTCACTTTCCCTGCACCCCACGACCGCACCACTCCCCTGCACCAAGCACGCACACCCACCTCACCCCGGCGCAACTCACCTTCCCCTCGGCCTCCTGGACACGCGAGGAAACAAGCAGCGCCACCGCCATTCTTCACCGTCGTCTCGTCCTGTCTCTGAAAGTCTGAACCTTTGGTGTCCAAATTCAGTTCAGGTCGCCCCACTTCTTCTTGTTCCATTGTTTCTTTGTACAATCACAAACATCGATCCGGTCCAGTGGCAAGCGAGCCACAGCTCCATCCAGGAGATCGTGAGTTCGAATCCCACCTAGTGCAATTTCCTTCCCTTATCTGTTTTTCGATCTGGCGCCACTAACGGGCCTCGGCCCAAACATCCTTCCTTCTCCAGCGCCGTGAGCGGCAGATAGCTGCCCGCCACTCAGTTCCAGCCCATCTCTCTCCCTGCTTCTATTTCTTTTATTCTATTTTGCAAATCTTGTATATCCAATATCTTTTGTTCTATAAATCCAAATAATACAAATAATATATCTATTTTGATCAGAAAAATGCAAGTAATACTAATATGTCATCCATGATCATGTTTGCATCATATAGCTTGTTGCTTAGTTGTCTTTTGCGTTATCACCTAAATAACTAATATGGAATGTGTTGGGTATTTAATTAATTATTGCCCTATTCCATTTAATTTGTGTAGCTCACCCATGCCTTGTCTCACATGCTAATCAACATTTAATTTGCTGATTAGATAAATAACTTGAACCTTTAATATTAATTGTCAGAATCCCGGTTCCGCTTAATTTGGCTTAAGTTGCATCTTGCCATGTCATGCATCATATCATGAACATGCTGGATTTTTGCCGTAGTTGTAAGATGCATCCTTTGCGCTTTCCAGTGTTTGTTGCTTCTTCGCGAATAAGACGTTCAGATGATGTGAGCAACGACAAGTTCTGCTACCTCTACGGTGTTTCCAGGCAAGCTTTGCTCACTTGCTACCATTATATTGTCTTCCATTCCTGCCGTTGATCTATTGCTATCCTTATGTTACGATGCTTGTGTCTCGATCCTATATACATGTTTACCATGCAGCCTCATACAGACTTATCCCCACATCCTATTACCTTGTTGCTTGTTTACCTATTGGCCTTGCGAGTCGTAGCTGCATGCTTAGGTCTGTTGTTGCGAGTCGGTCTTTCTTTTGTATCACCTGCTTAGTATGATAGCCTGGTTCACTTTACTTAAAATAATGATAATGCTTGTGGGTAATGAACTAAATGATAAGGCACCCGGTGGAAGGCCAATGCGTTGGTGTTTTGCTCTGCTGAGTGTCGCACTAGGAACTCAGTTCTTGTCCTCTTATCCAAGTACGAGCGCACTATCCACATGTGGGGTCCATGGGAACCCCCTTGACTTAGTACCAGATCTATCAGCTTGTCCAGGAGCCACAACTAGTTCGGGCTTTCCATTTGCTCATATGCATGTGCATGTTACTGATGATGAGAGGTTCGATGATATGGGGACATATAGGTGCGGTATGACACGAAGTGGACCTTTCCTACTATGGTCTGTTCCACCTAGTGCGTAGTCGCAAACGATTGAGTCCGCTACGGAGGTATCGGCCGGACTCTGGACGCGGGTAACAACTCAGATGGGTGGCTCCCTGGACTTGTTGGCAGTGAAGAGAAAACATCTTGTCGCGACATCCTGCCGACACACCGACGGAAGTGTGTTACTCATGGGCATTAAGGGTTGAACGTGCGTGTGGCTTAACAGTAGTGCATCCCTGCAGGGTTAAATCTTTTCGAGAAGCCGAGTCCGCGGTTATGGACTACTTGGATCGGATGCTGGCTAACAAGATCATAAACAACTTACACCTAATGATTCTAATTAACTTGACTAGTAAGTTGACTTACTTTCACAATAAGATGTAACTAAAACTAGCTGGGTGGCCCGCGCATTTGCGCGGCTAGATTTATACATGATATATGCGTCTGCTATGCAAAACTATACACCGTCATACTTACTTTATATTTTTTCCAATACTAATAATTTACATTGATGGATCCAAACTTAAACATGTGTTATATTTCTCTATGCAACAAATCACTCCTCCTAATCTAAGCGCCTAAGTTGTGTGCCCATCTCAGGCATTAATTACCACTCCATATTCATTGTAAATTTCATTTATCTTAATTGATCTCGTAGCTTATTCTCTCTTATCATACTGATGTAAAATTATAGAATGCAAATGAAATTGATCACATTAAAGTTCGAAGGTTGTTACGAAAGTTTTTAATTATTTCATATGGGGATTTTGGTAAAGTAAAATAAAATGTAAATGCTTCTTTATCTACATAATAAGTCATATATGCAAAACCTTTAGATACTATAAATATGAATGGAGACTTGAACCATATATGCGTTGTGAATTTGCAGCGCAAATATGAGCCACCCTCCCCTGGGTGCTGATTCACCTCCTGATGCATAAGCTTCTTCCGAGTTAGTTTCCTTTTTTCCATCAAGAGAATACTATTTTAGGAATTGAACCTAGCTCATTTTTTTTTAGGAAATATCATGTCTAATGAAATATATTTTTCTCGTACTTATATTTTTATTTGTTGCTACACTACACTATGTGCATTTTTTATGTGGAAATTGATTTTGTCGAGTCAACCATTATATACACTTAGTTCGCTACTATATTAGCATTGATATATCTAACAGTATGTGAGAAAATTCTTAAAAACAAATATGCTTGTTACAAAAGGAATAGGGGACCATTAATCTTGTTAACCTTCTTTACCATGTCACATTCGCACTTTCAATCAAAGATCTTCACAATTTTGCATAAACATGTTTGAGCCATCGATTTGCAGGTAGACTTCTTATACTCATTGTCTCAAAACAACATCTAGTTATTTCCTCTTGATCAAGTGGAAATATGGAACAAAATCTAACGGAGCTCTATGTAACAAATACGTACTTTACTTTACAATGTTGACTACCTGCTGCTGCATTTTTCCAAAGTTTGATTCTCGGAAGCGCCAGAGCGAATCTAGGTGGAGTAGAGTCAGCACCGCGCGCCAGGGACTGTCGTTTGCATGCAGCGGATTAACGGTGCGTCGCCGCGCCAGCCGGCATGATCGTGAAGCGTGCATGAGGACGGTAACAGCTGGGGTTTTTTCGTCGCTGCGCCCGGCATGCAGCATACGCCGTCATACTCGCAAAGCGTGACTGCGGACGGTGACTACCGGTTCTTGCGTTGGTAAAGCATGAAGCTGGAAGCCTGGAGTCGTATGCCCAACTTCACCATCAGCACGAACTTCGCCGTAGCCGGACGGCGGCCAGCAAGCGTAGTTAGAACTTGGATCACGTTCGCCATGGGCATGCAGCTGAACCAATTTCAGGAAATTAAGAACTGGTATCGGGAGCTCCATGTTGGCAAGGCGTGTACTCAATCTACCTAGGCCAGAACGGCATCAAGTTCGTTTCCCTTGCTAGGAAAGGCTTCTGCTAGCAGTTGACGGCCGTCCGCCGACGATGTTTGTTTTCATTCAATTAGGGCCACCAAAACCTAATCCCAATACTGCCATTAGAGCTGCCTCGCCGTCGATCTAGCCACCGTGCCACTACCTTATGATTACTTGTGCTGAAGGTGCTTGCTGACCTTTTTAACCTTGCTGGGCATGCATGGGGCCGATGCAGATTGTCACCCGCACGAATTAGCCGGTTGAGGCATCCAATATTGACACGTTAATTCTCCGAGCCTTGCGTCTATGCCCCCGATTGCACCGCTGGGTCTGCCGGCCACAACATGCATGTATTCAGCATCAACGGACATACAGGTCCAGGCGTTTGTGGCGTGCCGGCCGCCGACAAAGGGCGAGTTGTCTGGTGTGTGGGGTGCGGGGTGCCGGCGGCGAAGTGCAAACGGCCATCAAAGTACGGGCGTTTGTGGCGTCCCGACATGCAGGTTTCCGGCGATCCACGTGCACGGCTTCCTAGTCCAAATTCCCGACCGGCAATCTGATCCTGCTCTTAGCTGGGCATGGCCGCCGCCGCTGGAGACCTAGCATTGACGATTTCGATCAGATCGAGCCGAGCGGTTGCGCCCAATTGAGGAATTGTTTTCCCCCCTATAGATCGCTAGCTCGTTAGCTCCCACGTTGATGCCTATATTTGCAAGTGTGCGTGACGTGCACGAATAGGAAAGACATGTCCAACTAAATCGTACGTGCTTTTTCCCTGATATTTGACGGGTTTGCTTCTACCACGTTTTTTGCTTTCCGCGTTCAAGGTAGGAAGAAAATCAATCAGGCCATCTAGCAACGTGCGGTGGATGACATTGAATGGACCTATTACGGAGTCTTCATTGGGCTATCGATCTGTAGAATTTCAGTTTGGATGCGTGTTGACACTGGATTCTTCGTGCAATTTCTGAATTTGTTGGGCGTGATGCATTGGGCTGTGATGTGATCGGTGTCATTTTCTTTTTAAATTGCTCCTGCGCGTTCACGCTGGACATTTAATTCGTGTACTTTCCAATGTGCGTGATGTCTGGTTACGTAGATCCTTTACTCTCTCCTGTCTTGGTACACGTCGTGACTATATGTCTTTCATAAAATCTGGACCGTTTATATATCTTACTTTTACTATGGTAAATCTTCACCGTCGATTGTTTGTTGTTTTAATAATATAATAGATTGACAACTATGTGAGTTTCCCTTGAGTTGCTTCCTCATACTTGGTTGAGGGGGTGAATCTGGGAAGTGTTATGTTTGGTGTTAGAAGCTAGTTGGTTTCGTTGCGCTCTCTTATCCCTCTCCAATAGACGGAAGTTGTAGAGTGTCTCTATAGGTTGTTTAGTGCTGCTGCTGCCGCTCAATCCACCTTCCCTTACTTTTGGTAGTCTTTGTGTTGGTATCTTTTGAGCGTTGCTTGCCAGGCGGTTGTGCCTGACCCATCTTTGAGCTGTACTTTTATGTGCAGTCAACAGGTTTGAAGTCTGACGACGTTGGCTTGGGTATCCCTCCGGCTCGGCCTGGGCAGGGATACGGACGCCATGATTATCTTCAGGACTCTTAGTCCAATTTGTATCTTGTCCGTAGTCGGACGCTATTTTGCTTTCGCTGTGTCTTGGATCTTTGTAATGTATCAGTTGTATCTTGACTTGTTTGAGTCGTTCTTGCTATATATCTCCTTCTGTTGTTGTTGTGGATTCTTTTCGTGAACTGTTGTAATGCTATCACAATTCCACCCACATAACACGCATGTTTCGGCGTGCACGTTATGTCTGGTGGGCGACCTAAGATCGTTATTATGCGGGTTTTGGCGGGATCGCTTAAATCTGCATAGTACCGATTTTGGGGCATCACAGTGCGGCGTGGTAAGGGTGGTTCCACGCCATTCCATATACCCCGACCTCGCACTCATGGGGGCGTGCGGTGATTGGCAGCGCTCTTTCTTTTACTTTCCCGAGCTTCCCCCGTCGTCAAGCGGTCCCAGCCTTCCCCCTTTTCCCGGGGCCTCCCTGCCTCCCGGAAAGGGTGGTCCCTCAACCTGCATGGCGATCCTGACAAGGTGCACGTCCTTTCTGAGCGCTTGAAGGCAGTCGTGGAAAGGGGGCTCGCCGGGCTGGACCTCCTGGTGACCTGGATGACCCGGAGGGTTCAGCCGCTCCAACTTTGGGTTCACTTAATCGGGGAGTGGTCCCTAGAGGGGGATTACACCCGGATTTCGGCGGGGGAGCTACGAGCGCGCGAGATGGAAGACTGGGTTCGATCCATCTCGGCGCTCCCCATTAGCCGCCCGTTCCGGCCAGGCCTCTGGGCCTATTCCGCACTCAACCCCCCTCTGCCGGTGAGTTCTGCCTCCCCTCTGTGCTTTCTGTCTTGATCGTCTGACTGACCTTTTTTCTCCTTTCGGGTTCAGTTGCTTCCTCGGAGCTCCTTCTGGCTAGGGGATACGGTCTTCCGGTCGGGCCGGGTTTACCAGGGCCCCCCTCACATGTATCCCTCCCAGGAACTTTCGTCCAGCGTCGCCGTGGTTGGCGCGCTTAGAAGGGAGGTGTCGGGTCTTCCCGGCCCCACTCAACTGGTGAGCTTGCTGGATAAGGCACTGGAGGTAGCATCTTCTTCTTCGTGTCTCCCGGTTGTCTCCTCGGGGCGGGCCTCGCCCATGTCTGACATTCTTTTTGCTTGTAGGTCGAGGTGGAGGCCTCCCGGGAAGCCGTTGAACTTGTGAGGCGGAGGTGGCCGTCCTGCGGTCCGCCCTGGCAGCCATAAAGGGGAAATCCTCACCGTGGCTGGGACCTACAACCTCCCGGGGAGATCTTTAGTCTCCAGCCCCTTGTAGGATCGATCCCTTATGTAATTCCTCCGGGCCCACCTATGGGCCCTGGTGATTGTGAATCTCTTGATTGTCCATGGCCGCCCACGCGGCGTGTTTCAATTTCTCGTGTTATCCATGGGGGAGCGCCCCGGGGGCAACTCTCCGAGTTTTTGCCCCCCGCTGCACGATGGCTCAGTGAACCCTGACCTAGCCGCGTTGTGCAGCGAGGGGACCCTTGTTCCTGAGGGGCATGCTTCTCTGGGGGGACAGCACCTGCCCTCACAGGTAAGCTCACCGCTAGGGCACCGTTTTCGGTTGCAAGTTTGTATGACACGGCGTACTCCAGCCTTGCCGACTTGCGCGCCGCTAGGGCTTCTACCCCCGAGTTCAAGTTATGGTGGCACGGCGAACTCCGACCTTGCCGAACTTTTATCGCTCTGGCCACTAGGGGTCCATTTCCGGACTAGAGCCTCACATTGGGCACGGCGAACAATGGCCTTGCCGACACACTCATCCCTAGGGCTATCTTTCTAGATGCAGGTTTTTTGGGGCCCAGCGAACCTTGACCTGGCCGAAAATCCTGCCCCTACGCATGGTAGGGCTTCTGGGCGAGGGGTACTCCGGGGTGTGCGGATCGTATGTCAGGGGCACCCTTTCTTCCCCCTTCCCTCTTTTCCGGGAAAAAGAGTTGACGCAAGCAGTTTTGACCCGGTGAACCCTGGCCTGGTCGACCGACGGGGTACTCCGAAGGCACGCATGATTTCATGGTCCGAATGCCTCCGTTTTCCACCTGTGTTGGCTTAGGAAGGGGGGTTTGGGCCGGAGGCGCCTCTGGCTTCGCCACCCCTCCTTCCGAGGTGCCTTTATCTTGTTGAGCCATGATTCCACCGCCTCCTTCGTGGGGAGGCTGGGCAGGAGGCGCGGGCCGCGCCTTCTCCCGGCGCTCCGCCCACTCTCTTTGGCCCTGCATGGCCTTCTCGGGGGAATTCCCTGGGACGGCGGGGGGACTCCCTGCCGCTTTTCCTTTTATACCCGAGATGTCGATAGCGTGAGCTATACCCCGGATGCCTGGCAGGGTGAGAGCGTTGGCGGGGAAGTCTTGCCCGGCGTCGTCTTGTGTGAGGAGCTTGAGTTTCAATGGGCGGGCTGCCCCCATGTGCGGTCGGAGGGAAATCCTGGCCATGCCAATGATTAGTTCCTCGGGGCTCCCCTCTCCCATGGTTCCCGCGATGGACGCGGATTCCCATCTTAGCAGCGTAGATGGAGCCTTCTCGTTGCCTCGAGGGGGAAGTAGGAGGAGTGGTCGCGGCGCTCCCGCGAGTTGTAGTTGGTTGGTGAGAGCGCTCGCCGCCCCGTTAGAGCTAATTGCTTCGAGTTCTTCTTGGCGGGTTCCCCCAGGGTTATGATCTGCTTTTTCCGTAGGCGCGGTTGTGAGGGCGGGCTAGCCCCTGGGCCCGTCCAGGGCTTCTAGGTTGGAAGTCTTCAGTCCTTGTCGGGTGTTGGGCCCCCGGGCGTCGTCGGGTGATGCGTCGGCCATCCGCGGTTTGTTGGCCGGCGCCCCGGCTTCCTTGTCTCGTGCGGTGGCTAGTTGATCCATGCCGCCCGGGTTCGCCCCGGGCAGTTTCGGGCGCGGTGCCCCGATTCCCCACAGGTGAAGCACCCCCCGGCGGCGGGACCCGCCCCGCGCGCGGCACGCCGTTTCCCTTGGGACGCGGTGAGGTTGCGCACGGACTGGCAATCCCGCGCGTCGTGGGAGCTGACCTCATGGACCGGGCACCATGCCTTCGATGTCTCCTGCGGGCCTTGGCCCTCGCCGATGGGGCTCGGCGGGTGCCCGCGTTTCTGCGGGTTTTCCCGTGTCGGGGCCGCTGCCCCCACGGCGAGGCCCGGGCCCTCCGCCCCTCCTCCATCTTGGCGCACTTGTCCGCCAGGGCATATAGCTCCTCCAAACCCCCGACGTCGCGGTAGCCGAGTTTCTCCAGCATGCGAACGTCGCGCACATTCTAGCGATACGCTTGAATGGCGACGGCTTTCGGCGTGCTAGGGTAGAAACTCAAAGCATGGCGAAATCGGCGGGTGTAGTGTCGGAGCATTTCCCCTGGCTTTTTCGCGGAGATGTAGAACTCTGCTCGGACGCGTCGCCCTGGCGGAGTTCGGTTCGGCCGCCATCGGGGTCTGGAGCCCCACGGTCCCGCCACCGCCGTTGTCGGGCGTGACTCCGACGAAGCACGGGCGCCCCCTACCTGGCGCCCCAAATGTCGTGTACCGAAACATGGACACCGGGGATGGCAAGCACCCCCTATTTATTCGGTAGAAGGGCGCGATGATGTGGGTTGGTCCCGATTTTCACGGATTTGTACGGAGGGAAGGATGAACACGAAGAACACGCGAAGAACGAAGAACACAAAAGAGGGGAAAACAAACACACAAGGGTAAATAGCAAGTAGTAACCCGGCAAGACTCGATTGGTAACAAATCCCTGAGGGCAGCCCCCAATCCTCCTCTCCCAAGCACACCTTACTCTTAGGATTGTTTGTCCAATTGGTCAATCTAACCAATCCAACCTAGCCACCTAAAGATGGAAGATTAGCAAGTAATCGCAACTACAAGCGGAGCCTTGGTATCCACGCAGGGATCTTCTCCTCAAGAGGAGGCCTTGGTTCATCTCCACATGTGGAGGCCTTGAGTCATCTCCATAGGAGGAAAGAGACATTTTGAGAAGAAGGAGCAAGGCTCTACTTTAGTTCCCAAATCATAGTCTAACCCTAACCCTAGGAAGGGGATGAACTATTTATACTCTAGATCCAAAGGGGATAAGGTTACAAGGCAAGGGACCCTTTCCACGTGCAGATCCGCCCGCAGCGGTAGTACCGGACTGAACCCGGTAGTACCGGACTTGCGGTAGTACCGGGCTAGTACCGGGGTCACTACCGGGTTAGAACCCGGCGACACCTGGAGCTTCTTGGAGATACGGTAGTAGGCGCGGTAGTAGGCGCGGTAGTACCGGGTGGTCATATGCGGTAGTACCGGGGTGGCCAGATGCGGTAGTACCGACCCCGGTAGGAGCTTCAGCAGGTGACACGTCAGGCGGGGCGGTAGTACCGGGTCTGGTCCGGTAGTACCGCCTGAAGCTGTTTGAACTTCATCTTCTCCTTCTTGGCTGCTCTCTTGGCCATCTTCTTGGGTCTTCTCTCGGTCATCTTCTTCACTCCATTGTGGGACGTCGTCAAGGTGGTTCCTGAGTATGCACAAAGTATCCGAATGAAGTAGCAACCCATTCAAAGGAGTGTCGAGATCACACATAGATAGGAGTGAATTCACCTTATCATGGAGAGCTTTGATTCTTGCTCTTGTCATTGGGCCACTTGTTGTAGGAGACGTAGGTCGGGCTACATCATCTCCCCCCCCTTGGAAAAGAGTCGTCCTCGACTCTTGGTCATCCTCATCGCTTGATGTTCCAAGGTATGGCGATAGGTCGGCGACGTTGAAGGTGTCATGGACCAAGTGTTTGGAGTTGGAGATGTCGATCTTGTAGGCATTGTCGTTGATGCGCTTGATAACCTTGAAAGGTCCATCTCCACGAGGGTGAAGCTTGGACTTCCTTGCATCCGGAAAGCGATCTTTGCGAAGGTGTAGCCACACAAGATCTCCTTCTTCAAATATCATGGCGCGCTTGTGTTTGTTCATCTTCGTAGCATGGTCTTTGTTGTGCTTCTCGAGAGTAGTTCTTGTTTCCTCATGGAGCTTCTTCATGTAAGCGGCTCGCTTGTCGAAGTCCATGTTAACTTGCTCACGGAGTGGAAGTGGTAGCATGTCGAGCGCGGTGTAGGGGTTGGACCATAGACGACCTCGAAGGGTGTTCTCTTTGTTGCGCGGTGAAGTGCTCGATTGTAGGCGAACTCGGCGTGTGGGATGCACTCTTCCCAATTCTTCAAGTTAGGCTTGATCAACACACGAAGGAGTGTAGATAGGCTTCGGTTCACCACTTCGGTTTGGCCATCGGTTTGAGGGTGGTATGCGGTGGAGAATAGTTGCTTGATTCCCATCTTGGCCATCAAAGTCTTCCAAAAATAGCTCACGAACTTGGTGTCACGATCCGACACAATGGTCTTGGCACGCCATGAAGACGGACGATTTCCCTGAAAAACAAAGTAGCAATGTGTGAAGCATCGTCGCTCTTGTTGCAAGGTATAAAGTGTGCCATTTTAGAGAAGCGATCAATGACGACAAAGATGGAATCCTTGTTTGTTTTAGTGCGTGGGAGTCCTAAGACAAAATCCATAGCTATATCGGACCATGGGTGATGTGGAATAGGCAATGGTGTATAACCATGAGAGTTTAGAGTAGACTTAGCTTTGAGACATGTAGAACATCGTCGAACTAGGCGTTCCACATCACGCTTCATTCTGGCCAATAGTAGTTGGTGGAGAGCATGGCATAGGTCTTGTCGCGGCCAAAGTGACCCATGAGTGTCCTCCATGAGATTCCTTCAAAAGGACCAAACGAAGCGAAGACTCGGGTATACATAGTTTGTTAGCCTTAAACAAGAAACCTTTGTGCAAATAGAAATCACCAATTCCTTTGTGCTCCGAACATTGAGCGAAAATGTCTCCAAAGAAAGCATCGGTAGCATACAACTCTTTAATCTCATCCAAACCCAAGACACTAATGTCAAGACGTGTAAGTAGGTTGGCCTTGCGGGATAGAGCATCCGCGACCACATTGTCTTTACCTTTCTTGTATTTGATTACAAAGTGAAAGACTCAATGAACTCAACCCACTTAGCATGTCTTTTGTTCAAATTTGTTTGACTTTTCAAATATTTCAAGGATTCATGGTCGGAATGAATGACAAATTCCTTAGGACGAAGGTAATGTTGCCACACATCCAAAACACGAACCAAAGCAAATAACTCTTTGTCATAAATGGGGTAATTCAAGCGAGCTCCATCTAGTTTCTCACTATGGTATGCGATGGGTCTACCATTTTGCATAAGCACTCCACCAATGCCCAATCCACTTGCATCGCATTCAATCTCAAATGTCTTAGAGAAATCCGGAAGGGCAAGGAGTGGTGCTTCGGTTAATAACCGTTTGAGCTCATTGAAAGCAAAATCATGTGCATTGCCCCAAATGAAAGGTACATTCTTCTTTGTAAGTTCATGGAGGGGGCAAGCAATTGTGGAAAAATCCTTGATGAAACGGCGGTAAAATCCGGCAAAACCAAGAAAACGTCTCAACTCCTCAAGTGACATCGGAAAAGGCCAAGTCCGAATTGCTTGTATCTTGCATCATCAACTTCAACTCCATCCGAAGAAACAACAAAACCCAAGAAAACAAGTTTGTTGGTGGCAAAAGTGCACTTAGAAAGGTTTGCATAAAGCTTTTCATTGCGAAGAACCAACAAAACTTGAGCAACATGAGAAGTGTGCTCTTCCAAAGACTTGCTATAGATAAGGATGTCGTCAAAGTATACCACAACAAATTTGCCAATAAAAGGACGCAAAACATGATTCATGAGACGCATAAAAGTAGAAGGTGCATTGGAAAGACCAAATGGCATGACGAGCCACTCATAAAGACCAAGCTTAGTTTTAAATGCGGTCTTCCATTCATCACCTTCACACATCTATTTGGTGATATCCACTTTTAAGATCAATTTTGGAGAATATAGCGGAACCACAAAGCTCATCAAGCATATCATCAAGTCGAGGGATAGGATGGCGATACCGAACGGTTATGGCGTTGATGGGGCGACAATCCATGCAAAGGCGAAGAGTGTTGTCGTGCTTGGGTACCAAGATGACGGGCACGGCACACGGACTCAAGCTCTCGCGGATGTGTCCCATGGCAAGAAGTTCTTGTATTTGCCGCTCGATCTCCTTTGTCTCTTCGGGGTTGGTGCGGTAAGGAGCGCGGTTTGGTAGCGGTGCGCCGGGAACAAGGTCGATGCGGTGCTCGATTCCACGTAGAGGAGGTAGTCCCGGTGGCACTTCTTGAGGGAAGACATCTTCAAAGTCCTTCAAAAGAGACAACAAAGAAGGAGGAAGGTTTGTGAAGTCGTTAGTCATAGAAACTTCACCCTTGCATATGAGCACATAGTGTAGGGTGGATGGGTTCTCTCTCAACTCCCTCATCTCTCTCTTTGTGGCAAATAGTGTAAGTTTTGTGGGAACTCTCTTTGAAGTGTCACACTCATTTGGCTTGTGGCTCTCACTCACTTTATGGTGGGTCTCTCGCTCACCACTCATCTCACTAGACGAACGATCTTGTTGTGCCCTTGCAATGGTCTTGGCGTTGTCGGCGATGACTTGACTTGGTGTCATGGGACGAAGGTCTTGTCGTTGTTCTTGAAGCTATAGTAGTTTGTTCGTCCATCATGCATAGCACCCTTGTCAAATTGCCATGGACGCCCAAGGAGTAAGTGACAAACGTTCATAGGCACAACATCACAATCAACCGTATCTTCATAGGCTCCAATCTTGAAGGACACTTGCACCATGTGTTGAATCTTGACGGCTCCGGTATCACTCAACCATTGCACATGGTAGGGATGTGGGTGCTTCTTGAACTTCAAGTTGAGCTTATCACAAAGTTCTTTGCTCGCTAGGTTGTGGCAACTTCCACCATCTATGATGACCTTGATGGACTTTCCATTGATTCCCGCTCTTGTTTGGAACAATTGCATCTTTGGTCTTCTTCCACTTGAACATTGGTGGTTAGAGCTCTTGCCACAACCAAGGAAGGGTTGTTGTCGCCATCACAATAGATCTCACTTTCTTCTTCTTGAGCACTTTGCATTGTGGCGACCTTGTTCAAAGCATTGTACTCATCTTCACTCATAGATTCATACTCTCCCATGTCATTGATGATCATGACCTTCTTGTTGGTGCACTCAAAAGATTTGTGCCCTTGTCCGCCACACTTGTAGCATTGCAATAGTCTTGTGCCGGACGAAGATCCTTGAGGCGCCTTGGAGGGAGGTACTTTCTTGAAAGGTTGAGGCGCTTGAGGTGTCGAAGTAGAGACTCTTGGAGGACCTCGTGTGTTCGCTTGAGGAAGAGCTTGTGAAGGTGTAGGAGTTGACGAAGAAGGCTTGTTGGCGAAGAATGCCTTTGTCTTGAGGTATTTGAGCTCTTCAAGCACGTGGCGCTCGGCCTTGGAAGCTTGATGTACTAGCTCTACCAAAGAGGCATATGGTTGGAACTCCACGATCTTCTTGATTGGATAGTTGAGGCCATTCATGAAACGAGCCATGGATTGCTCTTCGTACTCGTTGACATTGGCTCTCATCATGGAGATTTCCATTCCTTGTAGTACTCGTCAACCGACTTCAAACCTTGCTTCAACTCTTGCAACTTCTTGTATAAGTCTCTAGTGTAATGGCTTGGCACGAAGCGCTTGTACATTGTTTCTTTCATTTCAACCCAAGTGTCAATTGGTTGTTGGTGGTTAGCGACGCGAGCATCTTGTAGTTGTTCCCACCACAAGAGGGCATACTCTTCAAACTCCATCGAGGCTAAGGCAACCTTCTTGTTGTCGGAGAAGCGTTGCACACGGAAGATCTTGTCAACCTTGAGTACCCATGAGAAGTAAGCTTCCGGATCACTTGTGCCGTAGAACTTGGGTATGTCAAAGCGGACGTTGGTCAAGTCATCATAGTTGTCACCATGAGCACCACGTGGGAATGCACGTCCACGTCTCCTTCGATTGAGTCCATCACCATTGTGTTGGCTTGACTCGTTATCACTTGACTCGGCGCGATGGTGTGTTGGCGATCATGTGGAAGCTCTTGACGAGGACGAGGATCATGTTGGGTTGGTGCTCTTGTTGATGAACGGGTTGTTCGTTATTGTTCGCATTGACATGATTTGATGACGTGGCCTTGGAGGATGACGTGGGTGACGTCCTTGTTCATCAAAGTCATTCGCACCCGGAGCGCCATTGTCATTAGCCAATGGGTCATGACGATCACGTTGTTGCGGTGGTGGTGATGGCATGCGTTCATGACGTTCAACGTTTTGGTGAGGTTGCTCTTGATGCGCATTGGCATTGTTCGCGTGAAGATCATGTGGTTGTTCAACGTGAGGAGGAGGTCGTTCATGGGCGTCGCGCCTTGGATCATGTTGACGTTCTTGTCGAGGTTCATGACGTGCTTGTGTCGACCTTGAGGTGCTTCTTGTACGGCTTGAGTGTGAAGACGCTCGTTGTCGCACAAGGTTGTTGATAGCTTCGGTCAACCGCTCCATATTTGCTTCTTGAGCATGCATGCGGTCGTTGAAGGTGTTCTCTTGATTTTGAAGACGGCGCTCGTAGCGTCCTAGGTTGTCACGAAGAAAGTGTCGCATGCCAACAAGCTCCGATTGTGTGACATAGCCATGATCACCGCGAACTCCACCATGGATTTCCTCATCCGAGCTTGAGCTTCCGTTTGTACTTCC
Organism: Poa pratensis; assembly: GCA_947311845.1. Classification (NCBI taxonomy): domain Eukaryota; kingdom Viridiplantae; phylum Streptophyta; class Magnoliopsida; order Poales; family Poaceae; genus Poa; species Poa pratensis. Next base: position 67,964 of record CAMZMU010000103.1, read on the forward strand.
CCTAAACATTTTCTCAAGATCAAGTGAGATGTGTGATAAAGAAAAACCAAGACAAACTATATCCCAAGAATAATGTAGCTTGAGAGGAGAGTATCCGGTTCTAACACCCAACACACACACTTATGAGGATAGGAAGGTATGAAGTGGCAAACGAAACAAGCAAACCCGCGACAAGTATATTGTCAAAGGTAGAGAAAATCCACAATGATCAAATTACCAAAGAAACTCCAACCACAAAGTATCAAGAAACACACACAAAAGCGAATAATGGGGTTGGGCGACCAAAGGGCGAGCACTCGAAGATAGACAACCTAACGAAGACTACGTGCTCAAATGTCACCCAACACAAGAAGGACGCTAGCTCAATTGCTTTTTGTGGGCAACGGATTTGCACAAGAGTTAACACTCACACTCACTTTGGCGGTCTTAGCTTTGTCGCAACCTACAAGAGATGAACTTGGCACCACTTGATTCTTTTCTTTTCTCTTTTTTTTTTTTGCTTTTTGATGATGATTCCTTCTCTTTTGCTAGTGCCAAGCTCTCTAACGATACACACTCGCCAATACTTGAAGACAAACACTCAACACGTGCAATGCCTCGCAATATCACCGAGCTAGTCCAATAGGTCAAGTTGCGCGAAAGGAAGAAGGGCTCACAACGGATTATGGTGGTGGGGAATGTCGAGTCCTTGGTGGCGTCGTCGCTTGGCGTTGAAGATGCGTGCTGCGGAAGCTTGTCGATGTCGTAGACGTAGGGCACACCAAGAAAGGACTCAAACCAAAGAGGAAATGCCAAAACGAACCGAGGAAAAAGAAAAAAATTCGGCCAAATTTTGAAAACCCGGTAGTACCGGCCTGCCCGATTTCTGATGGTTGACTTTCGATTTTGGGCGGAAATTGGACCCGAGAAATCCTCAAATTCGTGGGAAATTGGCAAAATTAAGGCTAGGGAACGCAAACAAGGGTGGAGGGGGTCCTAAAGCAACAGATCCATGGACAAAAACTACCAAAAACGCAACGAATCGACAGATCGGCTCGAATCAAGGCAAGGCTATTTTTGGTGGAAATTTTCGAATTTCTCAAAAACGAAGAAAAATTTGGTGGATTTTGGTGGAAACACAAATCAAATCCGTGTCAACCTAGAGCTCTGATACCATATGATGTGGGTTGGTCCCGATTTTCACGGATTTGTACGGAGGGAAGGATGAACACGAAGAACACGCGAAGAACGAAGAACACAAAAGAGGGGAAAACAAACACACAAGGGTAAATAGCAAGTAGCAACCCGGCAAGACTCGATTGGTAACAAATCCCCGAGGGCAGCCCCCAATCCTCCTCTCCCAAGCACACCTTACTCTTAGGATTGTTTGTCCAATTGGTCAATCCAACCAATCCAACCTAGCCACCTAAAGATGGAAGATTAGCAAGTAATCGCAACTACAAGCGGAGCCTTGGTATCCACGCAGGGATCTTCTCCTCAAGAGGAGGCCTTGGTTCATCTCCACATGTGGAGGCCTTGAGTCATCTCCATAGGAGGAAAGAGACACTTTGAGAAGAAGGAGCAAGGCTCTACTTTAGTTCCCAAATCATAGTCTAACCCTAACCCTAGGAAGGGGACGAACTATTTATACTCTAGATCCAAAGGGATAAGTTACAAGGCAAGGGACCTTTCCAGCGTGCAGATCCGCCCGCAGCGGTATACCGGACTGAACCCGGTAATACCGGACTTGCGGTAGTACCGGGCTACTACCGGGGTCACTACCGGGTTAGAACCCGGCGACACCAGGAGCTTCTTGGAGATACGGTAGTAGGCGCGGTAGTAGGCGTGGTAGTACCGGGGTGGTCATATGCGGTAGTACCGGGGTGGCCAGATGCGGTAGTACCGACCCCGGTAGGAGCTTCAGCAGGTGACACGTCAGGCGGGGGTGGTAGTACCGGGTCTGGTCCGGTAGTACCGCCTGAAGCTGTTTGAACTTCATCTTCTCCTTCTTGGCTGCTCTCTTGGCCATCTTCTTAGGTCTTCTCTCGGTCATCTTCTTCACTCCATTGTGGGACGTCGTCAAGGTGGTTCCTGAGTATGCACAAAGTATCCGAATGAAGTAGCAACCCATTCAAAGGAGTGTCGAGATCACACATAGATAGGTGTGAATTCACCTTATCATGGAGAGCTTTGATTCTTGCTCTTGTCATTGGGCCACTTGTTGTAGGAGACGTAGGTCGGGCTACATCACGCGAGGTGCCTCGAAGTCAGTTCCCGAGCATGAACACAAACACACGAGATTTTACCCAGGTTCAGGCCGCGTCGCCGCGTAAAGCCCTACATCCTGCTTGTCTGGCTTGATTGATGGTGAGTGGTGAAGTACAAAGTGCTGCCCGCAGCCCTCTCGTCTACACTGGGGAGCTTTCCGAGCTCCACCTCGGGAAGGTCTCCGAGGTGGCTTCGTCAAGCCCCCGAACTGAGTATCTAAGCTGAGTAGAGCTGCTGGCTATGGTGTGTCCTCCCTCTCTTCTGACCATGGGCCTCCTTTTATACTTCAAGGGGTTACCACAGGTGGTCGGGAGGAGGGCCGGTGTGGGTGTCGGGGAATACTTTCTGGATTAACCCGCGGCCCAGTGCGACTTAACTTACTCGCACGGACGAAGGCCCACTTGGGAGCAAGCCCAATATTGAACCACCATAAGGGGAAAGATCTAGAAGACATATCCCGGAGGACGTGAAGACCAAGTAGTCTCCGAGTAGGCCTCTGTGGATGTATTCCTTATGGGGGAAGTTTCCTTTTGTAACCTAGCGAGCCTCTGTGTATATAAAGAGGACTCGCAGGACTTAGAGCAGGTCAAGCTATCAAGCCCCAAACCCTAGCTCATACGGCGAGTACCAGATCGGATCGCCTCCATTGTAACACCTCGATTATCATATCAATACCAATCTAGGGTAGGCAGGAAGTAGGTCTTTTACCTCACATTGAGGGGGCCGAACCTGGGTAAATCTGTGTTGATCTTTGTTCCTGCGATCCCAAGCTCGGAGATGCTTGACTCGCATAATCCCACACCTACGAAGTCATCTATGACACCTGACGTGACAAACCCACGACAGTTGGCGCCCACCGTGGGGCCTGCGGTCAAGAGCGTCACGTTCCGCGCAGGATCCATGAAGGGAGCTGAAGATCTTGTTGTTGGCCGTATCATCACGGTCAATGGCACACCCCTCATCGACGATTCAAGCTGGGGGCCGGAAGCAGATTACCTGGAGACCGGCCACATCATCCCCTTTGGATCCATCAACGTCTTCGTCGGCTTCATTGGCGGCGAGTCAGAGAATCCATCGCAACATGGCGACTCAGAAGAAGGAGTCGCGGTAACAGTGGACCAAGAAGAAGAATCTATCAACTACGAGTCGCTGCCTCTCGAAGACGAAGAAGGCCAATCCATTGAGTATGTCCTTGAGGAAAGGCTATGCGGAGGCCCTGCGGATAGTGGCTCGCCCTCTGTAGAAGATCGGCACGTTGAAGGGGTCTACAGGACCACAGAAGCAGATGAAGGGCTGGGCATGCCACCAGGCAGCTTAGCCCCCACACCGCCGAAAGCAGCAGAACAAGCCGCGCTAGGCGCATCGGGAGTCGCGGCATCCGCTGCGATAACGCCAGGAGCCGCGGCCTCAGGAGTCGCAAACAGAGAAACTCCACCTGGAGTCGCGCCTGCGGAATCAGGGTCAAGGGTAACCCCCAACGCAGCGGTCATACCGCCACAGGGAAGCGTGTTGTTTACGCCAATATCTGCGGTGAACGCGGCTGCTAGGGTGACAGAATTGGAGGCTACCAGGATCGGGCTATATGATGAAGTCCAGAGAATCGCAGATGAGAGAGCCAGGCTGGCGCGTGAGGAACAGCGCCTCCAACAGGAGCAACTGCGACTCATTGAGGAAACCAATACTCTGCAAGGAATACAGGCCACCTTGCCACACAGACGCCACGCGAGTCGCCTGCAGCCAGGAACAGTAAACCCTATGGAGCTGTTCCAATCACCTACCGCTGAACCAGCAATTGCGGTCCCGTCAGCCGCCACCAACACAATCCCATCTGTCGCCACCAACACGACGCACCCGGTCGCATGGTCAGGGGTCGCACAACCTTCAGTCGCGGTACCCGCACACATGGCACCATCTGCCATGGTTATGCGGTCCGTGGCCCCGTTAGCTGCGCCCGCGGTTCAAGCCATCGCTGTGCCATCAATCGTACCAGCGGTTCCATCTTTCGCAGCACCAAGAGTAGCAGAGATACCTGGATCAAGGGCCATAGTACCGGCTAACAACAGGGCCATGATGCCCCCGCCACTGACGCAGCCAACCTTTGTTCAGCAGTCGCCACAGCAGCCTCAAAGGTTCCACACGCCGCAAGGGCATTATGTTAGCCCAGTGGAGAATCTCTTTGCAGCCACAAACATCTTGGCCAGATTAGCGCCAGCAGGAAACACGCCAATGGACAGAGAGGCACGGCGCGCCATTGAGATGCTGAGCACAGCAGTAATACAGCAGGCGAATATGTCCGAACACGCAGGACGGCTGCACTCCACCCCTTACAATAGCAGAGCAACGGCGGAAAGAAGCATCCACGCGGAGTCGCCACACGTTGCGAGTTCGGCTAGGCGACAAAGGGAAGATCAACCTGCGGCTCAAAATCAACCTCAGCAAATTCAACCCATAGAGATTGTGCAGCCGTGCGTGGCGGCCAATCCAATAGGAAGGCCAGCTTCGTCCAACCTATCGTCGCGACTCAAAGGCCCAGTCTGTTTCAGCGAAAGAATCAGGTCTGAACCGTTTCCTGCAGATTTCAAAGGGCCTCGCAAGGTCGCTAACTACAACGCCAGCATGGACCCTGTTACTTGGCTCAACAATTACGAGATGGGCATGAGCATCCTAAATGCATCCGAAGAGATTGCGCACGTTACCTAAACATGATGTTAGAAGGCGCATCCCACATATGGCTACAAAATTTGCCACCAAATTCAATAAACTCTTGGGATGAGATGAAGGAAGCTTTTATCAAGAATTTCCAAGGAACATGCAAGCGACTCTGCAGCATAGAGGACCTTGAGCGTTGTGTACAGAAGGAAGGCGAGTCGAGTCGCCACTGGATGAGAAGGGTCGCAGAGATCATACATTCCTCAGATAACATACCACCCAGTTCAGCAGTCCTTGTCATGGAGAAAAATTGCAAATTTGAGCCGCTAGTCCACAAACTAGGTCGCATGAAGGATAAAGTCAAGAGCCTAAGCGAGGTAATGGCGGCGGCCAACAAGTATGCTAGCTCGGATAAAACCAGGGACGCATCTGATGGGGAGGAAGAGGAAAACACTGGCAAGGGAAAGAAGGCCAGTAGCAAGCCTCAACAACAGCAAGCTAGCAATGCCAATGCGAGTTATAACAAGCGTAAAAACGAGGAAGGAAACTCAGGGTTAGTCGCAAATACGCACTCGTTACAAACAAAGCAGCAGCAGAGGAAGGAATTTTCACCCAGTTAATTTGGAAGAGGTTTTCAACCGCCCCTGCGACATCCATATAGGAAAAGATGGGAAACCACCCAACCACACGAAGGCACAGTGTTATCATTACAAAAAGTGGAAGGATGGACAGCCACTCAACACAAACTTCAATCATCAAAACAACGAGGAAGGTAAACACGGCGGAGGCAACAACAGCAACAACGCCGTCCCAAATCCGCAGCCAGATCAGCCACAATTCCCAAAACAGTTGGGTCAGTATCATACCATTGTGGTGAATACTTCAAGGAGGGAACAAAAGCTGCGACGACGCAATCAGGCTGTTAACGCCATAGTACCAGCCGTCCCACAGTGGCTAAAGTGGTCCGAGCAACCAGTAGTTTGGAGCCGCGAGGATCACCCAGGAGAAATAAATGAAGAGGGAAAACTCGCGCTGGTGGTTGCCCCTCAAGTCGCAGGGTACAAGTTGAGCAAAGTACTGATGGATGGAGGCAGCAGCATCAATATATTATACTATGGAACCTTCAAAAGATGAACCTTCAAGAAAAGCAGCTACACCCATCAAGAACAACGTTTCATGGTGTCGTGCCAGGCATATCAGCTCAGCCATTGGGGCGAGTTAACTTGGAGGTCGCCTTTGGGACACAAAGCAACTTCAGGAGCGAGTACATTTGGTTCGAGGTTGTAGATTTCCAGAGCCCATATCATGCGCTGTTTGGCAGAGAAGCATTCGCAAAGTTTATGGCTAGGCCGTGCTATGTGTACCTAAAGCTTAAAATACCAGGCCCTAGGGGAGTCATCACCATCAATGGCGACAAAAGAATAGCTCAAGAATGCGAAGAGGGCGACAAGGCCATAGCCAGAGCAGCTTGCATCCAGAGAGCGCGCCCATGCGCGAGTCGCAGGAGAATTTTGATGACATCGTGAAGGCCAAGAGGCACCTGCCTGACTTGCGACTTCAGATTACGGCCGCAAGGGAGGCAAGGAAGTCAAAGGCTACAAGCCATTGCCAATAAGGACACATCCCAGGCATCGCGAGTTGCCATCAGCAGTCGCAGCAAAATTATTAAGAGTTTACATCATCAAGCTGGCCACTCAGGGCTAAAAATTTCAATTCTGGTCGCCACTCAGGCGCGACCGACCCAATGTGACACTTCTGATCGCCACCTAGGCGCGATCGACCCAATTCTGGTCGCCACTCAGGCGCGACCGACCCATGTAACATCTCTGGTTGCCACCTAGGCGCAACCGACCCAAGCATCAATTCTGGTCCACTCAGGCGCGACCGACCCATGTAACATATCTGGTTGCCACCTAGGCGCAACCGACCCAAGCATCACTTCTGGTCGCCACCTAGGCGCGACCGACCCTATGTATCATATAATGATTCTGAAATAAAGCATCTCAAACTACCAATTGAGCTGTGAGTCTTTTATTTTTTAATCATTGGTCCCTTGGGGGTGCGGCAGCTTTTTAGCGCGGCCTATTCCTTGGGATCGCCAAACAAGTGGCATTTATCGTGATTATACTCAACCTCTCTTGGATGCGACTTGCACTATGCGGCCAAAGTACTGGGGGTGCGGCGTCAATCGAGTTTGATTGCCTATCATGGCCGCTCTCGACCCTGAACACGCACTTTTTACCTGGGAAATACTGAGCCGCGCAAGGGCCTAAGTGAGGAAAAACCGAGACAAATCATAAGGACCAGCCTATTGGTCGAAACATGTACTGCCAAGAGTACTTAAGCAAACCATAATATTTCTTATGACACATAAATTCTAACAATTATTACAGACCGCTAAGGGCCAAGATCATCAAACCATTGTTTTCTCTTCTTCACTTGTGCGCAGCTTTTGGCCGGTGGGAAGGAGGAACAGGCGGCTTACCAAGCTTGCCAGAAGGAGCAATCGCAGGCTCGCTGGAGGGCTCTTCAGTCGCGGGCTTGGGGGCTGCAGAGCTGGATACGCCTGGAGAGGGGTTCTTTTCCTGCGGAATCACCGCACTGGATGACGGAGCGGGTAACTTCTCCCATCTGCTTCCATCTGCATTATACTTGCCCATATAGGTCGCAAGATCTATCCCCTCCACCAGTTCAGTCGCGTGGCCGCGCATATCCTTCCAAGTCGTCGCATATTCTGAGGCCGTCAGTTCGGTGCCATCCACCTTCTTCGAGGGCCTACCTTTTGCAACCTTGGCAGCATCAAAAGAAGGATAGTACGTCTTGGCCAAAGCAAGAACATGAGCCGCGCCGGTGCGAGCTGAGGACTCCTTCCAGTCCAAAAAGAACTGAGGCGCCTAAGCAGTCTTTTCAGCAGCCCTTCAGAATCACCGGGGACTGGCTTGGTCGGCAGCAGGCACTTAGACAGTGATTTCATGGCGTCACAAGTTCTTCGCGAAAAATCGCGGATATACTCCAGCTGTTCTTGAGTACTGCCGCGCTGCTCCTTGGCATCTTCACCTACATCGAGGCATGTCTCCGTCAGCTTACAACATACAGGCAAAGATAGTAGAGAAAACAGATGCAGATATGAGTCGCAACACATACCAGTTAACTCTTGAGTCATGATGCACACTTTGGCGTGGACAAGGTTATGGGCATCAGAAACTTTCTTCAACTTTTTCTCAAGCTCGCCAATGGAAACAGCCTTAAGCCTTGCGTCCTCATTGGCATCAGCAATGGCGTCTTTCTGAGCACTGACTTGGAGGTCCAGTTGCTGGACCCTCTCTTGGAACTTCTCTTCAACAGTTTTAAGCCGCAGCTCGGTGGCTTTGGCTTGCTCAGATAACTTGAAGCTTTCATCAGATAGCTCGCCCATCCTGGTTTCCCTCTTCTTCAGCTCAGCGTCACGCTGGCCAAGGAGCTCGCGTAGCCTCTCCAGTTCAGAGGGAGTATCCCCCAGCTGCTTTTCCAAGGCAATTTTGGCAGCTGTTATGGAGCTTAGTTCCTCCTACGAAGGGTACATCAGTTAGTAAATATCAACAGCTAAAAGAGAAGCATCAAGTCTCCCTTTACAGTCAAAGAAGAAACTTGATCCTTGGGGGCTAGAGACAGATAACTGGAATAGAAGTTTACCTTATAAGCCGCAGACAGGTCAGACAGTGCCTTGCGGAGCTCCATGGCTTGCTTGTCATTTGAGGCAATGATAGCCTCTGACAGTCTCTCAGCGCGGCTTGTGGAGGAGGAAGAAGCAACCTCAGCACGCAGAATTGGCGACCGCAGGCTGTCCGCCGCTGGCGACTCAATCACTGGCGCATCAGCATCCTTGGCCATTACATCTATGGAGGAGGGGTTGACCTTCTCCACGTCCTGGATCATAAGGGGATCCGTTCTATCCTCCAGAGCCACCTCTTGGGTGGCTGTGTCAAGAACAGGGACCGTGGCCAGGTCATCAGTGGTGGCCACGCCCTCTACCATGGCGGTATGAGCCGCAGGTGATAAACGCGGCTCAACCGCGGTTCCAGGCTCAGCCGCGGGTTTAGCCGCACTTCTGCAAAAAGCAAGGGCATTGTGTGAAGAAGAAGCACATAAGCCAGAATAAAAGTATTATAAGCACAGGGAAAAGTTACTAACTCTGGAGCCATCTTCACAAAGGCCATAAGTTCACCGCTTGACGGTGAGGACAGGCCTTGGGTCCCAGAATCTACGAGCAGAAGTTTTGCGTGTCAGTAGAGGAAAAAGAATAAGCATTCAAGATGACAAGACAACAGAAATTACCAGAGTGGGGACCCATGTCTTCTTCAGCAGAGGCGGTGGCTTTGAAAGCACGCCTGGCAACGGAGGAGGTCGCGCCCGTAGCAGGTTTGCGACGCTTCGTGGCCTCAGGGTTTTCCAGAGCATCAACCTCTGGTTCCTCACGAGATAGCCTCTTGGAGGCTCTACGGGGAGTTGGTCCAGCCGCGGCAACAGAACTCGCGGCTGGCACTGGACTGTCATCCTCGTCCAGTTCAGTCTCTTCACCATCTGAGGCCGCAGAAGCAACAGAAGGGATATCAGCAGTCTCGCTGCCCTCTAGAGTGGGCAGCAACTTCTTTCGTGCGGCACGCTTGGGAGCAGCAGTGCCGGGACGGTCGCAGGCAGCGACCAGTAGTTCTCATCAGCCTGGATCAGGGAGATATAAGTTGCAGTATTAAGAAAAGGAATGCGACTCAACTACGAAGGCGAAAAGACAGAGAAGAGGAGTTACCTCAAAAGGCTTGTTGTTAACACTGAAAGGGGCAAGCCCCACCTTATCGAAGGAGATGTCCTTCTCCTCAGTCACGCGGGTGACAAATTCCACCCAATCCTCAGGCCTCCAGTCCGAAGCCTTGATACGATCAACGTCAGCAGAGGTGCCTGTGCACTCAAGGAAGGATCGCTGTCGTGGACTCACGGGCTGAATGCGCCATTTGGTCCAGCAAGAGAGAAGATCAAGGCCAGTAAGACCATGACCTATTAAGGCGCGGACCTTGATCAGCGACTCATTGATGAAGGGCATGGCCGAGTCGCGGGGTTTTGATTTCAGTGCCTCGGTAGGCACGAAGAGGGTGTTAGACCAGGAGGGAAGGCGAGTTTCGCCCTCCGGTGAAGTATCTTGGCAATAGAAGAAAGATTTTTGCCAAGCCCTGGGTCGATTCGCCAGGGCTAGCTTGGGAAGGCAAGAGTTCCTATGGCGTTGAAGAGAGATGGCGCCGACCTGAACGTAGGCGCCACCCTTGGAGACAAGTTGGCTGTTGCAGGTGAAAGAGGCCAGCCATAGATCGATGTTGGGGGCTATGCCAAGATAGTCCTCGCACAGCACATGAAAATTGCTCACCTGGAGCATTGAGTTGGGCCCGATGTCGTGAAGACGGAGGCCTAGGCGTTGCAGCAAATTGCGGAAGAAGGGGAACCTGGCGGCGTGAATCCACGCTCCACGTGCTCCACGAACATCACCAGCTCGTTGGGCTTGGGGCGCGGCTCGATTTCATCGCCTGGCGCTCGCCAGACGCCGTCCTCCTTCGGCGGCAAGAAGCCAGCCTCGGCCAGATCTGCAAGAGTTTCCTCCGTTACCCAGGATCCTTCCCAGTTGCAGGAGATTTGCGCCTATCGTCAGATGGCTTCGCCTTGGGCGCCATTGCGAGGGGGAGATTGGATTGGGGAACTAGGCTCGGGTCGAGAAGAGACGGGCGGCTAGGGATGAGAAGATTGCAAGGGCAAATGGATAATGACCTAGGTGGCCGCAGCTTATAACTGAAGGGGCCCGCAACCAACGGCACAATTTGCGCCCGCAAAACGAGTAACGGTCCGCAATTAAAGGAAACGGAATATTTCCAGAAGGAGAGATGAGTCGCAGATGAGTCACAGCTCTGAATCGCATAAGTCAGGAGATTGGTCAGAACGTTTACAGTGCGGCTCAGAGACCATTTCAAGAGGTCAGAAGATTTTCACCGTAAAGTCCTAACCAATCTTGGGGGCTAATGTCGGGGGAATACTTTCTGGATTAACCCGCGGCCCAGTGCGACTTAACTTACTCGCACGGACGAAGGCCCACTTGGGAGCAAGCCCAATATTGAACCGCCATAAGGGAAAGATCTAGAAGACATATCCCGGAGGACGTGAAGACCAAGTAGTCTCCGAGTAGGCCTCTGTGGATGTATTCCTTATGGGGGAAGTTTCCTTTTGTAACCTAGCGAGCCTCTGTGTATATAAAGAGGACTCGCAGGACTTAGAGCAGGTCAAGCTATCAAGCCCCAAACCCTAGCTCATACGGCGAGTACCAGATCGGATCGCCTCCATTGTAACACCTCGATTATCAAATCAATACCAATCTAGGGTAGGCAGGAAGTAGGTCTTTTACCTCACATTGAGGGGGCCGAACCTGGTTAAATCTGTGTTGATCTTTGTTCCTGCGATCCCAAGCTCGGAGATGCTTGACTCGCATAATCCCACACCTACGAAGTCATCTATGACACCTGACGTGACAAACCCACGACAGTGGGGACCCCGGATTAGCTATCCGAGATACTCATTATGTTTCCTGCAACAATCCCATGATCAGTATGTTGTTGCACATAACTCGAATTGGTATCACAGAACACCCATAATTACCGAAGGATATTACTTACTTGATTGAAGCCATAACTCCACCAGGTACTTGCAGCGAAAATCACCAAACAACGTGGAGCCCAAGTCATTTGCCAACCCTACAGGCAGCTGACTAGGAAGCGCCCTAGTTCGCATTGACGTCAGTGAATGCCCTTTTTTTCTCTTCGAATTGCTCCTCTTCAAAACCTGGCTAAGACAATAGCCAGGGAAGAAACCAATATGAGTACATTTGAATGTACTCGCAAACTACCCCCGGAATGAGCATGCACTACTATTTTTATTCCATTTGTTTATTCCTCCAAAACTCCTCCTTTTTCGACCACAGTCATTCATGGTCAAATCATTCTCCAGCAACCTCATACCAGTCTGTCGGTATAGTTGCAGATACGACACATCTCCATTTTAGTTTCAATCCTCAAAACTTTCCAAAACTTGCACATGGTCAGAGTAGGGCCTCCCAACTGTCCATATCCGAGGACTCGGCAACGAACTAAATCTATATTTACCAGGGCATTATACTCACAGGAGTATAACACCAAACACATGCTAAAACATAGAGCACCAAGGCATCTCCTACTAAAGGTGCTTAACAACCATTTTCCCTAAACAGGAAACACTTCAGACAAAAGTTAAGTCACCAAATAATCTTTGTAATTCAAAATATCTCACCAAGCTAAGGTGGATACAATAACAAGATACTTAAGCTAATACTCAACTCAAGACCATCCAGTTTACCAAGCAATGCAAACATATTACTCACACCAATATGTCTAACAAATACCACTAACAGTACTAACATATTAATCACACACAACATCCTCACATCAAAATAAATAAGCATAGCAACTCCTAATTACTAGGTAAAAAGGAATAAAACCCTAACAACCACATGACTCACAAATGGCTCTCCTAACATGCTAGTAGAATAAGGAAACATGTTACAACAGTGGATTACCACCCTACACATGCTAGGAAAACACATTTGTAACCATAAAGTTATAACACACCTTTTTTTAAAGGCCTAATAAAAATAGACAGAAAAGGCCTAAACCTTATAATTAGCACCACAGTCAATCAGTGACTCCTAAATTCAAACCAAGCTAGGGATATGTTCTCCTACACATATAGAAGACAACCCAATTGGATTTACTCCAAAAATCATCACACAAAAACCTACAAAAATCACCAAAGAGCTACTGATGTGTTTACAAGAATGAGTAAAACTTCTGTTTTAGATTTCATTTGCATACAAGACCAACACATCTAGAAAGGTATCACCTCAAGCTTTCCATAGCATCTTAGTTTGCAATTTTTGGAGATGTATAACTCTGGATATTAAATATTTAGTGCAAAATATACTTTTTATAAGATTAAATCTAGAAGGCACACAAAAATATATTTTTGCAAGACACCAGTTCTGGATGTTTAACAAAACACACAGGAACACTACAAAATTTAGATCACTCAATTATCTCGCACAGATTTACCACAAGTTAATTAAAGCTACACTGTAAAAATTAACAGGAAACTAAATAAGAAATAGATCTACTGGAAAAACAAGATTGGGCCAGATCTGGCCCAGATCGGGCCGTGCAGCGCAGCAACCGGCCCATCCAGCGGCCCATGTGCAAAGCGAACAGGTACGGGGCCTTCTTCCTCCTCGACACGCACGGCAGGGCGAGACGGCGAGCTGGAGCTTCGGGCGGGGAACGGCGACGGCGAATCCGAGGTTCCTAGGAGAAATGGCGATGTCTATTAGCTAGAGCAGGAGAATGGGATCACGAGGGTGCAGAAATGGCGAAGAACGGTGGACAGAGCTGCTCGTGAGCTTCCCGGCAAGCTGACGGCCAGAGCGGTAGAGGATGAACTCGGAGAAGACGAACGCGGGCGCCCCTTCTCGATTCCTTGGACGGGGATGCAGAGGACGACGAGGCGGTGTCGATGGCGGTCTTCTCTTCGCTCGGGGAGGATCCAATCGCCGGCGATGCGCGACGACGTCCTTGGGTGGGGTTCGGGCGAGGCAGAGGAACTGGGGGAGAGAGAGAGCAGGGGGGCGAGTGAGTGCTGGAGGAGTAAAGGAGCGTCTGGGGGGGCCTCTTTCTTATCCTCGCAGGGCAGCGGAGAGGAGGGGGGGGGGGTCCGGGCGGCGCGACGCAGGGCGACGACACGGCGCCATTGCGCCACTGCTGCTACAGGAAGGCGAAGACGTTTTTCCAGATAGCCTCCTGGACTTCTGTTTCCATTTACACCTAAGTCCTTTTCTGTTTTCTTTTGTTTCCTTTCTAAAACCAGTAGCCTTTAGGGAATTTATTTGGGGTACTTAAACATTTTATAAAAATTTGAGAAAATTCAGGTAGCCTCCCATATACATGTAGAAGCTCCACAAAATTTGGTATTTGAAAATAAAATGTTTTGAACAATATTTGTTCCTAGGGTTTAAATAAGACATTTTTCTTAAATATAATTTTATAATCCTTTAGAAATTTTAAAGCAAGTTCAAATATTATTTTTTTGAACTCTTGGAACTTCCTTGACAAATATATTAACTTCAACTAGTTTTTTATTTCCAAAGAGAAAATATTTGTTTGAAGGAAATAGGTAGCTAAGTAGGGAAAATAATTTATTAAGATCATTTCTTTTAATTCATGATCTCAATTTCTATTTGTTGAATAATTTGAGGAGTTTGCTTTAAATTCAACTCACATTCCAAATTTGTGACCAGTGGGTTTCCAACTTAACACTCAAGTATATTGGTGTAATTATTCACCCAAGCAATCAATAAAACAAGAATTAACAATCAATACAATCATAAGTCCAATAAGCAAACAACCACAACAAGATCAACACCACAACCAAGTCCAAACAATTCAAACCACAAGAATTAATCACACCACCATTTACATAATTAACAATACTATCTTATAAAAATGATCACATTTAATTATGACAAGATGATGTTTAAAACTATCTCAACTCCACCTTTGTATTTTTGAAAAGGGTTTTGAGCAAGACAAAATATGTGGGGTAATATATTTCCCACTTGTGTTCTTTTTAAAATGAAATGATAATCAAAGCTTATAAGGTGGGAGTTGCATACAAATGCAAAATATCAAGTTTAAAAGATAGATAGGAGATAGCATATAGATCTCCACATTTGTGGGACCACATAGTTTTGGAAATACTTTTACTTTCTCAAATAATGGGTATTAGTTTTGGTTGGTGCTAAACCAAGTATCATTGAAGTGGAGTTGGCCAAAATAAGAATGGAAAAGATACATGGAATATTTTTCTTGTCATGACATGATCACCAAAGTTAAATATATTTTTATATTGGTTGGGTCTTATTTTTACTAGTCAAACAACTTAAACAACAAGTCACACAAGGTCAACATAGCAATGGGAAGGAAAACACAATCATTAGTGAAAACATTTCAAAAAGTTTTTGTTGGTTCTGAATTTTGGGTCTGGTAAAACTAAGTTTTTCTTAGTTTCCAAATTTGGGATTGACAGCTCTTCCCCCCTTAAAAATAAATCTCGTCCTCGAGATTTGCCCGGTGGTAACAGGGGAGTACGGGGGCACGGGTTTTGGGCTGGCTATACTTCCGAGGTCGTTGCTTCTTCAGTAAGGTCGCCATGTGAGATCTTGACAAATTGATGTTGCGAGGCTTTCTTTGTCAATAAACTTCTGTGCTGAGTTTAGATCCTTGACGATGGGGTTGTCTTGACGATCGAGACTGATGGATAGTCGTGCTTGGCTGTTTCCAGATACTACAAGGTTAGGGCGCAAGGAACTAATTATTAACACCTTCTGGTATACGTGTTGCAGGTCCCCCCCTTAAAAAGGGGTTTTGAAGGTTCATCCTGAAGGTTGCAGCTGGAGTTGACTTGGAGGATTGTTCTTCTGAGGTAGCTTGACGATCTTCGTCTTGGGTGTCATTCCTTGGTGCTTGGGGTTGGTGCAGATATCACTTCCTGATATTGTCTCCCTACAAGGGTCACAGATAGGGACACGTTGTTTTCAGGATGCGTCAAGTCTGTGTACTTGACTCTCTCCGGTTTCTAGTTAGAAGAGAGATGCTAAAAGCTTCTATTTGTTTCTTAGCCTGTTTAGTGGTTGTTGACGTCCAATTGCAGTTGCTTCCCCCCTTTGATTTTCCTTAGCGACTCCCGGTAAAAAAAAAATTTCACGCCTTTCTTCCTTCGGCTTAGCGGAAAAAGGCTGGTCTTGAAAATCTTCTTTGGTTCTGGGTCTTCACGAAGCTTCGCAGGTGTCTTCATAAGTAAGTTAGAGTGCACCAGAATAGTTAGGATTTCCTGGAAAACTTTCTGGTTGACGGGCTTAAGTTAGTTTTCAAGGGAGTTGGGTGCTATACTCTGAACATCAATCTTTTTATACCTAAGATCCAAAACAACCAACTTTACATAGGCCTCTAATTCTCGAGTCTTCAAAATACCATTCCCAATACCTCTGGTAAGGCCACTACTATCAACTAGTTAATTGAATCATGGCCTCAGCCCAGGCTAAAGTTATTAATCCACCATCATCTTCTGTGGGCATAAACTCTTTGTCATATTATAGTTCGATCTATCGGATATCCACCAAACCTTTAAGGCATAATCTTCCCATTATCTTTTATCACAACATCGTGGTGATCCACCAACTATTTCTGGATTGATTTTTCCCATATTACCTGACTCCCTCAGGTTGTCAATTTTTTCCACGATCATATCATCAAGGCTAAATAAAGCATCCAATAATCATATGATCATATCGTCGAGAATTAACTCACTTTCTAACCCACAAAACTTTTGGGCCTTGGTCTCAAGTCCAAAGATAAATGATCTTTCTAAGAATAATCCAGACAGAGCGTGACAAGCTCTGAAAACTACTGTCACTTAGAATGTCGGGCTACTAGACCAAGTCATATTGATTCCTAGAATCCGATAAACATACACTTATCCCCCATCAATTATTTCTTGCATACAATGATCTACTCATTTGCTAACTCATCTTTGACCACTTCCTATAATTCTATAAGAATTTAATACAAGGGTCACTTGTGCTAAGAATCACCCTAAACATTCCAACACCGGAGTATTTTTCTTAATTTACTTGCTTCTAACCAATCCAAGCATCATTTTATCAGCAAGTGCTACCTAAAAATCCAATAACTTTCACCTTTATTTCTAACCCTTAAATCAAGGGTCACGTCTTCTAGTTCCAGATAACCACCAATGGTTGGGGACCACAACTGGTTAGCCCCTAGAGTATTTATCAAATATATCATCCGTCCAACCCCAATTAATATATAGATCCATTCCAGTTTTCACTTCTATTATAAACCCCAAATTTTTGATATTCCCAACAGCATCCACCAAATTTTGATCTCATCAAGATCTTTTAGGTTAATACACTTATAATTCAACACCCTTATATCCTCCTAAAGTCTCCTTTCTACCAACTAGTTTTGAGTCGCCTCTGGCACCTCTTAATAGACCCTAGAAAAAGTTAGTGAAGAACTTTCGCACCAGTTGTTTTCCAAACGGGTACCTTTTTCTTTTCTTGTTTCGGAAATTATATCCTTGGAGAAACACTATAAATCTCCATGTGCCTTTCTTATTTAGAACTTGTATATTTTCTAAGTTATACACTTGATTTAAGTAAATTATTATTGTCCTTTACTTAAGTTCTAACATCTTTTGTCTCACCCTGCGGTGAAGACATCCACTAGTTCCAGCAAAGCTTTCTATTAGTTAGTTGTATAAGAATGTGGGTGTCCTTTATGACATCGAGTTGCCTTAGTCATACAAGAAGAATTTGTTAACAAGGTAGCTAGTCTTGTCATCAAACCACTTTTCATATTCCCGAGGCTGAGATGTACTAGATTATCTGACGTTCCGTTTATTTGTATATGACACTCAATTGTTTGAGCATACAAAAGTGATTTGTTAACAAGTTCATGAGGCTTGTTACCAAACTACTTCTATATAACACGAACCTTGGAATGTCACACTATTTCTAGAGAGATTAAGAATAATAGATGCTGATATAAGGGTTTCCAATTACTCAATGATAGTCGGGTATATTGCTTCTTTGCCAACCTAAGAAATTGTCTTCTTGTCGTAGTTCCTCCTTCTCGTGGTCTCTGAGCTCGAATCGTCATAGCAACTCATATACACTCCTTGAGTTCCTCTAGTTACCAATCCTAAATGAGTCTCCTTATGTCCTCGTTTCTTGTCAAGACTTATAGTCCTAGAAGATTAGTTAGTACTCTCGTGGACTTGAGTCAGATGTTAACCTAGAGTTAGATATGATACGTTAGTGTGGTATTCTTGTAATTTTCACAAGTGCGAGGTAAGACTCGTGCCTTCACGAGGTTGCCGTAAAATTGCAGTTTCCTTCGAGATCTTGACATACTTGCTCCAGATGGTGCGTGAAGGTCAATGTCTGACTTGCTGGTTATATTGCAGGAATCTCAGGCTATTTGGTTAAAGATCGGGATTCTTTTGTATCTTGCGGAACTGTCAGTTCTTATTGGGAGATGGTGTAGATGAGAGGAAAATTTATTTTAGAAAGATTTTTTTTCTAGGCGGGTTTATATCTGCAACAAAGTGCAACTATGGCGAAGAGGTCAAAAATGGTTTTCGTTAGGTGGCAAACGGAGTTTTACAAAAATAGAATTTTGGGATTACTTGGTGTCGCCGTCAAGGCGTGATTGTGAATCACACAGGTAAAACAACACACAAGTAGAGGACTCACAAACAACAACACACAAGCAGAGTACACCCAAGCAAAAAAAGCACACAAGGTACATTTTGTACCAAAGAACGTCTAATACTCGTGGTAGTCGGGTGGTATAACCAAGGTTCCTATCATTTTTATCCTATGGGTCTTAGTTAAACAGGGCTGTTGAAGTCTTCATTTTATCGCCTCAGTCTTCAGCTGGAGAAATTGAGATTGTCGAGGTAGTAACTGAGTGGGATTGCTAATATTGAGTTGAGATCTTCGAAGGTCTCTTGCTTTGTTGATACCGACGATCTTGGTATTTGCAGATCAATCACCTTGATGTTGAATGTTGAATATTCGAGATGGAAGCTTCTTCTTGTAGGTGCTAGCTAATTAGGTCTCACTTGGGTTCATCGTCAAGTATGTTGAACGGGTAAGGGAGAGTAGAGAAATCCTTAGAAAATCTTAAAATAGAGGGGTAAGAATTTGAAATATTTGAGAAGATGAGAAGAGTGGAAGCCATTTCTAGACTTCCCTAGATAAAAATATATTTTGGTAGAAATATATTTTTAACAAAATATTTCCCTTCCTAACTAACGTCCATGCTAACTAAGGTCTCCTACAGTCAACGATGGCTTTGATACCAAGTCTGTGGGGACCCCGGATTAGCTATCCGAGATACTCGTTATGTTTCCTGCAACAATCCCATGATCAGTCTGTTGTTGCACATAACTCGAATTGGTATCACAGAACACCCATAATTACCGAAGGATATTACTTACTTGATTGAAGCCATAACTCCACCAGGTACTTGCAGCGGAAATCACCAAACAACGTGGAGCCCAAGTCATTTGCCAACCCTACAGGCAGCTGACTGGGAAGCGCCCTAGTTCGCATTGACGTCAGTGAATGCCCTTTTTTTCTCTTCGAACTGCTCCTCTTCAAAACCTGGCTAAGACAATAGCCAGGGAAGAAACCAATATGAGTACATTTGAATGTACTCGCAAACTACCCCCGGAATGAGCATGCACTACTATTTTTATGGTTTAAATAAAACTTTGTTTGAAATCTCTATATCTTTATTTGAAAAAGGAGAGAAGGATTTTAGAACTTTTCCCATAAATCTGTCTTTGTAAGAAGTCTCTTTTAAAACGTTTTCCCGAAAATATATCTTTGTAAAAAGGTAAGAAGTGTCTTTAAAACTTTTCCCGAAAAATCACCATTTGTTTATTCCTCCAAAACTCCTCCTTTTTCGACCACAGTCATTCATGGTCAAATCATTCTCCAGCAACCTCATACCAGTCCGTCGGTATAGTTGCAGATACGACACATCTCCATTTTAGTTTCAATCCTCAAAACTTTCCAAAACTTGCACATGGTCAGAGTAGGGCCTCCCAACTGTCCATATCTGAGGACTCGGCTATTCGAATAGTTTTACCCTCTGCAGAGGTAGCACGCTTTTCCCACATCCATCCGGCAACTCATCGTGTCAGCCACGTCCCGCCATACAAGGTGTATGTGAAGTTGAGTCACCGACCATAGCCTGTCCTTTGCTCATGCTAGTATAGGACCCTACCGCTACGAAACATTCCATCGACACTTAAATCCAGCACATCGGAAACTAAGTGTGAGGACTCGTAGTTCTGCCCGGCGAGCGAACCCTTCAATCCTCTATCTCCAATTCATATCAGCCCTCAGGCGTTGCCCTCAGGCGTTCTTCTCTTTAGAGGACCCGGGTCAGGGGCTAGGTCCTCAGACCATCCCCTCATGGAATGGGGTCATCCCGTTGTTGAGGCATCCAGTACTAACACGAGCAAACTATATGACTACGCCCGTTCCCATATGTGGGTAAATGTGATCGCACAGATTATCGGCTGGTCGACATAAGTACAGGGACGCACTGTGCATTTTTCATAAACATCACCATTCACCATTTCTTCAATTCCACACCGACATCTCGGCATTCCATATCCACACAAGTATTTCCAAAGGAGTTTTGAGTAAACAATATTTTCCCATCCTATAGTTTGAAAAAGAAATTCCAGCTAATGTCTCCATATAGGGTGTCAAAATAATATATTTATATTTTGGAAAAGGGTTTTCAAAATCATATCTTTTGTGGCAAACACCACATAAATCACTTATGCTCTTTATAAGTAAAACATGTGAACCAAAATAGATGTATATAGATGCAAGCTCAGAGAATAGCTTGCCTGATTCCAGCATAATGTTCCTGGCTTCTTCTCACTGATCAAAGAAATAATTCCCATTCTTCCTCGATAAATCCTTTCCAAATACCACTCGGTAGCGTTTATCTCTAGCGTCGCAACATGAAAATAAAACAACACTCAATAAGCAAACCAAACCACAAATGGTATACAAACAAGGAACAAACCACAAGTATCCAACTAATCACTCAAGCCACAAACATAGCACTAGTTTAATCAAGCAACGAACTAAATCTATATTTACCAGGGCATTATACTCACAGGAGTATAACACCAAACACATGCTAAAACATAGAGCACCAAGGCATCTCCTACTAAAGGTGCTTAACAACCATTTTCCCTAAACAGGAAATACTTCAGACAAAAGTTAAGTCACCAAATAATCTTTGTAATTCAAAATATCTCACCAAGCTAAGGTGGATACAATAACAAGATACTTAAGCTAATACTCAAGTCAAGACCATCCAGTTTACCAAGCAATGCAACATATTACTCACACCAATATGTCTAACAAATACCACTAACAGTACTAACATATTAATCACACACAACATCCTCACATCAAAATAAATAAGCATAGCAACTCCTAATTACTAGGTAAAAAGTTATATAGGGAATAAAACCCTAACAACCACATGACTCACAAATGGCTCTCCTAACATGCTAGTAGAATAAGGAAACATGTTACAACAGTGGATTACCACCCTACACATGCTAGGAAAACACATTTGTAACCATAAAGTTATAACACACCTTTTTTTAAAGGCCTAATAAAAATAGACAGAAAAGGCCTAAACCTTATAATTAGCACCACAGTCAATCAGTGACTCCTAAATTCAAACCAAGCTAGGGATATGTTCTCCTACACATATAGAAGACAACCCAATTGGATTTACTCCAAAAATCATCACACAAAAACCTACAAAAATCACCAAAGAGCTACTGATGTGTTCACAAGAATGAGTAAAACTTCTGTTTTAGATTTCATTTGCATACAAGACCAACACATCTAGAAAGGTATCACCTCAAGCTTTCCATAGCATCTTAATTTGCAATTTTTGGAGTTGTATAACTCTGGATATTAAATATTTAGTGCAAAACATACTTTTATAAGATTAAATCTAGAAGGCACACAAAAATATATTTTTGCAAGACACCAGTTCTGGATGTTTAACAAAACACACAGGAACACTACAAAATTTAGATCACTCAATTATCTAGCACAGATTTACCACAAGTTAATTAAAGCTACACTGTAAAAATTAACAGGAAACTAAATAAGAAATAGATCTACTGGAAAAACAAGATTGGGCCAGATCTGGCCCAGATCGGGCCGTGCAGCGCAGCAACCGGCCCATCCAGCGGCCCATGTGCAAAGCGAACAGGTACGGGGCCTTCTTCCTCCTCGACACGCACGGCAGGGCGAGACGGCGAGCTGGAGCTTCGGGCGGGGAACGGCGACGGCGACTCCGAGGTTCCTAGGAGAAATGGCGATGTCTATTAGCTAGAGCAGGAGAAGGGGATCACGAGGGTGCAGAAATGGGGAAGAACGGTGGACAGAGCTGCTCGTGAGCTTCCCGGCAAGCTGACGGCCGGAGCGGGAGAGGATGAACTCGGAGAAGACGAATGCGGGTGCCCCTTCTCGATTCCTTGGACGGGGATGCAGAGGACGACGAGGCGGTGTCGATGGCGGTCTTCTCTTCGCTCGGGGAGGATCCAATCGCCGGCGATGCGCGACGGCGTCCTTGGGTGGGGTTCGGGCGAGGCAGAGGAACTGGGGGAGAGAGAGAGCAGGGGGGCGAGTGAGTGCTGGAGGAGTAGAGGAGCGTCTAGGGGGGGGCTCTTTCTTCTCCTCGCAGGGCAGCGGAGAGGAGGGGGGTCCGGGCGGCGCAACGCAGGGCGACGACACGGCGCCATTGCGCCACTGCTGCTACAGGAAGGCGAAGACGTTTTTGCAGATAGCCCCCTGGACTTCTGTTTCCATTTACACCTAAGTCCTTTTCTGTTTTCTTTTGTTTCCTTTCTAAAACCAGTAGCCTTTAGGGAATTTATTTGGGGTACTTAAACATTTTATAAAAATTTGAGAAAATTCAGGTAGCCTCCCATATACATGTAGAAGCTCCAGAAAATTTGGTATTTGAAAATAAAATGTTTTGAACAATATTTGTTCCTAGGGTTTAAATAAGACATTTTTCTTAAATATAATTTTATAATCCTTTAGAAATTTTTAAGCAAGTTCAAATATTATTTTTTGAACTCTTGGAACTTCCTTGACAAATATATTAACTTCAACTAGTTTTTTGTTTCCAAAGAGAAAATATTTGTTTGAAGGAAATAGGTAGCTAAGTAGGGAAAATAATTTATTAAGATCATTTCTTTTAATTCATGATCTCAATTTCTATTTGTTGAATAATTTGAGGAGTTTGCTTTAAATTCAAGTCACATTCCAAATTTGTGACCAGTGGATTTCCAACTTAACACTCAAGTATATTGGTGTAATTATTCACCCAAGCAATCAATAAAACAAGAATTAACAATCAATACAATCATAAGTCCAATAAGCAAACAACCACAACAAGATCAACACCACAACCAAGTCCACACAATTCAAACCACAAGAATTAATCACACCACCATTTACAAAATTAACAATACTATCTTATAAAAATGATCACATTTAATTATGACAAGATGATGTTTAAAACTATCTCAACTCCACCCTTGTATTTTTGAAAAGGGTTTTGAGCAAGACAAAATATGTGGGGTAATATATTTCCCACTTGTGTTCTTTTTAAAATGAAATGAAAATCAGAGCTTATAAGGTGGGAGTTGCATACAAATGCAAAATATCAAGTTTAAAAGATAGATAGGAGATAGCATATAGATCTCCACATTTGTGGGAACAAATAGTTTTGGAAATACTTTTACTTTCTCAAATAATGGGTATTAGTTTTGGTTGGTGCTAAACCAAGTATCATTGAAGTGGAGTTGGCCAAAATAAGAATGGAAAAGATACATGGAATATTTTTCTTGTCATGACATGATCACCAAAGTTAAATATATTTTTATATTGGTTTGGTCTTATTTTTACTAGTCAAACAACTTAAACAACAAGTCACACAAGGTCAACATAGCAATGGGAAGGAAAACACAATCATTAGTGAAAACATTTCAAAAAGTTTTTGTTCGTTCTGAATTTTGGGTCTGGTAAAACTAAGTTTTTCTTAGTTTCCAAATTTGGGATGTGACAGCTGGCCACCTGGTTGGGGCACGCGTCGTGCCGCTGCCCAAGTGGCAGCCGCCGCTTGTCTTCGTGTCATCGCCGCCGCCATGCTGTCTCTTCCGCCGGGCTGGATGTGATGGCTCGTCGAAGCCTGTCCAGGTTTTGGTCATCGCGATACGCTCAGTCCCTGCCCGCGATGGGACGGCACGGCTGGTCCCATCGTGTTCAGATCTGCGCTCCGCAGCATGCATGACCGGTCCCATCTGGGCCACCCGCTGTGCTTCCTTTCCAGCGAAGCTACCCCTTCCGGGCTGCATCGCAGGAATCTCTCGCCACGCGGCCTGCCCCTGGTCTTCTCTTCTCTCCGGGTGAAGCGTGTCCTTGCCCGGGCTCCGGTCGCCGGGGGTCCCGATTCCCCAGGAGCCCCGGTTCTCTGGCGGTTGAGGGCGCCATGTCCTGTTTTCCGAGGGGCGGGCTTCCTATCACCGGTTTCCCGGGAGGCCCCCTATCCCGGGACACCGACACAGGCTGCCACCTGGGAACCCCAAACTACTCGTCGATGTCAACGTAGTATCCACCATCAGAGTGAGGAACTTCACCTGAGCAAAAATTGAGCAAGAATGAGTACTGAAGGTACTCAACAAGACTTAATTAACCTATTATATATCTGCTTGTTCAGAGAGTTTGTATGAGGGCTCATTTGCATAAAGCCAAGAAGGAGCTCGTCTACTCAGAACCTTTTAAACAGGGATAAGAGAGTGACATATGTATCTCTACTGATTATGTCATAACCACCGAACATTCTTGTCGAACATTCACACCCAGGATTACCTCCTCGTTCCACCAGGAGGAGGGACATCCCCTAAATTACTACTGTTGCACTTTTACATTACGTGAATGTTATCTATGATCAAGTATCAGGCTCCAAGTAGTCCTTAACCGCGGACATGGCTATTCGAATAGATTTAACCCTGTAGGGGTGTACAAAATCCACACGTACCAACCGAGACTCTTAATGCCAGCTAGTAGCACTCTTCTGAGGAGTGCCGGCAGAGGGGTGATCGGTTACGACCTTTACCTTATGTCGACCTATTCCATGAGTCACTCCGATGTAGGGCTGGTACGTCATCGGGAGATGGCCGTTCTCCGAGGCGATCCCTATCGTTGTGAGTCGGAATCAAGATCCGTGTTCATCCTTCACTGGATCACGGCCACTCCTAGTTTTCACAAACGTTTTCCAACTCTTTTCCAACTCACACGCAAATGGAAAGCCCAAACTATGTGACCCATGGAAAGGTCTAAGCAAGTTAGTTAATTAGTCGATAGGTGTCCCTACTATGCCCACGTGTGTTCGCACTCTTAGTCTTGGAGGAAGAACAAGAACTCTGGTCCTAGGCGCAAAAAGGAGACAACCCACCACAATTAACTTGTGGCCTCCCCTCTAAACCTTTTACCAAGTTTATCCACTTTTCAGAACATTTCCACAAAAACCTATCATGCTAGGTTCATCCTCAACTCTGAATCAGCATCTGCGTAAACCAGATCAAACAGCCAAGCATTGCTAAGCATAGCAGGTATAAGGCTTTGGCGATGCACACGAGCCAAACCTAAGGCTGCTAGGAGCACTGGATCAGGGTATTTAGGTGATGCAAAGGATAGGTGAACTCTATTTGTCGACCCAAAACCACATTGGAATCATATGCAATATATCAGAATCCAAATATTTTGAAATCACATATATGTGCAATAAGAGGTTATGCTTGCGTTGTTCGTCGGTAACAAGATATATAATTTTGGAAATCTTCTGCTTGACTTGATCATCGATGATCAAATACTCCTGTTTAGTGTTGTCGATCTCGATCTCGAATCCACGTTCTACCGAGAGGAAACAAACACCGGAAAAGGAAAATATATGTGCAATGCACAATATGTATGCATCTTCATATTAATGCATCAATATTAAGCCCTAGAGTAATATTTGGAATTCTCTAGGGTTTAGAAAGACATTTTAAACATTTATTAAAAGGGTTCATTTAATTCTCCTAAATAAGTTTGAAATCAAACTATTAAAACATGCATGAAGTTGGTATAAACAGATAGGATTCATTTTTCTGAACATTTTGATATATTGAACAGTTTTTTCTGAATTACAGATCAACAGATATGAATTTTACAAGTTTTAATACATTTCTGGAAATCGGTGAAATGTTTAAATTTCTGACAGTCGGACCCACATGTCATAGTTTTATTATTTTCAGAAAACTTTTATCAAAATGAATAAATTCCTGACGGCTAGGTCCCGCGTGTCAGCGAAACAGGGCAACGGCTCTGCCGAGCTTGCTCCCGGCGGAGGAGAGCGAGCAAGCTCGCGCGCGTGCGTGCATCGCACGCACGGAGGTGCGGGGAGGCGATTGGGCGGCGGGGCGGACCAAATGGTCACCGGAGATGCTCCAGCGACGCGGTTCCGCGGCGGCGCTCGCAGGCGTGCGGCGGCAGCGGGCTGCGGGGCGCGAGGGAGAGGAAGGTGAGGTCGGGGAGGACCAGAAGCTCACCCTGAGCAAGTTGGAGGGAACATAGAGGTCGAGGAAGGTCGGACGGCGGCGAATCGAATGGCGGCGGCTCGGCCGGAGGCGAGGAAGACGGCGTCGATCCCGGCGTTTCAATCCATCCCGGCTCGCATAACTCGACGGGGACACGTAACACAATGAGGTGGAGCTCGTGGTTGTCATTGTTTATGCTGGGGCGGCCAGAGACGACGGCGCGGTGCGGCGGCCGTACGGCTAGGTTCCGTTGGCCGCC
This sequence comes from Poa pratensis, assembly GCA_947311845.1. Classification (NCBI taxonomy): domain Eukaryota; kingdom Viridiplantae; phylum Streptophyta; class Magnoliopsida; order Poales; family Poaceae; genus Poa; species Poa pratensis. The sequence continues at coordinate 94,500 of CAMZMU010000103.1, forward strand.
CAAGGACGCCAGGGGGCTACTGTCGGCGTTCAAGATGAGGGGGACCCCCGAGCGCCGGTTGCGCGCCCCCGGGAGGAACCCGTGGCGTCACCGCGACGTCGTATCCACGATCAGAGGAGACCCCGGGGAGGAGCCCCGGGGGGTTGGACCCACACCCTGCGAAGGAGCGGACCCGGGAACCACCCTGCCCCGGAGGGCGGGGACCATCAACGTGGCGCAAGATTCCTGCACTGCCGCCCGGGAGGGGTAGCTTTGCAGGGAAGGAAGCACAACAGGCGTCACGTACAAGACTGCTCGAGCCTGCTGCCCGGCGCAGGCGTGACATCGACAAGACCCATCGCGCTGTTTCATCCGAGCAGGCGCAGGGCTCAGCGCGATGCCCGGGTCGTGGACAAGACCGGACTAGCCGTCGCCTCTGCCTCGGCGTAGCCAGCGGCATGGTAGACAACATGACTTGGACAGTGCCACGAAGACGGCAGGAGGCTGCCACTTGGGGCAATGACGAGACGCGTGCCCTGCCTCGGTGGCGGGCTTCCAGCGCGAGCACTTGTGGTGTCCCCTTAGAGTATAAAAGGACGCCCATGGTCTTGGAGGAAGAGGAGGACACACCATAGCCAGCAGCTTCTCTCAGCTTAGAACCTAGACTCGGGGGCTCAACGGAGACACCTCGGAGACCTTCCCGGGGTGAAACCTAAAAGCTCACAAGGGTAGACGAGAGAGCTGCGGGCGTTGCATTGTACTTCACCAAACCTTCAATCAAGCCAGACAAGCAGGACATAGGGTTTTACGCGGCGACGCGGCCTGAACCTGGGTAAAATCTCATGTCTTTGTGCTTGTGCTCGGGAGCCGGCTTCAAAGCACCTCGTGCCCATCTGCCGAACAAACAGGGGGTGTTCGTCATCCCCGGTGTCCGTGTTTCGACACGCGACAGTGACCGAAAGGTCAAGCATGAGTCACAGAGTTGTTGTGACTAACATGTCGATGTCTAGCTTTGAAGTTATGTTGTCGGCTCTGACGATGAGGGGTTGCATAGTGGATGGGGATCGTGTAATCACTGAAACGATTAGAGGGATATTCGTTTTGAGTGGGAGTTCTGGTAGTTTTATTTTATTAATACTTGAACCCATATTTATTATGAACAAAGTCTTTATGTTTTTCAAAACCTTTGTAGATATTAATCAGTGTAATAGCCCTCTTTAAAAATTAGGCGTATTCCTATAATTGAGAAACTTAAAAGGTTGGGTCCAAACTTCATAGTTTTATACCTTAGTTTGAGGATACTCCTTGTTTAAACCGTTAGCTCTATGTGATACAATACCCGTTAGGAGATAAACCCGGAGATTCCGCTAACAAAAGGATAATTTGGATTATCAAGTTTTGTGCGGATAATACCATAAATAGTCCAGTGTATGCTATGATCTCTACCATAGAGAATGAACGGTGGGTGCGAGTTGTCAGATCGCGAGCATATGAGATGGTCGCTAAACTCGAAATACACCGCACATTGAGTAGTTTACCAGTACTTTGACTGTTTTCTTCTCGACCCAGATGGAAGAGAAGACTTGCATAAAGGATCATGTGGCACTCATACTTGATGACATTGGTCATACTCGATGACATTGAGACGCCTCGCTCAGCTCGATCACTGGATGACAAACAACGTTGCCAGATGCAAAAGGTTTGTCATAGACTATGTCATGCAAGAGGAATCGTTCACCTTCATGAATTCTTGATTGCACTAAAAATCAGGAAGATGAAACAGATCGCCGGGAAGTCATCAATGATGATGGTGTATATATGATATACGCGTTATGAATGTTTTACCTAAACAAGTACTCGCTGCAGTGACTAAGTTTTGATACTGGTCATGTTTTATGAAAACAAGATTTTCTGCTTGAGTAACTTGGAAGGATGAGGAGACAATGTGTGTTGATGATGGCAGACAATAAGTTGTGATGGCCGTAGACACTCTCCCTCTACATCTACCATTTGAATAAATTCTTTTGTGATCGCCTATTAGTATGATCGTTATAAGTGTGTCTCCTCTAGCGAGACGATCGTTCATATATGTTAGTGACAAAATCGTTGTCCTATATTTATGAAGTAATGATCATACGCCGATTTGAATTTAGATGGTAGAAGCTCCCACATTCATAACATTAATGCCAAAGGATACAAACTTAATAAAGACACCACATTCTTGTGGAACTAACGTTTAAGTCATGTCAATGTTATAGTCAATAAAGAAGCTCCATTCAGATGAATCTCCGAGTCCTTAGATTTTGATCTTTTGACACTTGCAAGAGAACTAAGACACCGTTTACGTAAAGCGGGCATATAACTTATTGAGAATCATGCATATGGATGTATGTGGATCAATGAAGTAATTAACGTGTAGTGGAAATCTTTATTTCGTAAACTTCACAAATGATTCGAGTAGATATGGATATATCCACTTGATCAAATGTTGGTCTGAAATGTTTTGATTTGATCAAACAAGTTCAAAGTGAAGTAGAAAAATAAACTTAACAAGAAAAATCAAGGATGGAACACCATAGTGTTATGGTGTGTTTGGACGTCATAATCACACTCTGTTGGAAACTGTGTGGTCAATAAATCTCTTATCGAATTTTGTGATCATTGAGGTCATATGGTAGAAACAAAACATTCACGTTAGATAATAGGGAAACCATCTAAATCCGTGGAGGCAATACCATATGAGTGATGGCATGGCTTTTAGCCTAGATTGTCGTTTCAGTAATTTAGTGTTTCGATCTGATCAAACCTAAAATGGATAAATCTTTGTAGTGTACCTAAAGAATTAGTTGGGTATATGTCACACGACATAGGCAAAGTCGTTGCCGGAATATACCTTGCAAAAGAAATAGTTTCTTGTCCAGGGGTATAAGTGAGAAACAAAGTAGAGCAAGACAAAGTTAATGAACTTTCTCTCTAGACATCATAGTGGCGCAATGGAAACTGTTTCCGGTGTCGTCCTCCTCGACTGGAAGGAAGCTGATGATAAAGATCATAATGCTCCGAGCTCATACTAAGACCATAGGCGTACGAGGTTGTGTTTCGCACAGTGCGGTACGACAATCTTGTTATGAAGGTCATGTTAATGGAACATGACAAACCTATGAACTACGAAGAAGAGATGGTAGACCTAAGTCGAGAAATGACTATGAGTCATATATGATCCGAGATAAAATCCATGTACGATTACCAAGTAACGACTTGGGAAGATCTTCTTGATGGCATTCAGGCCATCAAAAGAATATGGAATTTTATGAAAAAATAGACACTGATAAAGATCGATTTGTCGCAAAAACAGTTTCGACAAATTCAAAAGTTGACCACAACGAGATTTTGTCTCAAGTGGCGAAGCCTAAGTCTATTCAGGGTCGTTTAGCAATTACTATAATTACAAATTGTGAAATTGATAGATGGATAAGGAAACCATGTTTCTTAATGGTAACATTAAGAAAGAGTTGTAATTAGTACAAAGAAATGGTCTGGTGATCCTGAGGATGCTAAACTTGTATGCAAACTTCAGCTGTCCATTCATGGGCTGAAGCAAGCATATCGGAGCTTGAATCTTCACTTTGATAATGTGATAAAAGGATTTTGGAGTCATCCAAAATAATTGAAGAAACCTGCATTTACAAAGAAGTGAGTGGGAGCTAAGTAGCTTTTCTTGATCTTATATGTGAATGGCATATTTGAGTGGGAGCTAAAAGAAATTCCCTGGTCTTATATGTGGAAGGCATATTTGAGTGGGAGCTAGGTGTCATTTCTGATTTTATATGTAATGACATGAAAACCTAAGCCCCGCCGGGGGCGGGCGACGGTGACGGACGTGTCACTACCTTGTTGGAGGCGTCGTTTTGGAGTTATTGGCCCTCGCGGTGCGAGGGCTTCGCGATGGATGGGTAGGATAGCTTCGTCGTCAGGGGAGGCGGACGCCGGGGCGGCGGCCCAACAAGATTTTGTCTCAAGTGGCGATGCCTAAGTCTATTCAGAGTCGTTTAGCAATTACTATAATTACAAATTGAGAAATTGATAGATGTATAAGGAAACCATGTTTCTTAATGGTAACATTAAGAAAGAGTTGTAATTAGTACAAAGAAATGGTCTGGTGATCCTGAGGATGCTAAACATGTATGCAAACTTCAGCTGTCCATTCATGGGCTGAAGCAAGCATATCGGAGCTTGAATCTTCACTTTGATAATGTGGTAAAAGGATTTTGGAGTCATCCAAAATAATTGAAGAAACCTGCATTTACAAAGAAGTGAGTGGGAGCTAAGTAGCTTTTCTTGATCTTATATGTGAATGGCATATTTGAGTGGGAGCTAAAAGAAATTCACTGGTCTTACATGTGGAAGGCATATTTGAGTGGGAGCTAGGTGTCATTTCTGATTTTATATGTAACTAGCTGGGTGGCCCGCGCATTTGCGCGGCTAGATTTATACATGATATATGCGTCTGCTATGCAAAACTATACACCGTCATACTTACTTTATATTTTTTCCAATACTAATAATTTACATTGATGGATCCAAACTTAAACATGTGTTATATTTCTCTATGCAACAAATCACTCCTCCTAATCTAAGCGCCTAAGTTGTGTGCCCATCTCAGGCATTAATTACCACTCCATATTCATTGTAAATTTCATTTATCTTAATTGATCTCGTAGCTTATTCTCTCTTATCATACTGATGTAAAATTATAGAATGCAAATGAAATTGATCACATTAAAGTTCGAAGGTTGTTACGAAAGTTTTTAATTATTTCATATGGGGATTTTGGTAAAGTAAAATAAAATGTAAATGCTTCTTTATCTACATAATAAGTCATATATGCAAAACCTTTAGATACTATAAATATGAATGGAGACTTGAACCATATATGCGTTGTGAATTTGCAGCGCAAATATGAGCCACCCTCCCCTGGGTGCTGATTCACCTCCTGATGCATAAGCTTCTTCCGAGTTAGTTTCCTTTTTTCCATCAAGAGAATACTATTTTAGGAATTGAACCTAGCTCATTTTTTTTAGGAAATATCATGTCTAATGAAATATATTTTTCTCGTACTTATATTTTTATTTGTTGCTACACTACACTATGTGCATTTTTTATGTGGAAATTGATTTTGTCGAGTCAACCATTATATACACTTAGTTCGCTACTATATTAGCATTGATATATCTAACAGTATGTGAGAAAATTCTTAAAAACAAATATGCTTGTTACAAAAGGAATAGGGGACCATTAATCTTGTTAACCTTCTTTACCATGTCACATTCGCACTTTCAATCAAAGATCTTCACAATTTTGCATAAACATGTTTGAGCCATCGATTTGCAGGTAGACTTCTTATACTCATTGTCTCAAAACAACATCTAGTTATTTCCTCTTGATCAAGTGGAAATATGGAACAAAATCTAACGGAGCTCTATGTAACAAATACGTACTTTACTTTACAATGTTGACTACCTGCTGCTGCATTTTTCCAAAGTTTGATTCTCGGAAGCGCCAGAGCAAATCTAGGTGGAGTAGAGTCAGCACCGCGCGCCAGGGACTGTCGTTTGCATGCAGCGGATTAACGGTGCGTCGCCGCGCCAGCCGGCATGATCGTGAAGCGTGCATGAGGACGGTAACAGCTGGGGTTTTTTCGTCGCTGCGCCCGGCATGCAGCATACGCCGTCATACTCGCAAAGCGTGACTGCGGACGGTGACTACCGGGTTCTTGCGTTGGTAAAGCATGAAGCTGGAAGCCTGGAGTCGTATGCCCAACTTCACCATCAGCACGAACTTCGCCGTAGCCGGACGGCGGCCAGCAAGCGTAGTTAGAACTTGGATCACGTTCGCCATGGGCATGCAGCTGAACCAATTTCAGGAAATTAAGAACTGGTATCGGGAGCTCCATGTTGGCAAGGCGTGTACTCAATCTACCTAGGCCAGAACGGCATCAAGTTCGTTTCCCTTGCTAGGAAAGGCTTCTGCTAGCAGTTGACGGCCGTCCGCCGACGATGTTTGTTTTCATTCAATTAGGGCCACCAAAACCTAATCCCAATACTGCCATTAGAGCTGCCTCGCCGTCGATCTAGCCACCGTGCCACTACCTTATGATTACTTGTGCTGAAGGTGCTTGCTGACCTTTTTAACCTTGCTGGGCATGCATGGGGCCGATGCAGATTGTCACCCGCACGAATTAGCCGGTTGAGGCATCCAATATTGACACGTTAATTCTCCGAGCCTTGCGTCTATGCCCCCGATTGCACCGCTGGGTCTGCCGGCCACAACATGCATGTATTCAGCATCAACGGACATACAGGTCCAGGCGTTTGTGGCGTGCCGGCCGCCGACAAAGGGCGAGTTGTCTGGTGTGTGGGGTGCGGGGTGCCGGCGGCGAAGTGCAAACGGCCATCAAAGTGCAGGCGTTTGTGGCGTCCCGACATGCAGGTTTCCGGCGATCCGCGTGCACGGCTTCCTAGTCCAAATTCCCGACCGGCAATCTGATCCTGCTCTTAGCTGGGCATGGCCGCCGCCGCTGGAGACCTAGCATTGACGATTTCGATCAGATCGAGCCGAGCAGTTGCGCCCAATTGAGGAATTGTTTTCCCCCCTATAGATCGCTAGCTCGTTAGCTCCCACGTTGATGCCTATATTTGCAAGTGTGCGTGACGTGCACGAATAGGAAAGACATGTCCAACTAAATCGTACGTGCTTTTTCCCTGATATTTGACGGGTTTGCTTCTACCACGTTTTTTGCTTTCCGCGTTCAAGGTAGGAAAAAAATCAATCAGGCCATCTAGCAACGTGCGGTGGATGACATTGAATGGACCTATTACGGAGTCTTCATTGGGCTATCGATCTGTAGAATTTCAGTTTGGATGCGTGTTGACACTGGATTCTTCGTGCAATTTCTGAATTTGTTGGGCGTGATGCATTGGGCTGTGATGTGATCGGTGTCATTTTCTTTTTAAATTGCTCCTGCGCGTTCACGCTGGACATTTAATTCGTGTACTTTCCAATGTGCGTGATGTCTGGTTACGTAGATCCTTTACTCTCTCCTGTCTTGGTACACGTCGTGACTATATGTCTTTCATAAAATCTGGACCGTTTATATATCTTACTTTTACTATGGTAAATCTTCACCGTCGATTGTTTGTTGTTTTAATAATATAATAGATGACATATTGGGAATGATACAGATCCTCTAGTAAAGTATAAAGGATTATTTAAGTGATTAAATTTTCTATGAAAGAAGTTATGAGTATTAGGCATCAAGTCTATAATTGTATAGATCAAAAGGGGCTTAATAACATTAGGTGGGAATATTTTTCTAGGTTAAGATTCTGAAGTGTTTCAGAATAGAACAAGCGAAGAAAAGGTTCTTGCTTGTATGACTAGGTAAAATATTAAGTTTATCTTGGTGTTTCAGTGATAGCTAATGAAAGAAAAGGATGTTTGACATCTTCTATGCCTCAGCCATAGATTCTATCAGACTGAAAGCTCGACTTGGTGTGACCCAAGTTCTTGGTTGAAGAACGGGTTCCAGAGTGATCCCTCGATGGATCAATGAAAAAACGTTAAGTATATTCTTCAGTGTCTAAGAGAACTGAAGATATGTTTTCTGGTATAGGGTAAGAGTGAAAAGACAACTTGCCGTAAAAAGGTTACGATGATGCAAGTTATGACACTGACCCATACGACTAGAAATCTCATATAGGATAAGTCCTTTGTTTTGAAGAAAGACATGGTTAGCTTGCGAAGTCGCATATGAATGCACTGTCGCATAATCTACATAGGTATAGGAATATATGGCAACTTCATAAGTAGTAAGTGTGATTGGACTGAGCGGTTTTCCGAGCATGTGTCGTTCCCCTTAATAGATCTCTTAGACTTTTAAGCCCCATGCTACACGATGGTTCGAGTCTCACTCCATCGACTAAGATATTTCACCATTATCTTATTATACAGGATGATGTCAAACGAATTGACATAGAAGTGTTGCAAAGTACATACAGATCTCAATGTGGGATATCCGTTGACTAAACTTCCTCTTCCACGAGACAAGCATGCACCGAGTTGCTATATGTGTTTAAGCTTATACCAAAGTGGTAAACTAGATTAAGTGTTACTCTAGTGCAAGTGGGAGACTGAAGGAGATATGCCTTAGAGGCACTTAATAAAGATAGTTTATTTATCATATCTCATTTTTTCATAATATGTTTTTTGTATCATGCTATAACTGTATTAAGCGGAAACATTAATATACGTGTGGTACGTAGACAACCAGGTCCTTAGTAGCCTCTATTTAACTAGTTCATTGTGCAATCGATGATCGAGGTTTCCCGATCATGTGACATTGATGTCAGTTGACAATGGAGTCATTTCATTGGGTGAATGACGTGATGGACATACCCAATATTTGTAGGACGTAGTCATTACGTCTTCGACCGTGAGATCAACTCTGATTGCTATTTCTGAAAGATACTTTGATTGCATCAAACGTCAAATCTTTATAGTGTGACAATAAAGGTGTTCCTCTCGGGTATCGGAAGGGAGTATGTTGAGACGAGGGATCAAGAGCGGGATTTGCCAATACGCAGGATAGATACGCTGGGCCCACTCGGTGAGATTATGTCAAATGAGCTTGCAAGCATGTGACTAGGTCACGGGACATGATATCACAGACTAGTAAAGAATAGTGTTGTCAATAACGAGATCAAGCTAGGTATCACGATATCTAAGAACGAGTCTCGGACACGCTAAGTATCGCCAGGCAAAAGGTTTAAGACTCGACGTCTAGGTTCGAACGACAAAGTTATTCGTTATCTCACAGGGATTAATTCTAGGTATCCAAGGTCCACGAATTAGTCATTGATCGGAGAGCGTGTCTCGATTATGTCTGGCGAGACCTCCAACCGCTAGGGTAACACACTTAAGGGGAGATGACACGTATAATAGATCGGACATAGAAGAGAGCATCAGAAGCGTTTCGAGACATATCTGATGGAGATCGGAGGGCGACGAAATAGTTTTGGGAGCCGGAATAAATTAGATAATATGTATTTAATATTAATTAGTGCAATTAATGATTAATACATTTTTATTTATTTATTTTCGGATTTATTGGCAGCCCCAACTCTAAATGGCCAAACTCCCAGAAGAGAGGCCCAACAGGGGGGAAACCGCACCCCACAAGAGGGGAGGAGTCCGGCCGGCCTAGGTGGGCCAAAAGGGGCCCACCTAGGGCCGACGCACCCTCAAGGGGCGTTGGGGGCTGTGGGAATTACACCAGAAATTCTCTCTCTCTCTCTCATCCGTTTAGACGTGACTCCGCTATTGGAGATGCACACGGGTTGAGGTTTTCTCCACCATACGCACACCGCCGTGCTGCTGGTCTTCCGGTCCAAGTTTTCTGCTGCTCGTCCCTGGATCAGAGCCCGGAGGTCGTCATCTTCGCCGTACGTGTGCGAATCCCTGCGAGGCGCCACGCTTGGGGTGCTTGGAGGAGTTCGCCTCCACCATCATGAGGTCGGCGTCGCCATCGTCATCGTCGCCATCGTCCTCATCACGCGTCGTCATCGAAACGGATTTTTTGATCGTCGGCGCTTACGCTTGGAGATGTTCGTCTTCACGACCTCGAGGTTGGCTACGTCGGCTTGATCGACAACACTTGTGCGGGAGCGTAATCCCCGCTTACAGTTTACAAGGTATGTATACTGTCTCCTCCGTCATAGTATATCTGCATAGTAATAGATTTTTGCTAGTTTAAGGATATCGTTGTTAGGAAAAAATGTTTTCTGCCTACGACCCCCTTTAGTCGGCGTAGGTACCACCGGCGTAGGTACCAGCGGCGATGATTTCAGTCATGACCTCGGCGCCATCATCCTACGTGATGAAGTTAGGACGGCGGGGAAGGACGAACGCACGCAAGAACACGAAGAACACACGAAGAACGCCTAGAACACAAGAACACACACACACGATACAAGGATCGTTTCCCTTACCGGTCGGTCCAACCGGCCCAATAGAATCCACACAAGGGTGGGAGATCGACAAGTAGATAAAAGAAGGGATCTATGATGGTTGTTTCTCCAACGGTCAACCAAACCGCTCCAATAAAGTCACCCGAGGATGAAAGATTGGCAAGTAGTCAAACTACAAGTAGAGGTTTTGAATCCACTAGAGGGATCTTCTCCACAAGGGGAGGAACCATCCCCACAAGGGGAGGAAGGAGACCATCTTGAGGTGAAGGAGCACAGCTCTACTCTAATCTCAAAACATAGTCTAACCCTAACCCTAGGCAGCCAAGGGGGTATTTATAGTCTAGACCCAAAGGGGGTAGGTGGGAGAGGGATACAAGGGAATATTCCCTGCTGGTTCCTGATGACGTGGGACACACGTTCGTTGGGAGACCCTAAGAGGAAGGTATGAAGCATTGCAGCAGCAAGTTTCCCTCAGTAAGATACCAAGGTTATCAGATCCAGTAGGAGCAAGAAGCACTTCTGAAGGTTGTCAACGGTGCTAGAAAAGTACTTGCGTGTGGAAGGGAGTTCGGCTGTTGACGTGGAACCTGCACACAACACAATCAAACTACTTTGCCCCAACGAAACAGGAAGGGTGTCAATCTTCCTGGCTTGCTGAAAACAAAGGATTAAACGTATGGTGTGGAAAATAGTGTTTAATTGCAGAGAATGAAAAGGAACAATGATTGCAGCTGGTTGTATTATCAGTGTAAAAGAATGGACCGGGGTCCACAGTTCACTAGTGGTGTCTCTCCATAAAAGATAACTAACATGCTGGGTGAACAAATTACAGCTGGGCAATTGACCAAATATTGAGCGCATGACAATGCATATATATGACATGATAATTACTATGATATTCATGTGGGCATTACGACAAAATACATAGATCGTTATCCAACAGCGTCTATGACTAATAATCCACCTCCAGGTTGTCATACCGAGTTCCCCGTTGGTATTAAGTTGCAAGCAACGGATAATCGCATTAAGTAATGTGCGTAATGTAAACAAATGCATTAGACCTAACGGCGCACCCTTAAGCTAAGCATCGGTTATTTTATCCCTAGTGGCAACAGCACATCCACAATCTTAGAAGTTGTTGTCACTCTCCCAGATTACCGGAGGCATGAACCCACTATCTAGCATAAATACTAACTCTTGGAGTTACAAGCATCTACTTGGCCAAAGCATCTACTAGTAACGGAAAGCATGCAAGATCATAAATAACATATAAGATAGATTGATAATCAACTTGACATAGTATTCAATATTCATCGGATCCCAGCAAACACAACATGTAGCATTACAATAAGATGATCTTGATCATGATAGGCAGCTCACAAGATCTAAACATGATAGCATAAAGTGGAGAGACAACCATCTAGCTACTGCTATGGACCCGTAGTCCAAAGATGAACTACTCACGCATCACTCCGGAGGCAGGCATGGTGATGTAGAGCCCTCCGGTGATGATTCCCTTTCCGGCAGGGTGCCGGGAAGAGCTTCAGAACCCTCCCGAGCTAGGGTTGACGACGGCGGCGGCTATGGAACTTTTCGTGGATGGAGGCTCGGGTGTCTAGGGTTTTCCCGTGAAGATGAATAAATAGGCGAAAGGGCGGCGGCTGGAGCGACCCGAGGGGCCCACACCCCACCACGGCGCGGTTGGAGGGGGGCCGCGCCGCCCTAGGGTGTGCGCCCTCCTCGGTCGCCTCCGTCTCTCCTTCGGACTTCGTGTACGTGTTGGAAAAATAGGAGGTCCTGTCCAGGTTTCGTCCAATTCCGAGAATATTTCCAGAACAGCTTTTCTGAAATACAAAAACAGGAACTGGCACTGTGGCATCTTGTTAATAGGTTAGTCCCAGAAAATGCATAAAAATGCTATGAAGTGTATGTAAAACATGTAACAATTGGTATAATATCAACATGGAACATCAGAAATTATAGATACGTTTGAGACGTATCAAGCATCCCCAAGCTTAGTTCTACTCGTCCTCGAGTAGGTAAAACGATAAAAACAAAATAATTTCTGAGGTGACATGCTACATCATAATCTTGATCAAATAGTATTGTAAAGCACATGTTATGAATGAAGTGATCCAGGTCAATGGTCTATAGTTTGCTAGCAAGTAGATAATGAGCAAACAACTGAATCATATAAGCAAAAACTTTTCATGAATAGTACTTTCGAGACAAGCATCAAAGAGTTTTGCATAAGAGTTAACTCATAAAGCAATAGATTCTAAGTAAAAGGTATTTAACCAACACAAAGGAAGATTTAAGCTTCAGCAATTGCTTTCAACTTTCAACATATATATCTCATGGATATTTGTCAACACAAAGCAATATAATAAGTGCAATATACAAGCATATAAAAATTGTTGCACCAAAGTTGACACTAGTGTTTGCTTCTGAGATAGAAAGAAGTAGGAAAACTGACTCAACATAAAAGTAAAAGAAAGGCCCTTCGCAGAGGGAAGCAGGGATTAAATCATGTGCTAGAGCTTTTTAAGTTTTTGAAATCATATAGAGAGTAAAAATAAGTTTTGGAGGTGTTTGTTAATTGTCAACGAATCAGAAAATGGAAAGTACAATATGACCCCTGCCAACCAGACTTTTAAGAGCGGCTCCCATGAAGGACGTTATTTCTACCAGCAAGGCAGATCATCCCTCTTCTCTTTTGTTTACACATGCAGATATTTCACTGTTTGTCATTGCTTGACTGATAAATCAGGGCAAAAATGTGAAGAGAATTAAGCGGTTAAAGTTGTAATTAATTGGGACTGGGCACCCCATTTGCCAGCTCTTTTTGCAAAATTAATGGATAAGCGGATGTATATGCCGCTAGTCCGGTGGTAAAGTCTGTTTGACAGTTGACATAAAGACATCCACCCCGTCCTCATGAGCTTGGTAAACATTGACACAAAATAGGAGTAATAATTTTTGAATAGTTTAAAGGTAGCACATGAAAATTTTACTTGGAGTGGCAAGGAAATACCACATATAGGTAGTTATGGTGGACACAAATGGCATGGATTTTGGCTCAAGGTTTTGGATGCACGAGAAGCATTCCCTCTCAGTACAGAGTTTAGGCTAGCAAGGTTATTTGAAGCAAACACAGGATATCAACCGACACAGCAAGACTTATATGAAAACATATTGCAAGCATTATAAGACTCTACACTGTCTTCCTTGTTAACCAAACCCTTTTACTAGAAAATATCTAGACCTTAGAGATACCAATCATGCAAACCAAATTTCAACGAGCTTTACGGTAGTTCTTCATTAATAGGTTTTAACTACATGATACAAAAGCTTAAACATGAACTACTTGATAACTCAAAACAATTGACAAGTATCAAATTATCCAATACAGTGATCTACAAGAATATGTAAGCTTTTTCCATTATACCATCTACCACATGCAACATTTTCTGTTCCAACCAAACACCAATCAACTTATTTCAACATAAACTCTCCAAACAATTATAAGTGAAGCAAGAGAGTACTTTCTTTAAAAGAACTAACAGCTCTGAATAAGAGATGCATGCAAAACAGGAGCTAAAAGCATAGCAATAGCTAGATAAGAATACTCAACAAGTATAAGTGAAGAATAGGAGTATTCATATGAAAAAGCGGAGCGTGTCTCTCTCCCAATCAAGAATGCTAGGGTCCAATCAAGTTGACCATAAGAAAAATAAAATACTGAAAATAAAAGCACACAGACGCTCCAAGTAAAGCACATATGATGTGAAAGAATTAAAATATAGTTTCACTAGAGATGACCTGATAAGTTGCTGATGAAGAAGGGGATGCCTTGGGCATCCCCAAGCTTAGACGCTTGAGTCTTCTTGAAATATGCTGGGGTGATCCATGGGAGCATCCCCAAGCTTAAGCTCTTCACTCTTCTTGATCACATTATATCATCCTTCTCTCTTGACCCTTGAAAACTTCCGCCACACCAAACTCAGAGTAATTCTCATTAGAGGGTTAGTGCACAATCAAAAACTCACATGTTCTATAAGGACACAAACATGACCGTTACTTTTAACATTAGCTACTGCCACTGATGTTATGTGAAGCTCTTCACCCTAAAAAAAATTCCACTCAACACTAGTAAAAGAGAGAATGCGAAAAATAAAAGACAGAATCTGTCTAAACAGAACAGTCTGTAAAGACGAATTTTTTCGAGGCACTTACGTTGCTCAGATCGAAAAACTGAAAACTAACGAAAGATGCGTACATATCTGAGGATCACGCAAAAATTTCAGATTTAAATAATTTTTCTGTGATTTTACAGAAGTAAAACGGTGAACAGCAGAAATCTGTTCCTGCGCAGAAATCCAAATCTAGCATCATCTTCCTATTAGAATCCACTTGGCACAACAATGCGATAAAATAAAGATACAAAGGAATTGTTACAGAAGTAAACAACTCCTTGACAAATAAAAACTGAAAACAAAAGATAATGGGTTGCCTCCCAAAAGCGCTTTCTTTAATGCCTTTTAGCTAGGCTAGAAGATTTTAATGATGCTCTCATAAGAATAAGAGTTGAAAACAAAAGAGAGCATCAAGAGGCAAATATCAAACACATTTAAGTCTAACCCACTTCCTATGCAAAGGAATCTTGTAACAAAATAAATTATTGAAGCATAAAGCAACTAGCATAGAAAGATGAAACAAATATAACTTCAAAACTTTCAACATAAAGAGAGGTGTTTTAGTGACTTGAAAACTTTTACAACCATATTTTCCTCTCTCATAATAACTTTCAGTAGCATCATGAACAAACTCAACAATATAACTATCACATAAAGCATGCTTTTCATGATCTAAAACACATAATTTTTATTAAGCTAAAAAACAGTGGGGTCATTAAACCCACTTTTGACAATAGTAGTACAATAATATCATTAGGCAATATAGGACCATCATCAAGAGCATTATCATATATAACATTAGGGAGCACATTTTTACTTTCTGCAATTTCCTTTTCTTGAGTCAAGGAGCTTGTTACTTCAAATTTATCAAAAGGAGATATTTCAATAGAATCATGACATTCAACAATATAGCATTCTTCCTCCTTAGGTAGGCATGGAGGGTAAATTAAAGAGTTAAAAGAGTTACTATCTTTAGAGGTAGATCCTCCTTTTGTTCATCAATCTCTTCCTCTTTTTCATCCAATGAGCTTTCAGTTTCAGCAATTTCTTCTCCCACGGTTCCTGAAAGGTAGCAAGTTGTTCTGGAGAATAAGTTTTCTCAAGAAATTCAGTGATATAAGGATTATCATTGTAATATTCAAGGCAATAACCAAGTATAGCAAAATTTCAGATTTATAAGGAGAATCATCATCGTGAATATAACCAGCAATTTCATAGGCACCCTTAAAAACAAAAAATTCTTCAGTTTGTTCAAGATTACCAAAGTCATAGTTTCCTTTAGCATAAGCAGCCAAGGTTTCATTATCATTATAATCACATTGGAAAGGGAGGTGTTTATGCCTTCTACAACACAAAGATTCATTAAAGCAGTAGGATTCATCATAAGTAGAGCACAAGTTTTAGAAAAATCTACTTATTTGTTCCATAAATATTTCCCTTTTTGAGACAAGCGGTATTCCTTATAATAATTTTGTTGTTCCTCCGTGAACCCACTTAGCCAATAAGATTTTGTTTCAAAGAGAGAAGACATTGATAGTAAGAAAACAATAGACATAATAACAAACCGAAATAAACTAGATGAAGAAACTAATTTTTTTGTGTTTTTGATAATTAAAAGCAAACAAGATAAAATAAAATAAACTAAGCAAGACAAAAACAAAGTAAAGAGATTGGAAGCGTGAGACTCCCCTTGCAGAAATCCTCTTACTCCCCGGCAACGGCGCCAGAAAAATGCTTGATGACGTGGGACACACGTTCGTTGGGAGACCCCAAGAGGAAGGTATGAAGCAGTGCAGCAGCAAGTTTCCCTCAGTAAGATACCAAGGTTATCAGATCCAGTAGGAGCAAGAAGCACTTCTGAAGGTTGTCAACGGTGCCAGAAAAGTACTTGCTGTGGAAGGGAGTTCGGCTGTTGACGTGGAACCTGCACACAACACAATCAAACTACTTTGCCCCAACGAAACAGGAAGGGTGTCAATCTTCCTGGCTTGCTGAAAACAAAGGATTAAACGTATGGTGTGGAAAATAGTGTTTAATTGCAGAGAATGAAAAGGAACAATGATTGCAGTTGGTTGTATTATCAGTGTAAAAGAATGGACCGGGGTCCACAGTTCACTAGTGGTGTCTCTCCATAAAAGATAACTAACATGCTGGGTGAACAAATTACAGCTGGGCAATTGACAAAATATTGAGCGCATGACAATGCATATATATGACATGATGATTACTATGATATTCATGTGGGCATTACGACAAAATACATAGACCGTTATCCAACAGCGTCTATGACTAATAATCCACCTCCAGGTTGTCATACCGAGTTCCCCGTTGGTATTAAGTTGCAAGCAACGGATAATCGCATTAAGTAATGTGCGTAATGTAAACAAATGCATTAGACCTAACGGCGCACCCTTAAGCTAAGCATCGGTTATTTTATCCCTAGTGGCAACAGCACATCCACAATCTTAGAAGTTGATATCACTCTCCCAGATTACCGGAGGCATGAACCCACTATCTAGCATAAATACTAACTCTTGGAGTTGCAAGCATCTACTAGTAACGGAAAGCATGCAAGATCATAAATAACATATAATATAGATTGATAATCAACTTGACATAGTATTCAATATTCATCGGATCCCAGCAAACACAACATGTAGCATTACAATAAGATGATCTTGATCATGATAGGCAGCTCACAAGATCTAAACATGATAGCATAAAGTGGAGAGACAACCATCTAGCTACTGCTATGGACCCGTAGTCCGAAGATGAACTACTCACGCATCACTCCGGAGGCAGGCATGGTGATGTAGAGCCCTCCGGTGATGATTCCCCTCTCCGGCAGGGTGCCGGGAAGAGCTTCAGACCCTCCCGAGCTGGGGTTGACGACGGCGGCGGCTACGGAACTTTTCGTGGATGGAGGCTCGGGTGTCTAGGGTTTTCCCGTGAATATGAATAAATAGTCGAAAGGGCGGCGGCTGGAGCGACCCGAGGGGCCCACACCCCACCACGGCGTGGTTGGAGGGGGTGCCACGCCGCCCTAGGGTGTGGCGCCCTCCTCGGTCACCTCCGTCTCTCCTTCGGACTTCGTGTACGTGTTGGAAAAATAGGAGGTCCTGTCCAGGTTTCGTCCAATTCCGAGAATATTTCCATAACAGCTTTTGTGAAATACAAAAACAGCAGAAAACAGGAACTGGCACTGTGGCATCTTATTAATAGGTTAGTCCCAGAAAATGCATAAAAATGCTATGAAGTGTATGTAAAACATGTAACAATTGGTATAATATCAACATGGAACATCAGAAATTATAGATACGTTTGAGACGTATCAGTTCCCGCAGCAGCGGTAGTACCGCTGGTGCGGGCCTGAGCCGCTGTCGCTTCCACGCCGGCGGTAGTACCGCATCGGCGGTAGTACCGGGGCCACTGCCGGTGCCGGTGCCGCACTTGGCACCCGAAGGGTGGTTCTGGAGGTAGTGGTGGCGGTAGTGCCATGCTGGCGATAGTACCGCCGTTGGGGCCGGTAGTACCGCCCCTGACTCTGCTTGCTCTCTTCCTTCTCCTCTTCCAAGCCACCGTTTTGGCGTCCTCCATTCCTCTTGCACCTTGGTCATCCTCTCGTGTATCCGTAGTCGTCGTGACACTCCAAGTATCAACAAGAGATAGAAGATGACGTAGCATACCATCCAAAAGGGTGGGAAATGAGTTCTCGTAGAGGAATGAGTTCACCTTTGAGGTCCGTGGTGACTTGCGATGAGTTGGGATGCTTGACATGGTGATGGAAGTGACCTGGGCTACATCATCTCCCCCCTTTAAAAAGAGTCGTCCTCGACTATTGCTCTTCATCACCATGCAAAGGAGGTAGATGTGTTGTCGAAGAATTGGGATTCATCATGCCTACAAACACTAAAGACCAAGCAAACCATGTGTGTGCAAGAAAGAGGAGCATATCAACAATGACATGTCCATTCTTTGTCATAGCACCGTTAGCACAACACAAGAATATGAAAATGTATTGCAAGTGCAAGGTCAAAGTGCAAGCAATCCAATGGAACATCTTCAAAGTGTGGAAACACAAAAACTCCATAAAAATATGAGGATGCCATCTAGGTATCTCATCTTGAACCATATGATCGTTATTGCACACAAGGCATTGGAAGGGACAATTTGTCATCAACCTTGATGCAACAAGAGGAGGATTTGGCAAAAACACACAATGTAGAATGTCCAAAATATCATCATGGGTGCAAACAAAGCACATGAAAGAGAAAGTTTTTAACATATTTGTTGCAACACCAAATTGGTAGAAACCAATAAACTCATGACAAGACATGCACAAAATGTCATTATGGTTGCAAACAAGCCATTGGAAAGAACAAGTGTTCATCATATTTGTGGCAACACATAAATCATCCATGTGAAAGATCAAGTAAACATGCTTGTCGTAAAGGAGACCAAAAGCAGCAACATGATTGCAAACAAACCATAAGCAAGAGAAATTGTTCAACTTGTTTGATGCAAAACATGTGCAAAGTATTAGAGTTGGATTCAATCCACAACTCACATGTATGCTCTCAAGAGCTCGTATTGTCAACTCATGCTCAATTGAGGTTGACATTATCATGCGTTTACCGGCACACACAAGACACCATATGAAGAAATTATGTGCACGGTATATGAACACATCATCCATCATGACGCATCTCTTCATTTGCACATCACCAACCACACAAAAATCAATTGAAAAATATGACATATGTGGATAGTCACTATGCAAAGTGAAGGATGGAACAAGGTCCATAAGAGAAAATGAAACATCTCCAAAAAGTGAGAAAGCTATGGGGGCAATCTCATTATCAATCATTTCAACATTATTGCAAGCAACACATGTGAAAGAGAAATTGTTCAACATGTTGCATGCCACAATGGGAGAAAAATGGAAACATTCATAACAAGGCATGCTCATGGCAAAATCATCACAAATAGGTAATTCCACTTGATCAACATTGGTTTCAAACAAAGTATCACAAGGGAATAAGAACAAATCATATGTGACCTCAAAAGAATCATCCATAGCATGCAAGCAATCATAGTTCATCATGTCCACTAGAGGGAACATGGTCACATCAACACCCATACCTTGGTAGCCACGCTCATGTGAAGTAGGTGTGGATGTAGTAGGGGCTTCCATGTAGCCTACTTGTCCATCTTGAAGTAGACATGGGGTGGCATCATCATCATCCTCCATGTACATCTTCTCCATTTGAGGCATCGTCATGTCGGGGAGTGGCGTCTCATCAAACATAGAACCTAGCACACAATGAGAAAACACACTAGAGGTAGAGGTTAAGTTGTTAGAAATCGAAATGTCCTCATAAGACCTATCAACTATCTCTCTCAACTCAAGTGGTGTAACACTCATTCCCTCAAGTTGGAAGCACTCAAACTCACATATGGTGGAGGCACTCAACTCACTCTCACTCTCACTCAAGTGGGCTAAGTGGCTCTCATTCTCAGATGGGATTGGTACCATCTCATAAGTCAAACACATGAGGGTAGGCTCAATGTTCTCAACTCCATACGCCACCATGGTTGAAGGGAAAATCTCATGCTCAACCTTCTCGACCTCGTCGCCTCCAAAGATGCATGCCATAAGAGGGGCATCATCACTCAACTCCATTGCCGAAGGGAACATCCCATGCTCGGCATCATCATAACTTGACCCATGGTCATAGGTGATAGAATCATCAATGCTCGCCTCCTTGGTCGAAGGGAAAATCCCATGCTCGACCATCTTGTCATCACCTTGGGCACCTTCTTGTTCACCAAATTTGCAATCCCACATCATGTGAACATGGACATTGCATAGGGGGCACAAGAGATTGGGACATTCTCGTGGATCATGGTCTTGGCCTTGGCAATTGTCGCATAGGAGGTCTTCATCTTGCCATATGGGGACCAATGTGGTGATGGCACTTGGTGTAGAGGTCATATCATGAGAAGTGCTTGAGAGGGGCGCCGTCTTGGTTGTGTCCTCACAAGTGTTGCCATGCTTCTTGCGGCGTCGACGTGAGCTTGACCGTTGCTCGAAGAACTTGTCGATGTCGGCCATGAACTCGTCAACAATAGAATCAATACTAGAAGGAGACACCATAGGATGTGTACTTGCCGCCATCTTGGATGTGGAGGTTGCACCTTGAACTTGGAGTGTAGGCGTAGGTGCTTGATGGCGTGGCGTCCGTCTTGACTTCTCCTCATGTCTTTGTTGGCGTTCTTCATTGGAGGGATGACGTCGAAAATCGTTTGGATGCTTCTCCTCATGTCGACGTCGGCGTGCTTGTTGCTTTGGTGACCTTGTCTTGGAGCTTCGACGTGAGCGTGGTGAAGAATGTAGGCTCTTGGCAAGATTCCCAATGGCGTCCTTGAGATTTTGGAACTTGGCATCTTTCTTGTGGCGCCTTGATGAGCTAGATGGGCCTTGACTTGGCTTGGCCTTGTCGATGCACTTCTTGGGGTGCCGCCTTGTTGTCGACGTAGAATGTCGAACCTTGGCACTCTTGGCGATGTCCTTGTCATGGCGCCTTCGAGAAGGTGGTGACGCTTCATAGGATGGACTCATGGTAGTCTTCTTGTTGTTCCATCTTGAGCTTGAACTATAGTAGGTTGTGCCATGACGCTTGGTGGTGCCGCTCTTGAACATGGTGGTGATGGGAGTCGTCTCCTCTTGCATGTTGTCGAAGGTGTAGTTGATGTCGTCGCACATGCATGAAGAGTGGTAGTCGTAGACGTTTTCCACCATGTCATCGGAGTTGTAGTCGTAGTAGTGGCGCTCCACCAAGTCGTTGTTGTCGAAGTCGGTACCATATGATGAGGCATGTGAGGGAATTTGCGCCTCATTGTCGTTGGAGCTTGTGAAGTCGGAGTCGTGGTAGATTCGTGTGTACTTGGAGTCGATACCACATCAAGAAGGTTGTTCGAAGGCATGGTACCACTCCAAGTCGTGGACGCTTGAATAGTCGGAGTCGTAGTCGGAGTAGTTGTAGCGGAAGTCTTGGTGATGCTCCATCATGTCATGGGGGTCATTGTCGGTGTAGTCATACACGGTGCAAATGTGCAAAGCCCAAGCAATCATCAAGAGCTAGCCTCAATAGGACATGGTAATCGCAAAGATATAGTGTGGCTTTCAACGGAATGGCAAGGGGTAAAGGTTGGCGATGTTATACCTTTCGTCGATGTTCTTCACCCTTTATTGTAGAAGTGTCGTGCTTGCCCACGGATTTTGGTTGTGTTGGATGATGGATCTTCCGCAATGGTGATGAAGGCCTTGTCCGTAGCTTCTAAACGAGCCGAAAACACCAAAAACGGAGTCCGGAATCAAAAGATATGACCAAAACAATTTTTTGAAAATTTCTGTTTTCAGCCAGTACCGCTGAAAGGGGCGGTAGTACCGCTCCTAGTACCGCACATGCGTGTCAGAAGGCCGTTTTTGAGATACCGCGGGAGGTAGTACCGCTGGGGGCGGTAGTACCGCTCCTGGACGCAGATTCGTGCCCGAAACGCGATTTTAACCGATTTGGGCGGAAAAACTTGCACGAAAACTTCAAATCGGAGGGCCAAATGATGGAATTAGGCTATGAGAACGCAAAGGAAGGTAGATCAACAAGTAAAGCAACAGATATATGGATCAAAACTTGCAAAAACGCACTCAAATCTCAGATCGATCCAAAAGCAAATTGGGGCTATTTTTGGTGAAAATTTTCGAATTTCTCAAAATCAAAGAAAAATTTGGGGGTGGAAACACAAATCAATCCGTGGCAACCATGCTCTGATAACATATGATGAAGTTAGGAATTTTAGGGTTGCCCGATCTTCACGGATTGACGGTGGGGAAGGACGAACGCACGCAAGAACACGAAGAACACACGAAGAACGCCTAGAACACAAGAACACACACACACGATGCAAGGACCGTTTGCCTTACCGGTCGGTCCAACCGGCCCAATAGAATCCACACGAGGGTGGGAGATCAGCAAGTAGATACAAGAAGGGATCTTGGATGGTTGTTTCTCCAACGGTCAACCAAACCGCTCCAATAAAGTCACCCGATGATGAAAGATTGGCAAGTAGTCAAACCACAAGTAGAGGTCTTGAATCCACTAGAGGGATCTTCTCCACAAGGGGAGGAACCATCCCCACAAGGGGAGGAAGGAGACCATCTTGAGGTGAAGGAGCACAGCTCTACTCTAATCTCAAAACATAGTCTCACCCTAACCCTAGGCAGCCAAGGGGGTATTTATAGTCTAGACCCAAAGTGTGTAGGTGGGAGAGGGATACAAGGGAATATTTCCTGCTGGTTTCCGCAGCAGCGGTAGTACCGCTGGTAGGAGCGGTAGTACCGCGTCGGCGGTAGTATCGGGGCCACTGCCGGTGCCGGTGCCGCACTTGGCACCCGAAGGGTGGTTCTGGCGGTAGTGGCGGCGGTAGTGCCGTGCTGGCGGTAGTACCGCCGTTGGGGCCGGTAGTACCGCCCCTCACTCTGCTTGCTCTCTTCCTTCTCCTCTTCCAAGCCACCGTTTGGCGTCCTCCATTCCTCTTGCACCTTGGTCATCCCCTCGTGTATCCGTAGTCATCGTGACACTCCTAGTATCAACAAGAGATAGAAGATGACGTGGCATACCATCCAAAAGGGTGGGAAATGAGTTCTCGTAGAGGAATGAGTTCACCTTTGAGGTCCGTGGTGACTTGCGATGAGTTGGTGACGGGGATATACCTCTCGGGTACCCTACCATGAGGGTACCTGGTGCACGTATCGACTAAGGCCCAACTATCAAGAGCCTACATGAAGCCCATAACAGAAGGCCCAAGAAGATGGAGTATCCTCCAAGATTAGGCATAGACATAGTCGGTTTAGACTTTCCTTACATGTAATCTGAGTCGGTTGTGAACTCCCGAGACCCTACCTATTATATAAAGACTGGGAGGGTCGCCGATCCAGGACACGCAATACTTGAACCACCAAAACCCTAGCGAGATCGACATCTCGCCGGGACTCCATTGTAGCTCGCATATACCCTCAAATCAATACCAGACAAGCAGGAAGTAGGGTGTTACTCTCCGGAGGCCTAAACCTGGGTAAATCCTTGCTTTTGCTTGTCAGCCGATGAAACTACCAGCTCTACCACGTTCTCTCCCTCGTAATCTCAACCCTAGGTCCTTAACCATGGGATTTGATGAGTTAACCCCTCGTCAATTGGTGCCGTCTGTGGGAAAGAATAGTGCTGGACTCGCGGTTTCGCCGGTTCCATCAGAAAACGGCGACTCGCCGATCGCATCTACGAACGGCAACTCGCCGACTGCATCGACAAACCACAACTTGCCGACTCAGTCGACATACGGCAACTCGCCGACTCGCTCAAAAATTGGCAGCCCGCCAACTTCACCAACAAAAGGCGCATTTGCTCCACACTCGCCAGAAGACCGAGAGACGTTTGCTGGTCTCGAGTCAGGTTTGGATTTAACTGTTGGAGCATTCAATTTTTTTGTAAACAAGTTTTGTACGCAGAACTTGACAGATCCACAACAACTCGCGAGTGCCGCACCCGAGGCTCCATCGACTGCGTCCGTCCCATCATCGATTCTCGAAGCCTGCTCATCTGCAACAACCATGTCGACTCGAGAGATCAACGAGTACTTGGCAAAAGAACTCCAAGGTGAGGAGGCTGAATCAGCGTACCGCAAAAACGATCTCGAGCTCGATCTTCCACTCGATGACACCTTCGACTGCGGGATCTCCCTCGACGACTTCGAAACTCATAACGACAGCAACGTCGACTCTGAGATCTGCACCAACAACAAACTCGACTCCGAGGTCCACAACGGTTTCGCTGACGCCGAGATGAGCATAGACGATGAACGCATCGACAACGAGATCCGTCCAGACAGACCACTCGACGGGCATACCGACTCTGACATGAGCCTTGATGAAGACGTCGAGTCCATGACAGGATTTGGCAGCACATACACGTACCCGCGGGTCATCCCCCACCAGGTTTACGTTGCCATCAACGGAGAATCATCTGAAGCCGCAGCCTCCCGCAGGCCTACAGAATTCCCATGCACGGTAACTATGCCGGATGGGGTCACAACTCTGACAATTACTGCTGAGATGGCAGCAAAAGCAGACAAAGTAATTAAGGAGTGCACAATGATGCTAGCTGACGCAACTCCGGAAGAGATGTTGACCTTCCAGTATTTCAACTGGCAGGAATGACTTCGCCTGCAAAACATCAAAGCAGCACTCGATGAGCGTAAAAGGCAAGCCAGCATCTCGAGCGCACGAAGAAGACAACTATCACTTAGCTCCACAGGGCGGGTGAGCCCAAGAGGCAGATCGAGGCTAGCGCGCCTCCCGGAAGATGAGAGAGCGGCAATCACTCGCAACCTAGGCTTGTCATTCATGACACATGACGACGAAGGGATCCCGGTACCAAAAACAGCCGCGGGTGCTCTTTTCTTTGTGGGCGCTTACCTCAAAGCAACACAACCTCCGTCAGACGATCCCAACGCAACCCTGCATCGCCAACAGCTCAAATCACTGGCCCTAGCGGTGAAGGCCATACATCCGGATGCAAAAACTCCAGGAGGGAGTCGAGATCGCAACATAGTCAGCTCGCGACAGGCAGCACACGATCGTAGTGGTCGCAGTCGCCACTCGGAGGAAACAAGGAAAGGCACACGCCGACACAGGTCCAGCAGAAGCAGATCTCGAAGGTCTTCAAGTAGCGACTCATATTCCGACCGGGAGCCCGAGCCATGCGGAGCCCTGTGTTTCACTCGCCGCATCCACGAGACACGGATGCCCAAAGGGTTCAAACTGACATCTGAACAACCCAAATACACAGGTCGACAGGAACCTTTAGGATGGCTAGAGGACTACAGACTCGCCGTCTCATGCCAACGAGGCACGAATACTACGGCAATGCAATACATACGACTCATGCTCGAATGTACAGCCCGCGACTGGCTTAAAGCGCTACCTCCGTCATCATACGACTCATGGGATCACTTCCGCAGAGACTTCATCAAAAACTTTGAACCTCCATGCGAGCGACCAAAAACATTCGAAGAACTGAGAGCCTGCACTTAGCGGTCAGACGAAACATTGAGATCATACATACGGCGATGGACCACCATACGCAACTCAGTCGGCGCAATATCGGAAGACAGGGCCATGGACGCCTTCATCATGGGTCTCGCCAGGCGAGATTTCAAAGAAGCACTTGGTCGAGAAAAGCCAACCTCCATGGCCAACCTCATAAAAATCGCGACTGAGTGGGCAGATGGAGAAGACTCGGTGCGAGCAACCCGCGCCTCTTCACCACGCGACAACCATGACAGCGGCCGTCGAAGCCGCAGGGACACATACAGAGATGATCGGAGGCGCAAGCGTTCCAAACGTCATCACGACGACGACAGATCCGAGTTCATGGCGGCTGGGTTCACACAACCCCGTGACGACCAAGATAGGAGCGACCGGAGGCCGGATAATCGTCGGGATAGTCGAGACCGCGAGCAACGAAGTGACAGCTACAAGAAGCAAGAGTGGCGAAAGCCATGTTCTGATGCATAAAACAAGCGCTCATTCGATGACAAGATGGATGACTATTGCAGATTCCACCTGTACAAAGGGGAGGACAGAAAATTGCGTTCCAATCACTCGTTGAAGAAATGTAGAGAATTCAACGAAATGGCGTCTGAATACATGCATCTCAGAAAGGCACCCGCCGCAACTGCACCTCAGCAAAACACTGTACCTGCCCTGATGTCACCACCACCACCACAGCCTGCCGCAGGCGGACATGTTGCAGGCGCCATACACCCCGTACCTCGGGTAGAAGAGGATCGGTACCCTCAGCCTCACGGGCAGGTGAACATGATACAGAAGGTGTCGTGTCTCGATGCACGGACACCGGGAGTATAGGATACCCCCTTTTAGGTTCGGCACGGGGCGCGAAGGAGGCTGAGAATCGTCTTCTCGGGCGGAGTCTAGATCAAGCTCTCCTCTCCACGATCAAAGCATGCAACCAAAGGGACACAAGGAGCTACCCAGGTTCAGGCCGCCCGGAGGCTAAAAGCCCTACTGTTGGGGAACCCTAGGCGGCATCGGCGAAACAATCGCCGTCGGCCGCGCCGTTCGCTACGGCGACAACCACTACATCAGCTGCGACGAGTCCTACATCCCCGCAGACGACTACATTGTCGGATGCGGTGTTGTGCCATTTGGCGGCGTCGATGTATTCATCGGCTACACCTCTGAGGCGTATGGGTTGCCGCGAATTTATTCACCATCCCACCCGTCCTACAATCAGGACGGATCTGAGTTTGCCTCCTCTCAGGAGTCCGCAGATTCAGATCTACACTTTGTCGGCATGACAGGACTGGGATCCGGCTCCCAGCCTGACAACCAAGATCCCAAATCTATTCTTCCTGCGCTCCAGGATGATGCGATGTCGGATGCCGGATCCAGATCTACTATTCACGTCAACGTAGATTCTGACTCCGAAGAAGATTCTGCAAGCATGTTTGAGCAACGGGTCAAGCAGTGTTTCATTACACCTGAGCCTTCGCCTTCTGAGGCGGCTACGGGCTTCTCCGTCAACATGCAGCAGGTTTTCGTGGCAGATGTCACCG
The DNA here is from genome assembly GCA_947311845.1 of Poa pratensis. NCBI lineage: Eukaryota > Viridiplantae > Streptophyta > Magnoliopsida > Poales > Poaceae > Poa > Poa pratensis. The sequence goes on from CAMZMU010000103.1 coordinate 121,393, forward strand.
GTGTAGCCTCAGCACAGGCGGCGGCAACTGACGCCGCCAACCTGGGGACCCCGGCAACCGATCCACTGTTTCCGGAGCCTCCTGGGGCTCCAAAGAAGAGGGTTCTAGAGAAAGGCGAGCCCAGCAAGATAGGGAACATGGCGGCCCTGGCAGAACTTCTGCGCACGCCGGTGACCGACAAAACCAACCTGGCTGATTTGGAGAAACTTCAAAACACCTTGGTGGAGCAAACTGAGTACCTCAAAAACAAGCAAGCTGAGGTCCAGGGCCTCCTAGACGAAGCCAAGGAGAAAAACGCCAAGATAACCGCCAAGTTAGACCCCAAGCGCAATCTTTTCACCACTACTCCATTGCCCAAGCCGGCAGGACCTGTGGCAGAGAAGAAAAGCAAGAAAGGCAGGGATCCTGACAACTTCAAATCCCCTGCCCAAAAGCTTGGTTTCGAGTGGGCTACAGCGCCGCAGCGTAAGGACAAGAACGGGGACATCATCCTCGCCACCCCTGTCCTCAACACTGCAGCCGCTTTAGACATCCTCAACAATGATGATTACGACAAGGACGAGAAGATTTACTATGCATCGATCCTTGCTCACAAAGCTCTAGAGCAGCAGGCCCGTGCTGATTCTCGCGCCGACATGGCGGACGCAAGGGGAGGAAAGTTGGAATCTAAATCCAACGCTTGCAAAGCTGCGGCCGGTGGCAACCCCGAAGATCCGTCCAGCTCCAGTAGCCACGGAAAAGGGAAAGACAAGGAGAAGGACCCACGCAAGTCACCACCTCCCAAAAGGCAGCGTGACGAGGCGTCCAGAACCGGAAACGGGCGCAAGGCCTCACCCCCTCCGCCTAGGCGGGATGAAGGCGGAAGCAGGGGCAGCAAGCAGCCGCCAAGGAGTGGCGGCAATCGCGACAACGCCCCACCGCCAAGAAGAAGCAGGGACCGCACACCGTCCCCACCACCAGTGCCCAGGCACGAAGGTGGAAGCCGGGGGCACAACAATGAGCCTAGGCACAGCCGGGCAGCGCAGGACGAGCCTAACGCCGACAGATCCGGCAAGCAGCTCAGTTCGCAAGACGCACGACATCGTCTCAATGACATTAAGGCTGGAAAGCAGGATGCCTACCTAGGACCTGAGTGCTTTGGCCCAGCCATCCGCAACGTCCAAGTACCTCGAGATATGACATCAGTGTCAAAAACTCATCAAAGGTACAATGGAGCGGACAAGCCAAACTCATGGTTGTCGGACTATGCGCTGGCAGTTGAAATTGCCGGGGGCAATGGCCTCGTCGCCGCACGCTTCCTTCCCCTCATGCTAGAGGGGACAGCCCGAAGCTGGATCGAAAACTTGCCGGAGAAAAGCATTCATAGTTGGCATGACATGGAAAAGGTGTTCACACAGCACTTCCAAGGCACATACAAGCGACCCAATACATGCACAGATTTGGTTCGTTGCGTGCAAAAGCCAGATGAAACAGCTACAAGCTTCTTAGCAAGGTGGATTCAGACGAAGGCAAGCTGCGAGAACGTAGACGACAATCAAGCAATCCACGCCTTCACCACAGGCCTCCTGAAGGGCTCAAGTCTCAGACATAAGCTCGTACACATGCAGGTCAAGGATCTCAGAGTCATGCTCGAAGTAGCAGCCATGTACGCATAGGCTGATGATGATGCACACGATGGAGATGGCGCACATGACATGGCGCCAAGCAGGCGAGCAAGTCACAAACGCAAGGCTCCCCAGGACGACAAAGCCGGACTGTCAAACGAGGTCGCCACCGCCTTCGAAGGCAAAGGCGGCAACCGCAAGTGGAAAGGAAAGGGTAAAGATGGCGGCTCCAGCAAGCAAGGCCTGACATACGATCAGGCAAAAGCCTTGCCCTGCCCAATCCACGCGTCCTTAGGCAAAGTTAACCACACATTAGGGGAATGCCGGTTCATGGAGGACTTCAAGAAGGACCCCGAGGCTGGCTGGAAGTCGTGCTTCTTAGGCACTCCTTCGGCAAAGGAAGAAAAGGCGGAGATGCGCGAGCTCAACGCCACAGTACCAGATGTTCCCCAGTATTTAGACCGGTCTGAGGAGCCAATCACTTGGGATAGAGATGATCACCCAGATCACGTACCTCACCCCGGCAAATACGCCCTTGTCGTCGACCCAATTGTCGATAACTTCAGACTCACCAAGGTGTTGATGGACGGCGGCAGCAGCCTCAACATCATCTACGCGGACACACTGAAGCGCATGAACTTGTCGGAAAGCCAGCTTGACTACAGCAAAGTCAAGTTTTATGGCATCGTTCCGGGAAAGCAAGCCAAGTCAATGGGAAGCATCAAACTGGAGGTTACTTTCGGACCTGAGACAAACTACCGCTCGGAGCATCTCAGGTTTGAAGTAGTCCCCTTCAAGAGTGCCTACCACGCCATCTTTGGACGGCCAGCTTTCGCCAAGTTCATGGCTCGGCCGTGTTACATATACAGCAAGCTGAAGATGCCGGGACCCAACGGTACAATCACCGTCAGTGGCAACTTCAAGAAAGCAAAGGAGTGCGAGCGTGGCAACACCGCCTTCGCTGAGGCAGTCCTCCATGCAGAGGAATTAGCCATGTTGAAAAAGGAGCTTGATACGTCGCAGCTGCCGGAGGATGTAAAGACCGCAGAACCCAAGAACACTTTCAAGGCGTCCGAAGACACAAAGAAGGCGGACCTGGTCCCAGGTGACAGCTCCAAGCAAGTCACCATAGGGGCAGGCCTGGGACAAATAGGAAAGCGCGCTCGTCAGGTTCCTCCGTGAGAATCAGGACATCTTTGCATGGTCGTCAGCCGACATGCCAGGTGTCCCGAGGGAACTTGCCGAGCACTCTCTTAATGTCTATGAAGGAGCCAAGCCAGTAAAGCAAGGAATAAGGCGCTACGGTGAGAAGAAGCGGACAGCAATAGGGAAGGAGATCATCAAGTTGCAAGAAGCCAAGTTCATTAGGGAGGTAGTACACACTGATTGGTTGGCAAATCCTGTAATGGTTCCAAAACCTAATAAGGAAATGAGAATGTGCATTGATTATACCGGTTTGAACAAGTGCTGTCCTAAGGACCACTTTGCTTTACCTCGTATAGATCAGGTCATAGACTCCACAGCCGGCTCCGAGCTGCTGTGCTTTTTGGATGCGTACTCCGGGTACCACCAAATCAAAATGCGAGAATCCGACCAAATCAAAACGTCGTTCACTACGCCCTACGGGACCTTCTGCTACATCACGATGCCCTTCGGTCTAAAAAATGCCGGCGCAACGTATCAGCGGTGTATGCAAAGATGCCTTCACGAGCAAATTGGCCGCAATGTTCACGTCTATGTTGACGACATTGCCGTCATGTCAAGAAAGAAGGCAGATTTGCTTGACGATTTGAGAGAAACCTTTGATAGCCTCCGGGTATATAGGATGAAGCTCAACCCGAAAAAATGCGTCTTCGGGGTTCCTGCCGGCAAATTGCTCGGCTTTATCGTTTCAGAACGAGGAATAGAGGTAAATCCAGAAAAAATCAGAGCGATCCTCAACATATCCAGGCCCAAGGACCTGAAGGACGTGCAGCGACTTGCCGGCTCGGCGGCTGCCGTCAGTCGTTTCATTAGCCGTCTTGGGGAGAAGGCATTACCTCTCTACCGGCTTCTGAAGAAATCCGACAACTTTGAATGGACAGACGAAGCAGACGCCGCCTTGCAGCAGCTCAAGGACGCGTTAACGTCTGCTCCAATCTTAGCAGCTCCTTGAACGCAGGAACCAATGCTGCTTTACATCGCGGCAACTAACTTGGTTGTTAGCGTGGTCCTGGTTGTGGAACGCAAGACGGAAAAATCAGACTTGCCGGAACAACGTCCGGTTTACTTCATCAGTGAAGTATTTTCCGCCTCAAAACAGCGTTATCCGCATTACCAGAAGCTGGTCTACGGTGTTTTCTACGCCGCCAGAAAGTTAAGGCACTATTTTAGGAGCATTCAATCACGGTTGTGAGCAAGGCACCTCTGGGGGATATCATCAATAATACAGATGCGACAGGCCGCGTTGCCAAGTGGGGCATCGAACTTGCCGCCTTCGACATCACGTATAAACCCAGAACGGCCATTAAATCTCAAGCCTTAGCAGACTTTGTAGCAGATTGGACGGAGGCCATGGACGAAGTACCTCTCCCTGAAGATGCATATTGGATCATGCACTTTGATGGATCAAAAATGCTTCAGGGCTCGGGGGCTGGCATTGTTTTAAGAAACCCTCAAGGAGACAAGCTTAGTTATGTGTTACAAATTCACTTCAAGGCAACTAATAATGTTGCTGAATACGAAGCTCTCCTTCATGGTCTACACATTGCCAAGGAACTAGGCGTCCAGCGTGTCCTCTGCTACGGAGATTCAGACTTGGTGGCGCAACAGATACGGGTACTTGGGACACAAAGAGCGAGACAATGGCGGCATATCGAGCTACCGTCGACGAATTCGCTAAATGTTTCCTAGGCTACGAGGTCCGCCACATCCCAAGAGCTCAAAATGAGGCGGCAGATACACTTGCCAGAATGGGGTCTGAACGCAAAAAGGTACCAAAAGATGTTTTCCTGGAACACCTACACAAGCCGTCAATAAAAGGAGCAGACCTCCTTGACCCAGAGTCGGCAGAACCAGTTGAAGACGCTAGCTATGCCGTCTACCTGGTAAAGCCGGATTGGACGACGCCATATTTGGACTTCCTGATCAATCAGGAGTTGCCGGACGATGAGGTTTTGAAAAGGCAAATCATAAGAAGAGCCAAGGCATTCACAATAATTAAAGGCGAATTGTACAAACGTAGCACCACTGGTGTTTACCAACGTTGCATTTCGCCCGAAGAAGGCAGAGAACTGTTGGATGAGATACATGCTGGCATGTGTGGACATCACGCTTCCTCACGCGCCCTTGTTTCAAAAGCCTTCCGACAAGGTTTCTACTGGTTGACAGCCAAGCAAGATGCAGAGGACATCGTCAAAAGATGCAGGGGCTGCCAACTTTATGCCAGACAATCGCACATGCCAGCTCAGGAGCTTAAAACAATACCCATCACATGGCCTTTCGCAGTCTGGGGCTTGGACATGGTTGGTCCGTTTAAACGGCGCCTGGTGGCTACACACATTTACTTGTGGCTGTAGACAAGTTCACCAAGTGGGTTGAAGCTAAGCCCATCAAAAAGCTAGACGGTGCCACAGCCGCAAATTTTCTGTGGGGAATAATCTCTCGGTTCGGGGTGCCTCATAGCATTATCACCGATAACGGCACTAACTTGTCGCAAGGCGAAGTTGAGGAATACTGTTATAAGCATGGTATCCGCCTAGATCTTGCCTCAGTAGCACACCCGCAGGCAAACGGTCAAGTAGAGCGTACAAATGGTTTAGTCCTACAAGGCATCAAACCACGTCTCGAAGTACCATTGCACAGAGCGGCTGGGGCTTGGGTGGATGAGTTGCAATCTGTCCTTTGGAGTTTACGCACAACTCCAAACAGATCAACCAAGTTCACTCCTTTCTTCTTAGTCTATGGCGCAGAAGCAGTGTTGCCGACCGACATGATGTACGATTCTCCCAGAATTCAAGCCTACGTCCAGGAAGACGCAGAAGATGCAAGACAGGATGGCCTTGACCTACTTGATGAAGAACGAGACGTTGCTCTCGCACGATCCGCCATCTATCAGCAAAGTTTGAGGCGTTATCACAGCAGAAGAGTACGGCAACGAAGTTTTAGAGTTGGTGACCTGGTCCTCCGCCTAATCCAAGATAGGAAAGGCTTGCATAAGTTATCCCCGCCATGGGAAGGACCTTTTGTGGTCAGTAAGGTGTTGCTCAATGGATCTTATTACTTGGTAGACGCGCGAGACGGATACAAGAAGAAGCGAGGTCGCAAGCGCAAGAGAAGGTTGACGACAAGTATGAAGAAACCAAGCGACCCTGGAACATTGAGCAGCTACGTCCTTTTTACACTTAGCAATTTCCACATTGTAATAAGTACTATATGATTATGAAATAAAAGTCTGTGGTTTGCTCATTCAGTTTTGGGATCATGCCATCTTTTGTCTTTTCTCGCAATCATATATCTGTTGTCATAAAAGTTACCGAACAAAATATTTTTGCTCCGCGCTAAGGTTCAAACTTTTTGACATTTGCCGTCTGCCGGCTAAAAAAGCAAACAATCTTTGCACCGCCTAATATGCTATCTGTCTGTTTGTGTGTGGGTCGCCTAGTAGTATGTCGTTGGCACCAACATGCTGGCTTTGGTCTCTGAGTCTAAATTAGTTGGTATTGCACCTGGTTGGCTCAGCTAAAGTAACTAAGATGAGGTTCCGCCAACATATGAAACAGCTAAACATGCAAACGAGATACATATTAAGGCGGGCCACTTAAATAAGCCTACCGCCAAGTGTAGCATAAAAGTTGGCCCAGAATATTTACAAACCCAAAATATAAACAAGTTTTTTGCGTTAACAGATTAACGCAGTGTCTTGTGCTACCATTGCAGGAGAGGACAGTCAAGGAGTTGCCGCTTGGTGGAGGTAGTTGAGAGATCCTGGGGGCTGACACCGGCATCCTTGGGGCTGGCTCCGCCATCCTGGGGGCTGCGCTCGTCAGCCGCGGCTTCGCCTTCTCCGCCTCCGGCAGCTTCAGGATCCGCCAAGGAGGGATCGGCTACGGCAACATGTGGATCCGGGTGTTCCTTGTAGAACTTGCGGATGTCAACCATGTTGGCAACCCGGGTTGCATAGCCCGAACAGACCGCAGCACGTCTGCATCACGATGGCTTGGTTGTTTTCGTCTTCGGTGGGGAAGTACTCGGTGACTTGATGAATATCAGCCTCCGGATACCACGCCGCCGTCATCGCCAACGCCAACTTGGCGCCGCCTCGTGCTGCTGATCGTAGCGCGCCGTCATGTTCGGTCGCCGCCTTCTCCAGCAAGTCCGGCAGGGCATCAAAGTTGACGGGATCGCCGTCCTCGCCAGGGTAGAACTTGGCGGCAAACGCTTTGCCCGCACCGACAATCTGGTTGACGATTTCGCCAACCTTCAAGATACGGGCAAGGCGCGGCGTCGTAGCCATGTCATCGCCTAAATTAGCCGGCACTGCACAAGCAAACGTTACACACTGCAGTTTGAAATTTCAAGAGTTCAAAGTATCAAAGAAGGATGAAGGGTAAGAGACTTACCCAAGACATGCTCGTGGATGGCGTTGACCTCATCCAGATGGTTCTCAAGCGTTTCCTGAGCTAGCTGGACTGCCTTCGACAGTTGTTCCTGCTGCTCTTTGGCGTTCTTGTTCACCTGGTTGAGGTTGTTGCTCATGGCTTCAAGTTGTCCCGTCAACTTGCTAACCTCGGCGGCATGGGCCAGCTCCCGCTCATCCAGCTCCTTGGCGTGATCCGCCTTCAGCTTTGACACCAACTCAGCAAGATCTGCAGCTTCGTTCATCAAAGCTTGCATGTCAGTGGAGTTCTTGAGAATATCTTGCGCAGTGTTTAGTAATTCTACAAATAAAGAGAAAGACGACTAAAATACTTGTCGGAAAAGCAAAAAGAAGTCGGACGAAAAGAAGGCAAAGAAAATTTGTCACCTTCATCCTTTTTGCGAGCCTCTTCCAAGCTCGCAATCTGGGCGTCCTTCATCTCCACGTCCTGCTGCAGTTGCTGGCATTCTTTGTTTTTCTTCTCTTGAGCACGGAACAGCTCAAGATTGGAAGCAAGAACGGCCTGCATGCACGAAAACAACGTTGCGGTTAGCACTATATAGTCAACGAGACCACTTTGCCGGCTAAAAAATCTTTCAGCCGCCAAAGTGCTCGGGGGCTGCGACTATAGGTTAATTACCTCAAGTTGACCGTGCAGGGTCTCGTGGAGATCATCCATGTGCGCGTACCATTTACGGGTACCTTCACGCATGGTCCTTAGCGTTTGCCGAGGGTCTTGTAACCCTTTGCCAGATTGAGAGCTAGGATGGGAGGACGATCCTCCATGGCAGCCGCCATCTCGTCATCCATCTCTTGCTTCATGGCAATAAATCGAGCGGCATCATTAGCCAAAGCTTCAGCCGTCTTGGAAAAAGTAGGTCCGGCAACCGACTTTTTGCCCGCCATCTTCTCCGTAGCCGCCTCTGCGGTACCAGCAGATATGTACGTTCCCTGGCATACAACCACGGGAACGCCAACTGTGGGCGTTGTCGGCGCACCGGCTGGAGAAGAACGTGGTGGCTTGCCCCTACCGGCAGAAATCTTCAGGTTGGCGCGGAGCTTGGGCATGGCAGCTTGCCCCTGTAAGCAGAAAAAGCAAGTTTGTCAGTACAAACTTATATTAAAATGGCCAAGTCAGGGAAAGCAAAAGCTTGCCTACCGCTTGAGCGGGATATTCTCCCCAAGGTCTCATCCTCTGCATCAACAGAGGTGGCCGCCTTCTTCCTCTTCTCCAAATCCTTGGTGGAGCCGCCTATTTTGCGCTTCTTCGACTTGCTGGCACCGGTGTTGTACCAGTTAGGAGCCAAGTCGGCATCCCCCAAGGTTTGTAGCCGAAAAGGAAAAGGGCAAAACATTAATTCAGTACCCAGTGGACAAAGATGTCAAGACAAGTATCTCTAGCTTACCACTGGGGCTGGGTTATCGTGGGTGAACATGGCGACGCCTTCGGCCGCCTTCACCGACATAGGCTTCACAAGCTCTCTGAGCCGGTACTCTAGCACATCTTGGTCAAGGGTGCTGTTGCCGGCGTCATCCGCCTTGTACTCGCACATCTTCAGTGGGCGATGGCGGAGTGGCATTATCTTCCTCGACAGCCAGCAGATAACGGTGTCAACTCCGTCAAGCAACGGAGCCTTCATCGTCTTCGTCAGAAACTCGATCCGCCTGACGGCAATTCGAAGCTCAGCCGACAAGCTGCTAAGGGGCACCTTTGCCGTCTAGCTGGCCTTGTGGGTTGGCGGACCGTTGACGAAAGCAGGCATCCCCTGTGTCGTGTCGGGTATCGGGATGTCCTTGCAGTAGAAGAAGGTGCTGGTCCAGTGCTTCACCGACTCGATGTATGGGATCTTTGGGTACCAGTCGGGTTGGCGGCAGTTGAAGGTTACGCTACCACAAGTTGCCAGCTGGCCGCCTGGTATGGTTTGCCGGCGGCATAGGAAGCAGTATTGGAATAGCTCTATGGATGCAGCTATGCCTAAATACCCTTCGCACAAAGCCTGGAAGCCGGCTAGCACTAGAATGCTGTTGGGCGCTATGTTGTGCGGTTGTAGCCCGTAGAAACTAAGCACCGCCAGAAAGAGGGCGGAAAGCGGCAGAGACATACCGCGGAGGTTGTGCGACGCCAACATGACGCGCTCGCCGTCTTGCGGGTCAGGGACTGGTTCGTCGCCTGGAACCCTCCAGGAGCACTCCGTCTTGGGCGGTATGTAGCCGCCATCCTCCAGGCCCTTCAGATAAGCTGACGTCATGACTGACGGCAGCCAATATCTGGAGCCAAGGTCCGCCGCCTCCTCTTCATCCTCGGCGTCGTCATCGGCGGCAGCTTCTGCTTCCGCCGTGGCCTCAACGCTGGTCGCCGCTAGGGATGGAAGCAGGAAGGTGGGTGTGGACACTGCGGGTGCCACCGGAGTTGGAGAAGAAGAAGAAACCCCACCCGCAGCCGCGGTGGGGAAAGGAGAGGACTCCGGCGTGCTCGCGGGAACCGCCGCTGCCGCCGGCGCATATCCAGATCCAACCGCAGCCGCCGAATTCGCAGCCAACGCCGCCGCCGAATCTTGCTGAGAGGTGCTCGCCATTTGTCGCGGAGGCTCTGCTCAAGTGCTCGCCGGAGTTGAGTACGGGGGAGAGGAGCGCTCGAGAAGCTGAGGAGGCTGCGGTGATTGCGAATGGGGAAGAAGTTCGACCCCGTTGTGCCCTTTGGGTATTTATCTCCACGCGTTAAGATTCGTGCGCGGGATTGGGGGACACACGATCTCCGCCACGTGCCCACGATTTGCACGTCGTGGCAACGGTGTCTGTGGCCTTCTCCCCGATTCTCGTGCGTAGTGGAGAAGTAATCATGATGCATGCCAAGTCCAAACTGTCGTGGACTGCATGACGTCATCCGTCAACATTTGACGGGACCGGTCAAATGACAAGACTGGTGCCGGGAAGATTCCTGACAGCGGTCAGGCCGTCTTTCCTATGATGGTGGCAAATCATCCGATTTCTTTAGGCGGATCGCCGCTTATTTCAACTTTGGAATGCTTCAAGCTCTTCAGCAGCCTACAAGACAAGACGAACGTCGCCGACAAAAGAAGATGGCGCCTGAAGAACTCGAACCCTTCCAGGGGCTAATGTTGGGGATATACCTACAAGGGGTATGACCAGCATGGATCAATCCGGCTAGTCCCGGGTGGCCCGCAGTGGTGGCGAAGGCTTTGCCTGCCGGGCGGCCCAGATAGCTGACGACCAAGGAAGGCGGATGCCGGCAAGGGGGAGGCCCAAGACCGAAGCCCAGGAAGCCACCAAGCCCAAGGCGGAAGGCGGTAGACTTGACGGATAGGTTTAGGACTCAGTATACTTACCGGATACGTAATCACCTTGTAACCCTAGGTCCGGCCGCCTATATAAGCCGGACCACGGGAAGCCTTTAGGGCATACTCTCAGACGATTCAACACACAACCAACTCATTGTAACCTGTAACACGGCGATCTGCCTTATAGTGAGTTATAGCAGCACGTAGGGCTCCGCCACCGACGTGGAGCCTGAAGCTGGGTAAACTGTCGTGTACAATCCCGACCTCGACGACGTCCACCTTCTTGCCCTACGTTCACCCTCGGCTAGCAGGACCCCGTCTCCTATCTCATATGCCGATACGACGACACCTACTCCTGCATGTCTGGATTGATGAGTTCTTCATAGTGTGGCTTACAATGGAACCTCCCGGATGGGGTACCCGGAAGGGTTTTGGCTGGAGGTAGAAGAAGGATAGATCCTGACCCGAGGAGATCACCTTCCCCTCTACCTTCGCAACCCTAGTCTAGGCTTGCTCTGGTTCGACCTTTTTTCCTCCGTGCCTTGGTCCTCCTTTTATAGACTAAGGGGTTGCCACAGGGTCACGTGAGGGGCACGAGGGACTTTCGGCGTGAAGGACCCTCCTCATCTAGTTTAGGGGGAGACGTGGCCTCTCCTCAGCCTAGCGTCTCCTTTGGGTTAGGTGGGAGCGTCCGCCTTGGGGTGGACAGGGGCTGACACCACCACGGGCTGTGTTTCCCGCCCGCGCTGCCTTCGCCTTGCTTCCCAAGTCTTCTGAGGTCTTCCAGCGTGAGGTGGACAGCTTATCCACAGGGACGTGGGGAAGTACCCGAGAGGGAGCCTGGCGTCCTGCCGGGAACTCGGGCTCTCGGGTCCTTCCTTGCCTTCTTGCTTGGTTCGGGGACCCGGCAGGCCCCCAGGACCGGAGCCCTTTGTCGACGTAGGCCTTGCTTGTCCTGACTGTGAACCCGCCAGCTTGACTTGAGTCTTGGTCTTGTCCATCTTCATCTTGGGCCCACATGGGGTGGACCCACTTTGGCAGCACTAGGGGAACCCCGTGTTCCACTGCTGCGACAGTAGCCCCCGGGCATGGTCCCGGCGGCTCTTGCTCCAGCTGCCGGGGCTATGGCCTAAAGATAGGTCAAAGTGGGTCCCCCGGCACCTGGTCTTCCTTGCTCTGCTCCGTTGGGGATCCACCGAGGCGAGGTAGAGACGAGCCCCTGGGTCATGTTGACTGAATCGCCACGAACGTTGCGATTCATACGGACTCCGTGCTTATCTTGGAATCCAACGGGCGAAACGCGTAGAAATCGGCACGCCCCCTCGATCCCCACGTCCGTCGGAGTAATGAGGCCTCGACGCGACGTGTGGGATGCCTTATAAGCCACGACTGGCTTCCACTGTAGCCGTTACTTCTCCAGATTCGCCGAAATCCCCAAATCGCCGCGCAGGAGACTCCTTCTCCCTGACTTCGCCAAGCGCCGCCCCCCGCCTTGGCCGCCGCTCCTTGTTCTTGCCCCCAGCCCATGCCGCCTAAGCGGGATAGGATAGGAGTGAGGAAGATGTCACAATCTGCCGCTGAGAAGATGGCGATGGAAGCTTCTATGGCCGAGGCGCCGCCTTCAAGGAGGGTGACTCAAGCCCTCTTTTCTCCCAGCGAGTATGCGTCAGAGGAAGCCATTCAACGCGTCCGCCAATCCCTGCCAGGGAGCTTCCGCGGTGCTGAGGGAGTGGTGGTGCGTCCTGGGAGCGGTCCCCAACGAGAAGGAGAGGTGATTACTTTCCACGACTTCTCCGTCGTCGGCCTTCTTCCTCCGTTCTCCGAGTTCTTTGCGGCAATCTTGGAGGCTTATGGATTGCACATGCTGCACTTGCACCCCAATGCCGTGATGATGCTTGCTACCTTTGCCTATGCCTGCGAGGCATTCGCGAGCGTCAAGCCCTCGGTGGCCTTATTCCGCCACTCCTTCGTTCCACGCCTGGGGAAGTCCAAGTGGATCGCTGGCGGTGTCTCTCTCTGCCTTCGGAGTGATGCGGCGCACCAGTACCCGGAAACATTCACCAAGGCCTCAGTTGGAGAATGGAGGCACAACTGGTACTTTGACGAAGCTGATGGGACCAACCCCCGTCTGATGACTCCATTTTATCCAGCAGAGCGATTGGCACATTCCAAGGAAAGGAGCTCTCAAGGGGAAGCCCTGGCTTTGGCCATTAACAGGCTGATTGCGCTCCGTGCAAGGGGAGTGACGGGCGCCATGATCCTGGCAGACTTTCTTCGCAGGGGGATTGCCCCTTTGCAGTTCCGGAGCCGCCCGCTCTGGGAACTCGCTCAGGTGGGTAGCAGCCTTCCACAGTCCAGATTCCACTTGATAGAGACTACCTGGGCTCTGACCATGGCTATGTGTTGCCATGGGTACCCTTTGAATTCCAAGATGAGGTCTTGCCGCTGTTCAAGGATCTAGCCGCCGACGGCATCCGATCTTCAATGCCAGCGTGCAATGAGTACGGGGTGGCGGGTACTACCAAGATTGAGCCCCCGCCGGCACCCAAAGCACGCAGCCTTCGAGGAGAGAGGCCAAGGGGGCAGAGCCTTGCCCGCGGGGACGTTTCCCCTGAAGAACTTGGGTCTTCGGATGACGAAAGCAACGAGGCGGCTCCTCCGGGAGTGCCTTGCGGGCGCGGAGGCCCCGATGCTCCTTCCGGGGCGGCGACAAACCCGCCGGGAGACGGACCTCTTGAGTAGCCAGTGCCGCCGGGCTCGCCGTCGATGCAGGAGTCTGACCAGGCGTCGGAGGCTGTCCCTCCTCCCCTTGCAGACGTGGAGGTTGGGGAAGCGAGCCTGTCCTTGCCTGACCTCTTTGACGACTTGGTGAAGAAGAGATGGAGCTTCTCCGGATCGAAGAGAGCCCGCCGGTAAGCTTCACTAGTAACTGGCCTTGAACGTGGAGTTGCTTCCCTTTTGCCATCGTCCTGACTTCCTGTTCTGGTCTCTTGCACAGGAGCCCGACACCGGAGTGGCCAAGCAAACAGCCCCGGGGAGGCGAAGATGCCGAAGCGACGAGCTCCACCGACACCTCCGACGGAGGCGACTCCGAGCCCCCGGTCCGTCCCAAGGATCAGGGAGGTGGCTCCAGTCGTTGCAGGCGAGGCTGAAGCTGCTTGCGCGGAAGGCCCTGGGGAGAGGCGCGACGTGGATCCCCAGGCGGCCTCAGGATCGCGCATACTTGAAGCAGGCGGGTACATCCCCAGGGGCTCGGCCCACGGGAACGCTGACCCCTGCCTTGAACCCGGGAGAGTTGAGGAAGGCCCCGGATTCTACAAGACATTCTCCAACGGCTCGGAGTTCTTGTCCTTTGCCCGCGCCGAACTAGCGCGGTTGGTGCCCCAACCTCCGGCGGCGGGGAGCACTCGCAAGCTCGCGAGCTGCGGCTTTCCTCGGGGGAGGAGGCTCTTGGCGCCAGAGAGCTGAAGCTGGCGGCGGACGAAGAGCTGCTTTACGCTTGGGAACAGAGAGTGGCCAACCGTGAGAAGGAGCTGGAGCGACGAAAGACCGAGCTGGAAGACGAAGAGCGCCGCTACCTCGGCACCATTGAGGAGCTCCAGATCAGAATGGAGCGGGACGAGGACCGCTTTGAGCAGGGCCTGGAGAACGTGGCTAGCTGGGCTCGTAGCGAGGTCGAACATGACCTTCGAGCCAAAAGCAGAGCCGTCTCGTCACTAGGCAAGCAGGTCTCCAAGCTCCAGAGCGAGCTCAAGAGCGAGAGGGAGAGGCGAGAACAGGCCGCCAAGGATTTCCAGAGAGCTAGGGGCGAAAGAGATAGCTTGTCCGCCCGGGTCGAGTCGATGGCTGCCACGATCGAAGCGCAGAAGCAGGCTCTCAATGCAGCTGAGAAGTTCAAGCAAGAGGCCACGGCTGGCCGCGTCGCCATGGAAAAAAGGATCCGGGAACTGGGCGAGGCGAACGATTTCTGGAAGGACAAAGATGCGCGCATGACCGTCCTTCGCAAGAAGGAGGCAAAGGAGCTGGCTGACGGGCGAACGGCGATGGAAGCGTCCAAATCTCAAGCTCAGATTGCGTGGCATCAACACGAGCAGGTGTCCAACCAGCTGAAGGTAGTGCAGGTCGAGCTGGCGGAAGCGAAAGGCGCACTTGAGAAAGAACAGCGATGATTCACACTCCACCGCCGCGATGATAACAATATCTTGCTCCAGATGAACCACGGGTCCTTGGATATCGTGGGGAGTTCACGAACTTGGGAGTGCCTTCTCTGCCTGTTCTCATGGCCGACCATTCCACTTCCTTCGTCCGCTATCCCAGGTTCTTGAAGTACGTGGCCTCGCTCATCAAGGGTATCAAGGAGCAGGCTAGCAGAGCCACTCGCCTTGCTGGGGAACAGGCAGTGAGGCAGGTGACGACCCGGTTTGTCACAGCACTTCGTCAGCGGCATCCGCAGCTTTCTTTGCTGTTCGAGCTAGAGGCGCCTGAACCCGAGATGCCGCTTCCTCCAGACGTATCCCGCCAGGTGGAGGAAATCTTGGAGCGCCTTTCCCGCGAAGACGACCCGTGAACCTGTGAAGTCCTGAAAAGGACAATACCAAGGGATGTGAACCATGCTTTTGTACTGATATTGCCAACTGGCTTATGAACTCATGCTTTTGAATGTAAATAACTTCTTCCCAAAGTATATAAGTTTTATTGTACTCGTGGGGGCTTAACGCTCTCGGGAAGGATCCAAAGGTGTGAGCGCTAACCAGCCGTGGGCACTCAGACTGGCCCGAAATGCAGACACAGGGCGCAACCCCCCAAAGGACCCACCGTTTCCTGACCGCACGGACCTCAGCCCATGACTCCACTGCCCGAGGGAAACTGACAGTATCATCGCGAAGGCGCTGCCCCAGGAGAACGCCCGCTTTCGCCTTAGCCAAAGCACATAAAATAGATGTACCCGGGAACAAGCCCGTGCAAGCACGTTTATACTTAGCTCGCGTTTTGATTCCTTCAGGCTACCTCGGTAATCGTTTTGTCGCGCTGCCACCAAGGCGGGTCTTCTATGCCGTATTTCAGACATAATTCTGCCTTGCCCAGCAATTCTTGACGGGGACAAGGTTTCCAACCGAGATAGCCTCCAATGCCGACTAGGGGCATGACTGGCTGGCTTGCGCCGGTCCGGAGACCATTGTGTTACTTGCTCGAGTTACCCGGAGACCACCCAAATGGTGATCCGGCGACTTGCTGGCGTATCAGAGACGCCGGTCCGGAGACCCTAGGTTGTCTTAGCTTTCTGGACCCGGATGTTCCTTGCTTGATGACCCGTCAATCTTGCTGGCTCGCGCCAGTCCGGAGACCCTGAAGCTGCTTTACCCGCGGGATCATGATGCCAGCCACTTAGCAATACTGTACTTCTGAGGGGGTCCACTTGGTCCTGGCTGTATTGTGATGATTTGACCCGGGAGATCCCATTCTCCCTTGGCTAAATCTCCGCAGATGAAGGTTTGATCCCAGCTAGCTGCTGTTTGCCCTTGACTGCTTTGTGTCTGTGGGGGCGCCGGTAGTGGGCAAGGTTCCAGGGGCTCTTCAGTCTGAGTAGACGCATTGGCGAAAGTCTGGAAAGATCTTCCCTTTTGAGGAACCCCAGCTGTGGCGCTCCCCTTGGCTTTCTTGGGCTTCTTGTTGAGAGGGCAATCTCGGCTGATATGTCCTGGTTCTCCACATGTATAGCAATCACCGTTCTCCTGGCATATCTGGATGTCGTTGAACTGTCGGCAATCTTCCAGACTGTGTCTATCAGATCTGTGGTTCATGCACCACACTCCGGGCTGGCCATCTTTGCGCAGAGGAATCTTGAGCTCTTGGGCCACGTAGATGAGAGGATCTTCTTGCCGAGGCTCGCCTTTTGTGTCTTGGTCGAGGTTTTCTTCCTCCGGAAGCGGCACTGTGGTTGGTGCGTCGGAACAGAGTTCCTCCTTCACTCCATGCGTCCATGGGGAAAGAGGGACATCAATGTTCGTGGCACCTTCCTCAGGTCTTCCCTCGCTGACCAGAGAGCTGACATAAGCGGCGGGAGGAACGAAATGGACTCCAAAGGCGCGATCTTCAGCTGCAGGTGCTGGCGAGGACTCGTCAAGAACGAAGCCGAGGCCAAGGTACCGCAGGAACTCCAAGGCTGCCTTTCCCTTTCTCTTCTTTGTCATCTTGGACATCGGATTCGGCACCTCTCTCGTGAGAGCCGAAACTAACGCTGCTTCGAAGGCGCTGGGGGTCTTAGAGCAGATCTTGCCACGGACGAGAAGCTCGACGCAGAACTTGACGATGAACTTGGCGCTGAACTTGAGGTCGATGAAGAAGAAGACGAATCCAGCGCTTGCGCCCCCTCCCTGGCGCGCCAGATGTCGTGTCTCGATGCACGGACACCGGGAGTATAGGATACCCCTTTTAGGTTCGGCACGGGGCGCGAAGGAGGCTGAGAATTGTCTTCTCGGGCGGAGTCTAGATCAAGCTCTCCTCTCCACGATCAAAGCATGCAACCAAAGGGACACAAGGAGCTACCCAGGTTCAGGCCGCCCGGAGGCTAAAAGCCCTGCTCCTGCATGTCTGGATTGATGGGTTCTTCATAGTGTGGCTTATAATGGAACCTCCCGGATGGGGTACCCGGAAGGGTTTTGACTGGAGGTGGAAGAAGGACAGATCCTGACAGGGACGTGGGGAAGTACCCAAGAGGGAGCCTGGCCTCCTGCCGGGAACTCGGGCTCTCGGGTCCTTCCTTGCCTTCTTGCTTGGTTCGGGGACCCGGCATGCCCCCAGGACCGGAGCCCTTTGTCGATGTAGGCCTTGCTTGTCCTGACGGTGAACCCGCCAGCTTGACTTGAGTCTTGGTCTTGTCCATCTTCATCTTGGACCCACATGGGGTGGACCCACTTTGGCAGCACTAGGGGAACCCCGTGTTCCACTGCTGCGACAGAAGGGTCGCCCCTCCAATAGGCAGCAAAAACTACGCACTCGACATGTGAACATGGCTGCCATGGCACCTCCCGCTGTTCCTGAATTTTTGAAGGGATCCGAAACTGCCATAAACTTCAGCCGGGAGGACCACCCCCCAGCTGTAGTTTGACCAGGGCACGCAGCTCTGGTACTCGACGCGCAAATTGGAGGTTACGCCATGACCAAAGTCTTCATGGATGGAGGCAGCGGCATCAACATCATCTTTGCAGACACACTCCGCAAAATGAACAGGTCAGTCGAAAATCTACCGAAGTCCACAAATACCTTCCACGGTATCGTCCCAGGCAAAGCAGTCAGCCCCAAAGGCACAATACAACTCGACGTCACGTTCGGAGACCCAAGTCACTTCAGGACGGAATCGATTGAGTTCAAGGTCGTCGACTGGAAGTCACAATACCATGCCATACTTGGACGCCCAACGTTCGCTCGATTCATGGCAGTCCCACATTATGCCTACCTCAAGCTAAAGATGCCAGGGCCAAAAGGAGTCATCACTGTCACTGGAACTCTTTCAAAGGTCCGATTCTCGCGACCGCGACTTCAGTAAAATCTCTGAGACGTTCGGTATGGAAGAAGCACTCGTCGATCTGTCGATTTCCAACGACCGCACACTCATGCCGGAACATAAAAAATTGGCAGTCGACAGAGCGTTCAACGCAACAAATGACACAAGGTCACATCAGGTGCACCCGACCGATCTGTCCAAGACAGTCAATGTATCATCGAGTCTGCCTATCGCATAGGAAAGCGCGCTCGTCGAATTCCTCCGTGAGAACTGGGAGATATTTGCGTGGTGTCCAGCCGACATGCCAGGTATCCCCAGGGAATTCACCGAGCACTCTCTCCAACTGTTTCCAGATGCCAAGCCAGTAAAACAAACAATGCGCCGCGTCTCCGACCCAAAGAGAGCCGCCGTCGAGTCTGAAGTTGATAGACTACTCGCGGCTGGGTTCATCCGAGAAATCAAGAAATCACAATGGGTGGCTAACCCCGTACTTGTAGAAAAGAAGCATACAGATATCCTTCGGATGTGCGTGGACTTCACAGCCCTCAACAAATGCTGTCCAAAGGATCACTTCCTGCTACCTCGAATTGACCAGATCGTCGACTCCACCGCTGGATGCGCACGCCTGTCCTTCCTGGACGCTTACTCAGGTTACCACCAGATAAAGATGAAGGAAGAAGATGAAGAGAAAATGGCGTTCATAACCCCACTCGGGGTCTACTGCTACACAACCGTGCCCTTTGGGCTCAAAAACGCGGGTGCGACATACCAGCGCATGATGGAAGATTGCCTCAAAAAGCAGATCGGACGAAACGTCCAAGTATATGTGGATGACATTGTCATCACAACAAGGGAAGAAAACACACTACTCGACGACCTGCGAGAGACGTTCGCCAACCTCAAACACTTCCACATCAAGCTCAATCCTAAGAAGTGCACATTCGGCGTACCAGCCGGGCAGCTCTTGGGTTATCTAGCCTCAGCTCGTGGAATCGAGGCGGACCCAGAGAAAATACAGGCCATCTTGACAATGCAAAGGCCTTCAAAGCTTCATGACGTACAAAAATTAGCAGGTCGAGTGGCGGCGCTCAGCCGCTTCATCAGCAAACTAGGCGAAAAAGCACTCCCGTTCTATCAACTGATGAAGAAAGCAGACAAGTTCGAGTGGACGACGGAAGCCGAAGCAGCTTTCACGGAACTCAGGCGAGTCCTCACAAGCCCTCCAGTCCTCGTCGCACCTAAGGAACGGGAACCGCTATACCTATATGTCTCGGCTACCAACAGGGTGGTGAGTGCCGTACTGGTGGTCGAACGCATGGAAGAGGGACACGCCCAAAGCATACAACGCCCAGTCTACTACTTGAGTGAAGTCCTCTCCATATCCAAACAGCGGTACCCGCACTATCAAAAGCTGGCCTACGCCGTGTTCATGTCATCAAGGAAGCTGACGCACTACTTCGCAGAACACCCGATCACTGTAATCAGTAACTCAGCGATCGGGGATATTCTTACAAACCCCAACGCAACTGGGAGAGTTGCCAAATGGCTCATCGAGCTGGGACCAAGGGACATCAGGTACGATCACCCGAAGGCCATCAAAGCACAAGTCTTAACTGACTTCACAACCGAGTGGATCGAAGCTCAGTTGCCTGGAGTGCCAGATGTGTCCAACTCATGGACCATGTACTTCGATGGGTCCAAGAAAAACGAAGGTGCAGGCGCAGGTGTCATCCTCATGTCTCCAAAAGGAGACAAGCTTCGCTACGTCCTGCAAATGGGATTCGAGTTACCATCAAACAACGAGGCCGAGTACGAAGCCTTGATCCATGGCATGCGGATGGCCAAAGCCCTCGGGTGCACTCGACTAATGATCTACGGTAACTCGAATCTGGTGGTGCAGCAGACCATGAAGGCCTGTGACGCCATTGCAGACAACATGATCGCCTACCGCGACCTGTACAACATAATGGAGGGTAGCTTCGAAGGCTGCGAGTTGCGGCACATAGGAAGAGAAAGCAACGAGGAAGCAGACATGCTAGCCAACCTAGGCTCGACCAAGGCGCAAGTTCCACCTGGTGTCTTCCTCGAGCGCATTGAGCACAGATTAATCAAGGAAAAACGGGCACCTCCTACATCGACCGCACCAGCCAAGAGCAAGACACCCAGCACAGAGGACCCGCCAGTCGAGGTACTCCTCATTGAGCCAACTTGGACTCAACCTTTCCTGGCGTACATACTCCGCAACGAGCTACCTTACGACATAACCGACTCACGACGTGTCACTCGACGGGCTAAAGCATACACCATCATCAATGGCGAGTTGTACAAACGAAGCATATCAGGTATGTTCCAACGATGCATCGCATTCGAAGATGGCAAAGCCATCCTTCGGGATATTCATGCAGGTACCTGCGGACATCACGCCAGCAGCCGATCACTCGTAGCCAAAGCCTTTCGAGCAGGTTTTTACTGGCCCACAACACTCAAGGACGCGGAGGACATAGTCAAAAGGTGCATCGGCTGTCAAAAATTCGCTACAAAGCCGCACGCACCTGCATCAGCATTGAAGACAATACCATTGGCCTGGCCTTTCGCCCAGTGGGGGCTCGATATGGTTGGGCCACTCAAAAAATCTTCACACGGAGGGCACACTCATCTCCTGATGGCAGTCGACAAGTTCACAAAGTGGATCGAAGCAGTCCTCATCACAAATTCGACTGCTACTACGGCAGTTAACTTAATAAAGACCAGCATCTACCGCTTCGGTGTCCCAAGCAGCATCATAACTGATAACGACACAAACTTCACGGCTGAAGAATTTTGTTCCTTCTACAAAGAGCAAAGCATTACGCTCAACTACGCATTCATGGCACACCCGCAGTCCAATGGCCAAGTCGAAAAAGCCAATGGACTCGTGTGCAGCGGAATCAAGAAACGCCTCCTGGTGCCACTCAAAAGGGCCGCGGGTGCCTGGGTTGAAGAACTTCCGTCGGTGCTGTGGAGCTTGCGCACAACTCCTAACGCCTCAACACAATTCACGCCATTTTTCATGGTCTACGGCGCAGAGGCAATCCTGCCATCCGATGTAAAGTTCGATGCACCAAGGGTGGCAGCATACAACGAAGAAGACGCAGAAGAAGCACTCGAAGATGCAGTCGACTTGCTCGAAGAAGCACGCGACACGGCCTTGGCTCGCACAGCTGTCTATCAGCAGGATCTCCGCAACTACCATAGCTGTCGACTGCGCACCAGGTCCTTCATGGTTGGCAACCTGGTGCTTCGGTTGAAGCAGAAGAAGGTGCACAAGCTCGCCTCCCCATGGGAGGGACCCTTCATCGTCACCGAGGTCATCGACGGTGGCGCGTACAGACTAAAGAACGTGAAGACAGGCAAACTTTCGAATAATCCTTGGAACGTTGCGCACCTGCGCCGTTTCTATGCTTAGGCTACTCAGTCATACAATGTAATATGCAATATGTCGGATGGCTGCAGGTTTCAGACGCGCTCTTTTCCTTACCAGGGTACCTACGGGGGCTGGAAGGTTTTTAATGAGGCGGCCTGTAGCTTAACATTCAAAAGTGGAATATAATCAATGTTCCTCCTATCTCTCTATTTACTATTCGCATAACTCATTAGTACATACCTTGGCCGCAACCGAAACACTCGGGGACTGCGCCATCAAAGACACGAGTTTTCGCTCCCTCAAGAATAATACCTCAGCCCCACTCGCACGTTCAGGGGCTGGATCACAAAAGTTCAAACAAGAACGCAAAACTTCTACACCCCACTCGCACGCTCGGGGGCTGAGTCTCAAAGCAAAAGTTGAAATTTGAGATATCACAAAAAATTCACAGCCCCACTCTAACACTCGGGGGACTGCGCAATTATTAGTTCACACTCGAAACATTTTCATAAACCCCACTCGATAGACTCGGGTGCTTCGGAAATACAAAGTAAACAATTCATATCTATTATATTATTAAAACAACAAACAATCGACGGTGAAGATTTACCATAGTAAAAGTAAGATATATAAACGGTCCAGATTTTATGAAAGACATATAGTCACGACGTGTACCAAGACAGGAGAGAGTAAAGGATCTACGTAACCAGACATCACGCACATTGGAAAGTACACGAATTAAATGTCCAGCGTGAACGCGCAGGAGCAATTTAAAAAGAAAATGACACCGATCACATCACAGCCCAATGCATCACGCCCAACAAATTCAGAAATTGCACGAAGAATCCAGTGTCAACACGCATCCAAACTGAAATTCTACAGATCGATAGCCCAATGAAGACTCCGTAATAGGTCCATTCAATGTCATCCACCGCACGTTGCTAGATGGCCTGATTGATTTTTTTCCTACCTTGAACGCGGAAAGCAAAAAACGTGGTAGAAGCAAACCCGTCAAATATCAGGGAAAAAGCAAGTACGATTTAGTTGGACATGTCTTTCCTATTCGTGCACGTCACGCACACTTGCAAATATAGGCATCAACGTGGGAGCTAACGAGCTAGCGATCTATAGGGGGGAAAACAATTCCTCAATTGGGCGCAACTGCTCGGCTCGATCTGATCGAAATCGTCAATGCTAGGTCTCCAGCGGCGGCGGCCATGCCCAGCTAAGAGCAGGATCAGATTGCCGGTCGGAATTTGGACTAGGAAGCCGTGCACGCGGATCGCCGGAAACCTGCATGTCGGGACGCCACAAACGCCCGTACTTTGATGGCCGTTTGCACTTCGCCGCCGGCACCCCGCACCCCACACACCAGACAACTCGCCCTTTGTCGGCGGCCGGCACGCCACAAACGCCTGGACCTGTATGTCCGTTGATGCTGAATACATGCATGTTGTGGCCGGCAGACCCAGCGGTGCAATCGGGGGCATAGACGCAAGGCTCGGAGAATTAACGTGTCAATATTGGATGCCTCAACCGGCTAATTCGTGCGGGTGACAATCTGCATCGGCCCCATGCATGCCCAGCAAGGTTAAAAAGGTCAGCAAGCACCTTCAGCACAAGTAATCATAAGGTAGTGGCACGGTGGCTAGATCGACGGCGAGGCAGCTCTAATGGCAGTATTGGGATTAGGTTTTGGTGGCCCTAATTGAATGAAAACAAACATCGTCGGCGGACGGCCGTCAACTGCTAGCAGAAGCCTTTCCTAGCAAGGGAAACGAACTTGATGCCGTTCTGGCCTAGGTAGATTGAGTACACGCCTTGCCAACATGGAGCTCCCGATACCAGTTCTTAATTTCCTGAAATTGGTTCAGCTGCATGCCCATGGCGAACGTGATCCAAGTTCTAACTACGCTTGCTGGCCGCCGTCCGGCTACGGCGAAGTTCGTGCTGATGGTGAAGTTGGGCATACGACTCCAGGCTTCCAGCTTCATGCTTTACCAACACAAGAACCCGGTAGTCACCGTCCGCAGTCACGCTTCGCGAGTATGACGGCGTATGCAGCATGCCGGGCGCAGCGACGAAAAAACCCCAGCTGTTACCGTCCTCATGCACGCTTCACGATCATGCCGGCTGGCGCGGCGACGCACCGTTAATCCGCTGCATGCAAACGACAGTCCCTGGCGCGCGGTGCTGACTCTACTCCACCTAGATTTGCTCTGGCGCTTCCGAGAATCAAACTTTGGAAAAATGCAGCAGCAGGTAGTCAACATTGTAAAGTAAAGTACGTATTTGTTACATAGAGCTCCGTTAGATTTTGTTCCATATTTCCACTTGATCAAGAGGAAATAACTAGATGTTGTTTTGAGACAATGAGTATAAGAAGTCTACCTGCAAATCGATGGCTCAAACATGTTTATGCAAAATTGTGAAGATCTTTGATTGAAAGTGCGAATGTGACATGGTAAAGAAGGTTAACAAGATTAATGGTCCCCTATTCCTTTTGTAACAAGCATATTTGTTTTTAAGAATTTTCTCACATACTGTTAGATATATCAATGCTAATATAGTAGCGAACTAAGTGTATATAATGGTTGACTCGACAAAATCACTTTCCACATAAAAAATGCACATAGTGTAGTGTAGCAACAAATAAAAATATAAGTACGAGAAAAATATATTTCATTAGACATGATATTTCCTAAAAAAAATGAGCTAGGTTCAATTCCTAAAATAGTATTCTCTTGATGGAAAAAAGGAAACTAACTCGGAAGAAGCTTATGCATCAGGAGGTGAATCAGCACCCAGGGGTGGGTGGCTCATATTTGCGCTGCAAATTCACAACGCATATATGGTTCAAGTCTCCATTCATATTTATAGTATCTAAAGGTTTTGCATATATGACTTATTATGTAGATAAAGAAGCATTTACATTTTATTTTACTTTACCAAAATCCCCATATGAAATAATTAAAAACTTTCGTAACAACCTTCGAACTTTAATGTGATCAATTTCATTTGCATTCTATAATTTTACATCAGTATGATAAGAGAGAATAAGCTACGAGATCAATTAAGATAAATGAAATTTACAATGAATATGGAGTGGTAATTAATGCCTGAGATGGGCACACAACTTAGGCGCTTAGATTAGGAGGAGTGATTTGTTGCATAGAGAAATATAACACATGTTTAAGTTTGGATCCATCAATGTAAATTATTAGTATTGGAAAAAATATAAAGTAAGTATGACGGTGTATAGTTTTGCATAGCAGACGCATATATCATGTATAAATCTAGCCGCGCAAATGCGCGGGCCACCCAGCTAGTTATATGTTATTACGGTTAGCTTTTCAAGGTTGTGATTTCCATCTCTGCCATGTATTATTAATTTTCTTCTGAATTAGAGTTGTTCATTGACTGGATTCTAACATATGTTCGTAGAAGGTATTTAAACAAAATCACGCTGGTCTCTTCAGGCGCAGCAAAGCGCGCCATTTTCTTCTAGTAGCAATTAAATGGATAAGAAATGAATACACCTAATAAATTAGAATTTTAAGGAAGGATATATATGTAAGTCAAATTTATTAAGTTTTACTAACTTACTAGGGAAAAGTATCAACATTTATGGCACTATTTGATATCGCTAGATTCGTCTTAAAACTGAAGTTTCAAATATACCAATTTGATGTCATATATGTTGCTACTCTTTGATATAAAGTTGGTCAAATTTTAATGTTTTAACTAAGTATGAAAGCTAAACATACACTTATTCATGGACGGCAGGAATATGTAATACCACCGCTATAAATAACAACCAATTTAGTTGAATGGCTTTACTATTCTTGGTCATGGAGAGAAATATTCGCAGTAATGGGAGCTTTTAGCTAGGATCTTATAAATTGTACTATGGTAAAAATAATACGCACTGAACACACAGAAGCTAGGCAACCACCACTTAACAATTCAATGTCCCTAGTTCTGACTAACTTCTAAGTAGCTAGTTTACATGATAAGACACTTCCGATTTAGAATATACTTTAGATAGTTGTCCCAGTGGAGAGAACAAGCTGTCGTAATGTTCTGAGAGAGTATCAAACATCCACGATTCCAACTCCACAGCTCCAGCACCGTCAGAGCGATTCTATCTTGTTGTATCCCCCCTTAATGAGGATTTCCACTGAGCTTTTATATTCTGTGATCAAATTCCTGGTAAACATGACAATTATTATAACAAAAGTCCACTGAAACACAAAATTGTTAGCATATTGCAGTCATAATGGAGGCGCGGAGCACATACTTTCTTTGATCAAGTAATTGCCGAGTTTCTTCCAAAATTTGCCCTTGTCCTTCAACTGTCTGTTGGTAACAAAAAGAAACAATTTTATGAGTATCAGGGCCCAAGTGGGAACTGTCAGTGGCATTGGCTAGCAAGTACATCTAGTTCAATAGCTCTCCAAGAGCGATCCGTAAAATTATCTCATCTTTTGAACTGTTTACACAAATGCATCTAAATTTACACAAAGCATTAATAGAACCGTGGTAAAAATAGTGTGGACTGAATGTTTCTCAAGATTATAAGCTAAACAAAGATAAACCAACCAAAGTTAATGCATATCTACCAACTATTAATAATTTAAAATCAAATTAGATTTCGGCTAATGTGCAGCTTTTTCGTCCAGAATGTGGGTCATCATCTTAGTGACGTAACTATAATCATAGTAACATAAGGGCAAATAAAATAATACTCATCCAGCTTACAAATAGATGTCTTTTTAACTTCTTGAAATTTTGTCACACTATTTGTCCCTTTTACACTTACAATCGTAACGTTATGCCATTGTGTGAAAAAGGACATGGGTGATATTTCAAACACAAACTTAAATCATGTGCCTAACTGTAAGAGGAAATCTATTTTGAATCCTTAGAGCATCTCCAATCGGAGGCCCCAAATCCTGTCCGGATACACCACGCCCGGACACATTGGCTGTCCCCGGGCAGAATTTCTCGAATTGGGCGCGCATGTTCCCGCTCGCGTCGACTACAAACCCGACATATTGTCCTTTATCTTTTTTTTGGCTCTAGCATTTCTACAAACAGTTGTCGTGCGTGTCCTTCCCGTCCAGCCTCGGCTATGGACGCCATGCTCCTGGCGTGGGACAGCCGAAGAGAACGGCGACGTCGTGCACTCGCGAAGAGGCCGAAGGAGCTGGCTCGTGGCTTGGGAGCGCGGGAGGAGGTCAAAGATGGCTATGGCGAGGAGGATCGCGAGGTCGTGCCCGTGGTCGAATGTGGCAGCCGCCGGGCGTGCGGGGAGGACGAGGAAGAGAAGCAAGGGCTCGAGCAGGGAGGAGGAGCGAGGGTGCGCGTGGCGCTGACCAAGACCACGGGTTCTTGCATAGGAGCTTAGCGGACGACGGCGACCTGGTACGCGCCAGCTCGGTGGTGTCTTCCTCTTTGGCTGCTGTGTCTGGGCGATCGACGACCACGGAGCATGAGGGGACACAGCATGGCACTAGGTGGAGGTGGCCGCCTAGGTCGTGGTCACAGGATGAATATAGAGGGGAGAGAAGGTGAGGTGCGGATGGAGGACTGTCAGGAGAGAGGACCGAGGGAGAGCGGATATGTGGAGGCCGGTGAGAGGAACGTGGGGACGAAAATCTTTGTCGGGCAAACTCCAGCCAGGCCCCATGCTTAGGTCGTGTGGTGGCTCTGCCGGACAAAAAAGTGGGCGCTTCCGGATGAAATTTGCATTTGGGCGCCGCGAGTGGGAGCCGGTTTTGTCCTAAAACCCCCAAAATGGCTTTGGGCGGGCTTTGGGCACCATGATTGGAGATGCTCTTAGGGAGCACAAAGCTTGACATACCACATTATCCAGCTTCAAATATTTGGTTCCTAGTCTATTTTAGGAGAAACGAAAAATACCAAGAGGTCGTTTTGTAGTCAACATTTTGAGTCGAAATCATGGAATTCATTTGTGATTCCATACCTAAGTTGTTTGGATGACATAGAATTGGACATGTCATTTCAATTCTCTCCCTAACCCTGTCATTTCACTTGCCAAATAAAATGAAATGGTGCCATCATTTCATTTATGCCAAATGAAATGAAAATGATGTGTGCCAAACAAACTCTAAGAGTATGACTAAGCTAGTCCATCAATCTAATACTGTTTCAACTTCAAACTTTTGGTGCTTTCGACAAATTTGTAGATTCTGCAAATAGGCTGAAAATATTCAGACATATTTACTTTTAAAGCTGAATCCGTTGTTGGTGTCACACATCCCACTATTGAAATAAAAAATGCCACCGTACTAAGAAACCATTAAATCAAAACTAACCTTACTTTCTTTGTCAACTAACTATCACATGATGCTACGTGATAATCTCAAACTTTGGTACCAACTTTGCAAACAAACCAAACATCTTGGACACGACATCATAATGGATCTCGCGAAGGAGTGGGCGGTTTCCATCGCGTGGTGGGGAGAAGTAAGAGCAGATTGGCCCGATCGGATTGGAATCAGTTGAATTTTGTTGGTGTGTGGTGTCGGGAACAGCAAGAGAAAAGAAAAGAAAAATGGATATGTTTCGTAGAGATATATTTTCTACGTGACTGGACTTCGACTGGTGCAGCATCTACGTGACAAAATTTGGTGCAGTTTTTAGCGTAAAAAAAGAAGAACAGAAAAAGAAATAGAAAGTAAAGTTCAGATCCCACTGTGGGACTCGGATTGTTTCTGGTCGCGTGGGAGTACAACATATTGGATCAGTCAGCGAAAAGGAGAAAACATTCTCCCAATCCGGTAGCAAGTACAAGACGACACTGTCCGATGGAAAAGAGGATGCTAGACGTAATGGTGAAGACTCATAAAATTTAGAGGAGACATTGGCCAATGTGCAACCGCCCACGGAAGTCATTTTTTGAACTGTAGCTGAACACGGGAGGACGAATAAATATTTTCATTGCCCCAACATCATAATTAGATAGTACCACCCTTTCAACGGTAACCATGATTTGTGATTGTCCAACTGAGAGAACATAGAAGACCACAAGAGCTGAAGTACCAGGAGAGGAGCGGGTAAGTAGGCCACAAGTAGGGATAAAGTAAAAAGGGTGGAGACAAGAGTAACAATGTATTATTGTGGATGATGTCGAAACGTGGGTACAAAAAAATTAATTAACCCGCAAAAAAAAAGATAAAGCATGACCAACAGCTAAGGCTAGATCGGGCACATGTTAACACACTATAATAGTCCATCCGTAGCAACTCCCACGGGTGATTTAGCTAGTCATATATTATATTTTTCAACCAAACCTAGCATGTTAGCCGTACCGTTGAGGGATAAAAGTTTAACATGCTGGCTGACTAGTTTAAACTTGAAACAACATTCTATCGCCACACTAATTTGCATCATCATTATCTTTATTATTATTATTGCTGCTGTTGTTATAGCCTATTAATCCCAGAGGCTATAATAATTTCCACAGCATTACATATATATAAAGAGTATTGTCATGTACAGCAGAAGTGAACAGTGTGATCTATATTGATCATCGATCAGAATATTGTACTCCCTCCTATCCGAAATAAGTGTTGCGAGACATGCATGCGATTTGCACTAGCTAATTTGTATTCGCACGACACTTATAACGGATCGGAGGGAGTACTATATGCCACTATTGAGTACAAATTCAGAGTTCAGGAAAGCCAATAATACAAATTCACGCAAAGAAAACTTACAATTGATCTTGAGCTTAGTGTTCCTGATATGGAGTTCAATAACTGTTGGCACTTGGAAAATTGACTGGTCAATTCTTCAACCTATAAAAAATAGAAACAGCTCCAATTACTGGATTAATACTATGCTCTGAGTAATTGTATATATGCATGGAGGAAACAATCAATGGCCTAATCATCTTGACGGCGAGATCGATCTGGTTGGAATGGAATAGTCGAGTCTTTGATCATGTGGCTTCCACATCAGCGGCCGTCATGTAACCGTATCACAAAGGAATACGCGCTTTGGCGTGAGGCAGGGATTAGTGGAGAGACGCGAGGAAGAGAGTAAAATTTCTGGTAGTTCAGACTTCAGACCCGCTGTCTGTGGCTGGGTCTCAAAATGTAACTCGCTCTGTACATGCTCTCTATTTCTATCTTAATATAAAGACACGCGATGCTCACGCGTGTTCTGTGTTCTTGAAAAATGGCTTGAAAATTCTACAAAAGCACAATTCAATAATAACATAGTATTTTGTTTATTAAATTGGCACAAATAAGTATCAGACCAAAATTTAAAACACTATACAACAGGACGGTAATCCACCCAGAGCCCCATAGGTCCTAGTTAATAACAAACAAACGTCCAAAAATCCCTGGAGTCTATAGTTTAAATTTAGTGTACTGCTCTTTCCAATTCAACAACCTCATTGCGCAACTTTTCGTCGAGCAGAAGCAGCTATCTAGTATAGTCCATACAGCTGACCTAGTAGCTTCCACAATCTACACGAAAGTGTTTTAATAGTGATAAAATCAATCACTATACAAGGCCAAACTGAATGGTTCACGGAATTTCTACAGTTAAATAAGTTTTCAGGAATATACATACTGAAACAGGATTTTGCTACATGCACCCGTTTTGACAAAGATCATGCACTCATCATTTTTTTTAAAATAACAAATTGCTTACCAATGCATCAGAAGTTTGATCCCTTGTGCCTGTTCCGATCACATCACCTAATCTTGTCACTAACTGATATAACAAGCACAACAACAAATAAAACATTATCCATCTGGTTTAGTACTTGCAGAAACAAGAGAAAATGACGGTTAGCTCCATTGCTAAGATGTGGTAGTTGTGAAACGCTATTTCAAAGAAAACATTCCTCATTTATTAATGCAAGTACGATGCTACCATCAACTTACTGAGGTCCTAATCTCAATAAAAAAACTTTCTGAGGTCCCATAATGATACCATGATATTCTCATCTAATAGATTATAGATGTAATTTCAAAGTTGTGTTCCTCTAATTAACCACAACATTTATTTTCTATTTTATCACTACAATCACATTGATATATTCATCTACAAAGTTCCTATTTTCTTGTTGTGACAGACACCACGTGCGGTCAGTTAATCACAAAATTTTGCCTAGATATGGCATTTACAACATCAAGACCCTATATTGATAATCTATAAATCCAAGTTAGATGCTTCATAAGTCTTTTCCAAAATGATGACAGCAACCGTGCTTACTCCCCGCCATAACCCATCCCTTGCTCTCTAGGTTTCTTTTGTCGAATATGTGATTTGGTTTGACCATTGAACCAGAATGGATATCAGACTGTCAGCAATATAATATGTCCAGCGAACAATAATTAGAACCACCAACCAGGATCATAGTTCGGAGGGATTGCAACAGGTTCGATAATGGTGTTGCGCACAAAAAACTTTTGCAATGGGGGTACTTAGTACAAAGGGATGTTTCTATTGACTGGCATTTTGCAATCATATCATATTTGAAATTGCAGAGAGCTAGATATTAAAGAATGTACTAAGAAAGTTGCCTACTACTTAAATATTTATTCGACTGCATGTTGTTACACTTTCCATACCAAGCTGTATACTCAACGAAAACCGAAGTGCATGCCATGAATTGATTAATGGTATAGAAGTCAACAGCATTCCGAACAATTGTACAAAGGCCGACCTTAGGCATAACTGTACAAGAATGATATACCAAATTTATTTTTATACTACTCCCTCCATACCAATATATAAGATGTTTTGGCAGGCTAATTTAGCTTATCAAAACGCAATGCAACAAAGGAAGTATAAGCATTTACAGAAAAGAAAGACATCCTGTATCCTATCACTACGATTTAAGAATACTTGTCTATAATATATTTGACATAATACACATATGCACATAATACAGTTGAAACTGAAAATCCAAAGCGATGGTAAATTAATACATTAACAAGTGGTCAATAACCAATCTCAATAAGCTCCATACAAAATTGGTAGCAGAAGAACATGTCGACTTTCTTTAATCTTTCTCAGCGTGTAGTAAAAATGTGCTAACCCGTCCATCCCCCTTCCACTTAATGTAGAAAGCACAAATCTCAAAAGGAGCAGATTGTAACTTACGTGGAGGAGGTGGAAGTGGGACGCAAGCGAGGTTTGGTGATGCTGCTGCTGTGGCGGGGGCGTAGCTTGCTGCTGCTGGTATTGGAGGGCATGTAGATGGTCGGCTGCGGTGACGGCACCAGCGCCCGGTAAGGGTCACCGTACGGCTGCTGCTGCTGCTGCTGCAGAAGCTTCGGCGGGTGGTGATCGTCCATCTTCTTCTCCCTTGCTAAACGGATCTTACTCGGGATCCAGGCCTCTGAAAAGGGAAGAAAAAGAATGAAGCGGCGGAATTGGTAGATGCGCTAGTGCTCATGTTGGAGAGAGAAGGTTGCAGATCTTACCAGGATGATATTTGAGTGTGCAAGCTCGCCGGACCGTCGCCGGCTGAGCACCACAGATATTTATTTATTGAGTGAAGGCACCACAGAACTAAAATGCGGAGTAGAGTGAGAGCGTGGTTGGTTTGAGCATCTGCACCCTCGTTTCACCAGCTTCACCCAAAGAGTCGCCCTGAACGAAAGGCCTCCAAATTTAGAGGCCTATCGGGCGTGCAGGACGGACATGCGCCTGACAGGGTAACCCGTCCGTCAAACACACAGCCGGCCGCGCCCAATTCCTCTTCTTCTACATTGCCGTCCCAGCGTCAATATTCTCAATCTTACCTCCATTTCCCAAACCCTTGCACCGTTGCCGTGATCTCCTCGCCTTCCGTCACCATGCCGCCAAACGTTGTCGGCCTCCCGAAACCCAAGGGCGTTCGCAAGCCACCGGCGTCGTCGCAGCCGAGGAAGAAGGCGATGAAGCGGGAGCCGTAGGAGCTTGCGATGCCGGTCGTCAAGGCGGCGCTGAGCCAGGCCAACCAACTCGGTCGATCTGAACGAGCCGTCGTTGTTAATCAGCCCATTGCCGGCGTTGCGGCGGACGCCAGCCACAAGAGGTGACGCAACTGCTTCCCGCGGCCACCTCTTCGGCAACGCGACCGACCAACTCGGTCAGGTGCGTGTTATTTATCTTCTTGATCCGCCCTCATTTATTGTGTTCCCCAGCCGATTGTTTGTTGGGCGCACATATTGCGAGCGGCCGGATGCATTTTGCTGTGGTTTGTATATATTGCCGGATGCAAATTATTGTTTTGTGGCGTAGTGATGTAGCCCAGGTCACTTCCATCGCCATGTCAAGCATCCCAACTGACGAGGGGTTAACTCATGAAATCGCATGGTTAAGGATCTAGGGTTGAGATTACGAGGGAGAGAACGTGGTAGAGCTGGTAGTTTCGTCGGCTGACAAGCAAAAGCAAGGATTTACCCAGGTTCAGGCCTCCGGAGAGTAACACCCTACTTCCTGCTTGTCTGGTATTGATTTGAGGGTATATGCGAGCTACAATGGAGTCCCGGTGAGATGTCGATCTCGCTAGGGTTTTGGTGGTTCGTCCTGGATCGGCGGCCCTCCCAGCCTTTATATAATAGGCTGGGTCTCGGGAGTTCGCAACCGACTCAGATTACATGTAAGGAAAGTCTAAACCGACTATGTCTATGCCTAATCTTGCAGGATACTCCATCTTTTTGGCCTTCTGTTATGAGCTTCATGTAGGCTCTTGATAGTTGGGGCTTAGTCGATACGTGCACCAGGTACCCTCATGGTAGGGTACCCGAGAGGTATATCCCCGTCAGTAGCCCCCGAGTACTTGTCTGACTCGAAGAATCGGGCATGGACTCATTCATTCGTGCACGTCGTATTCTTTTGTACTTGTATTTATAATTCGAATTCATGTATGAATAGCACATGTTGGCTATGTCGAGTATTTCATCAACTTCTGTTTTTGCTTATGATAATCATGGGATAATAACTTAGTAGGCCCGGTACACTCGACGGATCGGGACCGGTTAACTGCACATTCGGGTAAAAACCTTACTAGCTTTCAATCAAACTCGAGTCCACAGACTCGAATCTGGAACAGACTGGTCAGACTCGACTCAGGCCGCGGAGGTCTTACTGAATCGTTCTGCAGTATAACTTTGAGATTACCCAACGCGTCCGTCGGGATTTTTCATCATGTCTGCTGACACGGAATTTTTTAAGGATTAACGTTGCTGGAACGGTACTTAGCCCAGCTCGAAAGTTCGGCGGGTCTTACCTTTGCACTATGCATGCAGCATCCGAGGTATTTGCGGCGGACGCAACTCGGGAATTTATCGAGTATGATTTTGTATTAAATTTTGCTTATCTGATGAGTCGAGTCTTTTGTCGACTGATTCTTTGTCATTATTCTATCGGGTGCGCGACAGCGCTTCCGATGGGAGTAGCCCCCGAGATTGTGCTTTATTGCTTGCAATGGAGGATAATCTCAAATCTGTTTATCACGTACATTGTCAGTTGAAGAATTTTTTGATACGCTCCCGATGGGAGTACTGTCGTGTCTCGATGCACGGACACCGGGAGTATGGGATACCCCTTTTAGGTTCGGCATGGGGCGCGAAGGAGGCTGAGAATCATCTTCTCGGGCGGAGTCAAGATCAAGTTCTCCTCTCCACGATCAAAGCATGCAACCAAAGGGACACAAGGAGCTACCCAGGTTCAGGCCGCCCGGAGGCTAAAAGCCCTACTCCTGCATGTCTGGATTGATGGGTTCTTCATAGTGTAGCTTACAATGGAACCTCCCGGATGGGGTACCCGGAAGGGTTTTGGCTGGAGGTAGAAGAAGGACAGATCCTGACCCGGAGGAGATCACCTTCCCCTCTACCTTCGCAGCCCTAGTCTAGTCTTGCTCTGGTTGGACTTGTGCCTTGGTTCGATCTTGTGTTCGTCCCCTCCCTCTCCGTGCCTTGGTCCTCCTTTTATAGGCTAAGGGGTTGCCATAGGGTCACGTGAGGGGCACGAGGGACCTTCGGGGTGAAGGACCCTCCTCATCTAGTTTAGGAGGAGACGTGGCCTCTCCTCAGCCTAGCGTCTCCTTTGGGTTAGGTGGGAGCGCCCGCCTTGGGGTGGACAGGAGCTGACACCACCATGGGCTGTGCTTCCCGCCCGCGTGCCTTCGCCTTGCTTCCCAAGTCTTCTGCGGTCTTCCAGCGTGAGGTGGAGAGCTTATCCACAGGGACGTGGGGAAGTACCCGAGAGGGAGCCTGGCCTCCTGCCGGGAACTCGGGTCCTTCCTTGTCTTCTTGCTTGATTCGGGGACCCGGCAGGCCCCCAGGACCGGAGCCCTTTGTTGACGTAGGCCTGGCGTGTCCTGACGGTGAACCCGTCAGATTGACTTGAGTCTTGGTCTTGTCCATCTTCATCTTGGGCCCACATGGGGTGGACCCACTTTGGCAGCACTAGGGGAACCCCATGTTCCACTGCTGCGACAGTAGCCCCCGAGCATGGTCCCGGCGGCTCTTGCTCCAGCTGCCGGGGCCATGGCCTAAAGATAGGTCAAAGTGGGTCCCCGGGCACCTGGTCTTCCTTGCTCTGCTTCATTGATGGCCTTGAAGGTCTTGGAGTTACTCCGCTTGGGGGAGTAACTGCGATGGCCCCCTCGATTCCCAGTAACGGAAGAACCGAGGAGACGCCTGACAGAGGTGCCGCCGCGGCTATAAAAGCGAGGCGCACCCCTGGCTCTTTTGTTCATCTTCTTCCTCAGTCCAACTCCAGGCCTCCCCACAAACTGCCAGCGCCAATGGCGAGAGCGAGGAGAGGAGTTGGGCGCCCTCGTTCTTCTTCAGCTGCTGCGGAGAGTGGCCCCTCCACTCGTGTTCGAGCTGTTCTGCGAGGTCGTGGGATTCGCGGTCGCGGCGGTCGTGGAGGCCGCGGCACCGCTGCTCCCCCTCCTAGGAGCATGGTTCATACCAGCTTCGCGCCGTTCGAGTTCATCGTGGATCTGAACCACAGGCTTCGCAGCCGGCTTCTCCTGCCGGATTCCTTCGCGATGGCGACGGAGGACATCGGTCCCTCCGGCTTCTGGCTGCAAGTGGAAGGCTGCCCCAATGGCCCCTCCTGGGCCATGGCGGAGCGCACCACTGAAGGCGCCATGCTTCTGGCTCCGGGGTGGAAGTCGTTCTCCCGTGCCCGCCGCCTGTCCCGGGGGCAATGCTTGGCGTTCCGGTACGACGGAGATGCGACGCTCTCCGTGAAGATCTTCGGTGTCGATGGCGGACGTTTGGAGTGTTGCATGGAGAGCAGCAGCGGTAGTTCGAGCTCCTACGATGAGGATGAAGATGAGGAAAACTCATCTGACATCAAGGTCGAGGGGAGCTCGTCTTCCTGAAGGCGAGGAGCTTCGGACGGGCGCCATGGAGATCTCGTTGACCTCCTCCCCGGCGGCCTTGACGACGTACTTCTGGAAGTAGCGCCTTCCATTGTACGGCGGTGCTCCTTGCTCGATGGGAGGCAACCTTTTGTTGTAAAAAAGATCGCCCCCTTGTAGTCCTTGTAAATGAAGAAGATCTTGTTTCCTCCTTGTCTCCGTGTCGCGCCCGTGTGAATGAGAACGAGTTTCTTGCAAAACGCGCTCCCATTACTGCAGCAGCCGTAGCGCCAAGGGGTAGGTGGAGCGTGGGAGGCCTATAAAAGACCCTCCAGACTCCAACTCCCTTGACACATCTTCTCGCCTTGCTCCGCTCCTCTTCTTCCCTTGCCTCTCCACGCCCCGCAGAACAATGTCTGGCGAAGCAGAGAGGGCTTTGTCCGACGTGTCGACGACGGAGTCCGTCTTCCGAGGCGCGGCGGAGGCACCCAGCGAGGCTGGAGCCCGAGTCACCGGAAAGGACGAGGTCGTTCCCCGCCCTCGGGTCTCCTTGGTTTTCCCCGCGGTGGGGAACATCGCCGGTTCTGCTGCCATGGAAGCGTCGGTGGCGCTGGCGACCCGGAAGGACACCATCAAGATGGAGCTGTGGAAGGAGGCCGCAGGCAATCAGAGATTGACCCATCTCCTTTGCGACCTTGACGATGTCTTCAAGGTAAGGTTGCCTTGGTTCTGGCAATTCGACCCTTGGGAAGATCCTGCGCCTTGACTCGATCTCTTTCCTTCGTACAGGATGAGGAAGACATCGTGGATAAGTTCGTGGACCACGTGCACCTCCTCTGCAGCCAGCATGTGCCGGGGTTTGCCCGGAAGTTCCCCGGCCCGTGGGATCCCTGAAGATCCTGCGCGAATGCCCTCCTTCATCCCAGGCGTCCCCGGGAGTCCGGAGTTCACCCGGCAGGCAATAAAACAGAAGACAAATCTGCGCAGCCAGGAGCTCTGAGCTGGCGTTAGTAGCATAGGCTAGATATGTATCCAGGGAAAGCTTCGACTGCTCAACTCCCGGGGTCATTTCCCAAACCTCCCCTTGCACTAACGCGCCGTCAAGTTTTCAGAGAGATCTCTTAGGTGACAAGTACTCTAACCGCCTGTACCGGTAGCAGCACCCCTAAGAGCACTATGCCTTCCGGGAGTCCACTCCACAGC
The DNA here is from genome assembly GCA_947311845.1 of Poa pratensis. Taxonomy (NCBI): domain Eukaryota; kingdom Viridiplantae; phylum Streptophyta; class Magnoliopsida; order Poales; family Poaceae; genus Poa; species Poa pratensis. The sequence continues at coordinate 158,379 of CAMZMU010000103.1, forward strand.
CACGGGTACTAGGCCAGAAGGGAAATCTGACCGTTCGGGGAGGACGCATTACCCCCGCAAAGGTTCTCATCAACTGTCAAGCATGCGCAGGTTGGTGGTATATTGACTCCGAGCGAGATATTATGCCTAGAATGCAAGATGCACATGCAAAGACTTAGCTGATTTTTGCCGTGCTCTTGATCTGCTCTGTCCTTCCCGGGTACCCAGCTCCTGAGCCGCTCTTCAGCATCCATTCCTGTCCCGGGAGAGGCGCTACACATAACACACTTTCAGTAGGAAAAGAATGGACCCTCCCTTACATGTCGTGAAAGTGTTTCATCCGGAGCAACCCGCAAGCAAAGTTGAATGTGCATTTCTGTGTTTATGTTCTTTAAAACACAGCACTGCCCGTTCCACTTCTTACCGCGGCAGTACGGCACGATCAGGTGGCAGCGCCTACTGATAGGCTACTCGCGCTCGACCTGTCAGCCACCGGCACCATGTCAGCCCCCTGCTTGGGGGTTGTTACGGATAACACACTTCACGACAACAAGAGAGGCTCACGGAATTGAAAAACTTATCTTTTATTCCTTGGCGACGATTCTTACACCCTTATACAGAACACTAGCCCCTTGGGCGTGCTTAGTTGACTCGAACTATCTGCGATTCATGTTCGTATTCAGGGGTAGAATTTCCGGAGATTCTCGATGTTCCAGGCGTTGCCCTCCGGCCTGCCTTTCTCGTCCTCCAGATAAACAGCTCCGGGTCTCAGGGTATGCGTCACCCGATAAGGTCCTTCCCACTTGGACGACACTTGTTCATGTTATCAAGCTTCTGCTTCTTGCGGAGAACCAGGTCTCCGGGTTCCAGTACCCGTGAACGGATATGGCGATCATGATAGCGGCGGAGCCCTTGCTGGTATCGAGCAGATCGTAAAGAAGCTCGACACCGCACCTCTTCCAGGAAGTTGATGTCATCAATCCTCCTCTCAGCTTGTGCGTCTTCATCATAGGCAAGTACCCGGGGGGATCCATGCCTGAGCTCTGTTGGCAAGACGGCTTCTGCTCCATAGACAAGGAAGAATGGTGTTTCTTGAGTGGCTCTGCTTGGTGTGGTTCTGAGGGACCACAAGACACTTGGTAGATGCTCAATCCAGTTCTTGCCCTTGTCTTCTAACTTGTCAAAGGCCTTGGTCTTCAAACCCTTTAGGACCTCCGCATTGGCTCGCTCCACTTGCCCATTGCACCTTGGGTAGGACACCGAGGCAAAACACACCTTGATTCCCAGCTCTTCACAGAAGTTGAGGAAGGATCGGCTTGTGAACTGAGAGCCATTGTCCGTTATGATTCTGTTGGGTACTCCGAAGCGGTACACGATCCCTTCAATGAACTTGATGGCTGCTTGAGCTGTCTGTCTTGGTACTGGCATCACTTCCACCCACTTTGTGAACTTGTCGATGGCCACGAAAAGGTATTCATGGCCCCCGACAGACTTCGGTATCTTTCCCACGATGTCCAGCCCCCAGACCGCGAACGGCCAGGAGATTGGAATTGGCTGCAGAGCTTGCGCCGGCTGATGTATGTTCTTCGCATAGTACTGGCAGGCTTCACAGGTCTTGACTAGCTGCTCGCATCACTGAGGACTGTTGGCCAGTAGAACCCGTGACGAAAACTTTACCCGCCAGTGATCTTGATGCCACATGACTTGAACATGTGCCCTCGTGGATGTCCCGTAGCAGTACTTGGCCTTGTTCTTGAGGATGCAGCGGAGCTTGACTCCGTTGTCCCGTCGCCGGTAGAGCTCGCCGTCGATCATGACGTAGAGCTTGGCTTGACGAGCCACCCGCTCGGCGTCGTGATCGTCCTCCGGGAGGGCGTGCTCCATGATGTACTTGACGATGTCCCGGGCCCAGGGTGGGTGGGTTCCTTCCACCGGTAGCACCATCCGACGGAAAGAAAGCATAGCTTCCTCCGCAGAGGGGCTGCCGGGTCTTGAGCTTCTGGGCTGGCTACCCGTGTTGTCGAGGTAGAAGGGTCGCCAGCCCCCGGCGCAGATCTTGCCGCGAGCCTCTCGGGTGGATCGAAGGTCGCCTGAGGACCTCGATGTAGATCCCGGGAGGCACTGGTTCTTGCTTGGACGCCACCTGCGATAGCTCATCCGCGGCCGTGTTTTCTCCCCGTGGGACGTACACAGCCCGGAAGTTGTCGAAGCGCCGCTGCAGCTTCCAGACCTCTTCAACGTATGGTGCCATCTGAGGGCACGCGTACTCCTTGTTCACTTGTTTGATGACTAACTGAGAGTCACCCTTGACGACGATCTTGTTGATGCCGAGGCCGATGGCAGCACGAAGTCCTGCGAGCAGGCCCTCGTACTCCGCCGTGTTGTTGGAGATGTTCCCTTGGTAGTGCATCTGGACGACGTACTTCAGCCGGTCCCCGGTTGGTGAGGTTAGGACAACCCCAGCACCTCCTTTCCCCTTGGTGTAGGAGCCGTCGAAGTGCATGGTCCAGGCGCTAGGATCTTCCTTCCCGGGGAGGCAGGTTTCCTCTTCCGGGTCGTCGAACGCCGTCTCGGTCCACTCGGCCGTGAAGTCCGCCAGCGCCTGACTCTTGATGTTGTCCGTGTGCTCGAACTTGAGACCGAAACCTTGAAGCTCCATGGCCCACCATGATATGCGACCAGTGGCAAGTGGGTTCTCCAGGGGGCTTCTTAGGTTGTACTTGGATACCACCGTGATGGGATGGCTTTGGAAGTACGGCCTCATCTTGCGGGAGGCAATGAGGATTGCCAGCAGCAGCTTCTGCATCATGGGGTACCGCTCCCGGGCGTCGCGCAGCACTGCGCTGACGAAGTAGACCGGGTGCTGCACCTTGCGGGTCGCCGAGTCCTGAGAGGGCTCGGCTTCCTCCACGTCGACGTCTTGGGGTGGGGACGAGGTAGCCCCCGGCGAAGTCTCGTCGGAGGGAGATTCTCCATTCCCGACGGGCTCCGCACCGTCTGGTAAGGTTGCAGTGACGTCAGGATCGCGAGACCCCTGGTCACCCGGCAGCCTTTTCTTGCATGGTTGTCCCGGGAGAGAGTTCCCGGGTCGCTTGCCCTTGATCTTGCTTGACTTCTTCGGAGGAGCGTCACGCTCTACCACAAGCACAGCGCTGATCACCTGGTTGGTGGCAGCAATGTACAGTAGTAGGGGCTCCTTTCTTCTGGTGCCACGAGGATTGGTGGCGAGGCGAGGTAGCGCTTAAGGGACTGCAGGGCTTCCTCGGCCTCGGAGGTCCACTCCACGGGGCCTGACTTCTTGAGCAGCCTGAAGAACGGTAAGGCCCGCTCCCCAAGCCTTGAGATGAAGCGCCCGAGTGCAGTGATGCACCCGTTGAGGCGCTGTACGTCCTTGACCCGCCGGGGCGCCTCCATGCGCTCGATTGCCTTGATTTTGTCCGGATTCGCCTCGATCCCTCGGTGAGAGACCAGGAAACCCAGCAGCTTGCCGGAGGGGACCCCGAACACGCACTTGTCGGGGTTGAGCTTGAAGTTGACCCGGCGGAGGTTCTCGAAGGTCTCGTGCAGGTCTTGGATGAGGGAGTCCTTGTACCGGGTCTTGACCACGATGTCGTCGATGTACGCTTCAACGTTGCGGCCCAGCTGGCCCAAGGCATGCTTGCATTGCGCGCTGGAAGGTAGCGCCGGCGTTCCGGAGGCCAAAAGGCATCCGGGTGTAGCAGTAGCAGCCCTTGGGAGTGATGAAGGCCGTCTTCTCTTGGTCCTCGAGCGACATCATGATCTGGTGGTACCCGGAGAAGGCGTCCAAGAAACACAGCAGCTCGCACCCGGCCGTGGATCCACGATCATGTCGATCCGCGGCAGGGGGAAAGGGTCCTTGGGACAGGCCTTATTCAGGTCTGTGAAGTCGATGCAGAGTCTCCACTTGAAGGTCATGGGTTTCGGTACCACCACGGGGTTGGCCACCCAGTTGGATGGGGAACCGACCGGATGACACCAGCTTCTATCAACTTGTCCACCTCGGCGATGATGAATTCCAGCTTTTCCTTGCTTTGGTTCCGGAGAACCTGCTTCACGGGGCGAGCCCCCGGATTGACCGCCAGTTTGTGCTCGATCACCTCCCTTGGAACGCCGGGTAAACCTGACGCCTCCCACGCGAAGACGTCAGAGTTTTCCCGAAGGAAGGCGACGAGCGCGCTTTCCTATTTGTCGGTGAGGCGGGCGCCGATGGTGATGGAGCGAACTCCGTCGCTGGTTAGCGCCACCTTCTTGGTCAGCTGCGGATCGCCATGGAATGGCGCCTTCTTGGGGGAGTAGATGTGGAGCCCCCAGGGTGCCCTTCGCCCCGGGGAGAGCCCCATCATCATCCTCCTGTACACCTTGAGGGACATCCGCCATGATTGCCACCGTCTGGTTCAGCTGGTGAACGCAGTAGATAGCATCGTCGATGTCGGCCTTGACTTGATCACGCCCCACGGCGCCGGAATCTTCAGCATGTTGTAGGCGAAGTGGGAGACGGCCATGAACTTGGCCAGAGCAGGTCTGCCAAGTATGCCGTTGTACGGTAGCGGAGTGTCGGCGATGTCGAAGACGATTTCCTCGGTGCGGAAGTTCTTGGAGTCGCCGAAGGTGACCGGAAGGGTGATCTTCCCGAGGGGTCGAGTAACACTTCCGTTCACGCCTTGGAACACCCGGTGTCTTGCAGGCGAGACAGGGGAATTTGAAGGATAGCCAGGACCTTCGCCGTCAGCAAGTTGAGGCTGGAGCCTCCGTCGACCAGCATCTTGGTGACCTTGTAGTTGTGGATGACGGGCGACACGATCAGCGGCAGGGTCCCACCCCGGCAGTGTTGCAGGGTGGTCTTCTGGGTCGAAGGTGATGACTTGACTGGACCAGTCCAGGGGCTTGGACGGAGCAGAAGCAACCGCGTTCAGCTCCCGGACAAGTCTCTTGCAGGCGCCGTTGGAGGGAGGCAGAGAAGACCCTCCGTGGATGCACCCGACAACTCCAGTGACTTCTTGATACTTGCCGCCGTTGCCTCCTTGGGGAGCCGGAGCTTCCCCGTTGCCGCCGTGGGCGGCCTCCGGAGTGTTGTACCCGCGACCACCTTGACCGCCGCGTCCTCCTCCACGGCCCCCGCGGCCACCGCCTCGGTTCCATCCACGGCCGCCTCCGCCTTGGCGACCCGTGGGACAGTCACGAGCGATGTGCCCGGCAGTGCCGCAGTTGTAGCAACCGTCTTGACTGACCCCATCAGCTCGCGTTGCTCCCGGATGGCGAGGTTCTTGAGCATGCGGCAGTCCTTGAGCAAGTGGTTGCCTTCTGGATGGATGTGGCACCAGGGATCACCTTCACCTTCTTCCTCGGAAGTCGGCGCGGGCTTGGTCTTCTTCGGAAGAGGCTCGGTGACGAAGATCCGCTTGTCGGGTCCAGGGTCCCGCTTCTTGTTCTTGGCTGGAGGCCTTGTCCTCGGGTTCATCCTCCCCGGGGAACTTGGCTCCTTCTTCAGCTCGAGCGCACCGATCTGCAAGCTCCCAGAGCTTACGAGCAGACTCGACGCGATGGATGCTCAGCTTCTCGCGCATCTTGGGGTTGCGGACGTTGGCGTGGAAGGACTGGATCACCAACTCCTCCTTGATGCACGGGATGGTGTTCATCTTCTGGGTGAAGCGCTGGATGAACTTGCGGAGAGTTTCACCCGGCAGCTGCTTGAAGTCGTGGAGATCACTGGGAGCCCCCGGGCGCTCGTACCCGCCTTGGAAAGCCCCCAGAAACTGCTCCTTCAGTGCCCGCCAGGAACGGATGGAGCACTTGGGAAGGTTGAGAAGCCAAGTCTGGGCATCTCCCTTCAGGGCCAACGGGAACCAGTTGGCCATCATGACCTCGTCGGCCCCGGCAACCATCGCAGCAAGAGAGTAGATCTGCAGAAAGTCCCGGGGGTTCGTGGTGCCGTCGTAGCGGAGAACGTCGATCTTGAATTTCTTGGGCCAGTTGAAGTGGCGGAACTCGGGGCGAGGGCGAGGCAGCCTTCGGCGAGGTCGATGCCCCGATCTTCCCGGCGGTGACGTTCTCGGCGACGCTCGATGCGGGTGCGCATATCCTCGTTCTGACGGCTGTTGAGCTCGTCACGAAGATCTGGGTTGCGCGAGGTAGACGACCCGATGGAGATGGCCTCGCCGTGATCGCGGTTTAGCCGATCAGCCATCGGTGGCGCGGTGCGAGGAGGCGCCGTCTTGGCTTGACGTTCACCACGAGGCTGGCCTCGCGGATCACGTGTCTTGTCTTGTGCTGCTCCGGGATCGTCGACGGTGGGAGCTTGAGTGGGTTCGACCCACGGACCACCATCGGCGAAGTCGAGGAGCCTCTCGACGCGAGTCCTCCATTCTTGGTAGACCTTGGGATCGCCGCTGCTTGGAGGGAACTGCATCAGGGCCTTGGCAGCGACTAGAGCATCATGGCGAGCTTGCGTCCGAAGGCGAGTGCGCGGAGGTCTTGCTCTTGGATGCTCGTGGATCCCCGCTGGGGCGAACGCCGTGGTTCCCTCCTCCAGCGGTGGGCTCCTTGCCAGCGCCATTGCAGACGCTCTTCTCCCCCGAGCGAGGAGGAGGCATGGTGGTGCCCTTTGGAGCCGCCGCTCCGCCAGGGCCGTTGTCCTTGTCGCGACCGTCCACTTCGTCCGGCGCCACCCTCTCCATGGGAGGCGGGGACGGAGAGACGCTCCGCCGTGCGCCAGCAGCACGACGTTCAGCTGAAGCTTGAGTGCGTGAGGGAGAAACCGGCTTGGACGCCGCAGGGTCTCCCTTCTTCTTCGGCGGCATGCTTGACGAAGAACTTGCCGATGAACTTGATGAAGATGAAACCAGCGCTTGCGCCCCCTACCTGGCGCGCCAGATGTCGTGTCTCGATGCACGGACACCGGGAGTATAGGATACCCCCTTTTAGGTTCGGCACGGGGCGCGAAGGAGGCTGAGAATCGTCTTCTCGGGCGGAGTCTAGATCAAGCTCTCCTCTCCACGATCAAAGCATGCAACCAAAGGGACACAAGGAGCTACCCAGGTTCAGGCCGCCCGGAGGCTAAAAGCCCTACTCCTGCATGTCTGGATTGATGGGTTCTTCATAGTGTGGCTTACAATGGAACCTCCCGGATGGGGTACCCGGAAGGGTTTTGGCTGGAGGTAGAAGAAGGACAGATCCTGACCCGGAGGAGATCACCTTCCCTCTACCTTCGCAGCCCTAGTCTAGTCTTGCTCTGGTTGGACTTGTGCCTTGGTTCGATCTTGTGTTCGTCCCCCTCCCTCTCCGTGTCTTGGTCCTTCGGGGTCACGTGAGGGGCACGAGGGACCTTCGGGGTGAAGGACCCTCCTCATCTAGTTTAGGAGGAGACGTGGCCTCTCCTCAGCCTAGCGTCTCCTTTGGGTTAGGTGGGAGCGCCCGCCTTGGGGTGGACAGGAGCTGACACCACCATGGGCTGTGCTTCCCGCCCGCGCTGCCTTCGCCTTGCTTCCCAAGTCTTCTGCGGTCTTCCAGCGTGAGGTGGAGAGCTTATCCACAGGGACGTGGGGAAGTACCCAGAGGGAGCCTGGCCTCCTGCCGGGAACTCGGGCTCTCGGGTCCTTCCTTGCCTTCTTGCTTGATTCGGGGACCCGGCAGGCCCCCAGGACCGGAGCCCTTTGTTGACGTAGGCCTGCGTGTCCTGACGGTGAACCCGCCAGCTTGACTTGAGTCTTGGTCTTATCCATCTTCATCTTGGGCCCACATAGGGTGGACCCACTTTGGCAGCACTAGGGGAACCCCATGTTCCACTGCTGCAACAAGTATTGTGTTTCAGTCGAAGAAACTATCGACTGCCTTTATGTCTTGTGCTACCCAGTCGAAGGACTGGCCTTCGTCGTAAATGTTGAATGACTCGACTGTCCTATCAGGTATGAGAATTGACTTGACGTCATCAATGACACATGCCTCGACTACAATTTCTGACAAGCGATGGCGTGCTTGGTATGACTGATGCGACACGACACGCTTGTCGGCCTGTTATGCAGTGCTGACCGAGGACAGTGCCATTTGGACTGGATTTGACCGCTCTAGCGCGATTTTCACGGAGACGTGATGATCGCTCCTAGATTCCCGTGCGTAGTGGATGGAGTGGCCGTCGATGGTTGCTCTCCACGCTCGCCACGTGTACGGCAGGATTCCCCACGGAGCGCACGATTGTGGATTAACGGTTGTGATTGATTTTGATTTGTGGTAAATAGTAAGGGCGGTGCCGGCAGAGTTTTTTACTTGCCATTTGCTTCTTGCGCCGCCCCTGTCCCTCTTCTTCTCGCGCTCATCCTACATTGCTCTTGCGCCCAAGCTTTTTGCGCTCCACCAATCCATCCTTGACGATGAAGAAAGGAGCTGGCTCTAAGCGAGCTGACGCGACTGCTGCTGCTGCGACCGACGCGGTTGCGGTGAAGGGAAAGAAGGTTGCGGCCAGCGCATCTGCTTCCGCCGCCGGCCTGAAGAAAGGCGACGGGGACTGAGTGAAGTCCTCGATCAAGGAGACCCACCTCGACAAGCTCCGTGAGGATGGCCTGCTGCCTCCCGCGGATCAGCTGTTCGTCCGCGCGCCATTGCCCAAGGAGGTACTCCCCGAACCTCGCGGCAATGAGCGCGTGTGCTTTGCTAAGTTTCTGACCAGGGGGTTTGCATTCCCCATCCACGAATTCGTGCGTGGGTTGATGTATGCCTATGGGGTGCAAATCCATGATTTCACCCCTAATGGTATACTACACATTGCATGCTTTATGGTGTTGTGTGAATGCTTTCTAGGGGTTTCCCCTAGCTGGGCGTTATGGAAGTCCATCTTCCTCGTCCGGCCGAACAAGAGAGGCGGTCGCACCTATCCCTTGGGCGGCTGCGGGATCCAGGTGCGCAGCGACACGCGCTACTTCACCCTGAAGCTAGTCGACTCGGCGCAAGGGTGGAGAAAAAAGTGGTTCTACGTCCGCGTCGACCAGGAAGGAATCTCGGCGTTCTCGACTGCCAGTCCTCTTGCGAGGACCAATGCCTGGGATCATCAGCTGTCGACTGAAGAACAGGCGGAGGCAGCGCCTCTTTTGTCGAAGATTGGACAGCTGCTGGGCAATGTCACACGTGCGCACCTGATTGCCACCTTTGTGAAGATGCGAGTGTGGCCAATCCGCGCCCGAGCTCACCCCATGTGGCAGTATGAGGGTGTGCTCGACTCCAGTCGAATGAGCAAGGAGGAATTGTCAAAGAGCGAGCTGGTGGCGCATGTGCGATCCATTACCAGCATCAAGTCAAGCAACCCCTGCAACGTCGACTGCCCTGTCACTCCATATGGAACAGACATGCCTTTTCCAGAGGTTAGTACAACCATATGTATTATTTGTCATCTGGTGTTACCACTCGTTGTTTTTGCATTCCTAACCTTTTACCGTTCTTTGTGATATGCAGGGTCATTCGACTGCGTCAATTCTTCCTCCCCTTCCAGAGAATGGCCCGACTCATGAAACGGAGGTGCAAGAGGTGGAAACAAAGGGAGGGGATGAATCGCCTCTACCTTCGGCTACCACATCTCCTATGGAAGAGGTCGAAGAGGAAGAGGTAGACGAGGTGCAGACTGAGGATCCGGCCGTGCCTGATTATGTGAGCGAGGTTCCCATTCGCAAGCGTCGTCGCGTGGCCCAAGGTTTGTCCTCTTCTGTGAGCGCACCCGCGAAGGAAGCGGATTTGAAGGATGATGGTGACTCAGGTTCACCACCTCCTGCCAAGGCTGCTCCCCTGACCGTGTGCCCTTTGAGCTCAGCTCCTCCTCCCCAGTCGGGTGAGACGCTGCTTTTTGGAGGCCCAATTTTTGACGACCCCGACAGTGAGGAGGATGGAGAATACAGGTGTGCTCCTTTGCTACTTGTACTGAGGTTTTGCTGGCTGATACTTTTGCTTACATTGTTTTACCTCTGTTATTCGTAGTACTGAGACCGAGCGTCCTTCGACTCCTCCAGCCGATAAGACTTCGACTCTAGAGCACCCGAATGTTTCTCCGGTTGCTCCTGAGGTTATGCAACCAGTAGCCACGGCTACTGTCATTGAAGCGGCCAAGGTTGCAAGTGCCGTGACTCTAGAGGTCGGGACATCTGCCGCAAAGCCTGCGCCTTGGATTGACCACGTAAGTGTCTTTTGTCGAGTCCGCATATCCGGGACTAGTTGTGTAGAACTTATGCTGGTTTTATGTGCTTGCAGCCCTACTACCTCAACCTGGTGGAATCAGGCAAATCTTTCGTCCAGGTGGAGCAGGAGAGGGACAGTCTGCGTGCTGACCTGGAGCAACTCAGCCGTAAGTTTGTTTGATTCTGTACGTGAAGTACTTTTGCGCTGCTTCACGTTGTCGTTTGTGAATTACGTCTTGCCATCTACTTCAGGTGATAAGAAATCGGCTGAGTCTCGGGTGAAGGAGCTAGAAGAGGCACTTGCTGCCCAGCGCGCCGAGTCGAAGAAAGTTTTGGATGCCACCAAGGACTCAGCCGCCTTGCGCGATGTGACACCCCTCCCTGGCACATATCACCAGAGAGGCGGTCGCCCCGTGCGCCAGCCCAAGATATCTGGCCGCACGTCACGACAGTGCAACATAATGGAAATCATTACACAATCAGGCACAAGAAGTGCTACAAATGGTTTACAAGGCCATCAAGGCATGACCAAAATATCAAGCCAAGCATGGCTCAGTACAGAGTTTAACTGGCAGCGGAAGACGACTAAGGCAACGGCTTGGAGCGGCTCCACTCCACAGGCATCTGGCTGGGCTACTGATCCTAGCACCCTCTTGCTCCATCTCCTTACTAAGGTAGAAGATGAATCCTCGCCAAAACCTGGCCACAATCACAAGGCCCGTGAGTACATTTGTATGCACTCAGCAAGAATCGCCACTCACTACAAACAATTCAACAATCATGCAGCAAGATATACATTGGAAATAAACTCCTACAACATGGCAAGTGTACTCTAGATACATGACATAAAAGTAGCATGGCATTGACAACCAAACATGTCATAAGCAAGCAATGGGGGTATCACCAGTGCAGAGTCCAAGCCAGGTGGGGTTGGACCGTGCACCGGCAATCATGCAAAGAGATTACCTGTGACGAGTAAACGAGTGTACCAGTTGGTACCAAATAATACACAACAGCACCTGTGATCACTGCTAGGCCCACTGGCCTCATCTTTCCACTCTGGGCATGCACGGTTGATGTTGGCTCAGGCCTAACTCTAGGCTCCCAACGATCACACCGCCATCCTATATCACAGGTAACCATCAACATCTCAAGGTAACATTCCCTACATCATCTTATTTGTTCATTTAGTGAGATCAGGTCGTTCATTAATTCTTTCAAACAGAACTTAGGTTTAACCTCCTGACACGACAAAGACACACAGTGTGACCGACACTGAACTGTTGTTCCATATCCCAGGAACGGGGCTAGCTTGCTAGGTTGAGTCTCTCGAGAGTTTGCTTTCCCACCTATCAGAATGCACCCTACTCAGCCGACGCTCCAGGTTTCTCACGCCCAAAGTCGTACTAAGCAAAATACACTCACATGACGGTCCACTTGCTAAGACACTCTCCTGCACCACCCTATACTCATGGTACAACGGGCAAGTAAATCCGGCACATCCCCCGGCGCTACCGAGTATGCCTAGCTCCGGACTCCCTATCACAGTCGAACCCGTGCCTGTCGACCTCTACCCTCGGACAGCACAACCGAACGACTGCGCCCAATGGATGGCACAAAAGGGGCTCAACAACCTACTAGGTCACGGTCCTCCATGAGACGACGATGGTCCTGCTTTCAAAGTTCAGATTAGTGGCACCATGGACTGACCCTATCGTTGTTTGGAGGGGTGTTTCATTTAATCAAGTTTCATCATAACAAGTCCAAACAACCGAGGATTAGTCCAGCATAACAATCACAATATCATAATAATATATCACCAAACAACAAGTCATTAGCAACATAATATTCCAAGCAATAGTTTGTTTGTATTGACCGGGTGACTAGGGCGGTTCCTCCAGCCGGCGCCACCACGAATCAGTGTTCACAGAAAAATAGCACAGTGGTTCAATCGGACGACTGTGGCGGTTCCTCCAGCCAGCGCCCTCGCAGATCATCTACAAAAGCTAGCGTAGTTTGTTGGCGTCGAACGGGTGACTGTGGCGGAGATACCTCCGGCCAGCGCCATCACAGATCAACTACCAAAGTTGGTATGGCATGTAGTCTCCAAAATGAACCGAAAAGCATTCATAAGAAAGAAAGCATCCATTCCACTCGAGGATTTCCTCGACGTGGTGTCAGCAATCTTGGCAAAAAGAACCAAATGGAAAGCAAATGTCCCAAGCGTCGCAGTCCAGGCGGGCTTACGCCAACCACGTTTGACGGAGGGAGAAGAAGCAAATAACTCTTTTGGCAAATGCCCCCAACTCCGAGGATCATAAGACGACATTCGTCCGCTCCTCACCTCGGCGAAGAAGAAGAAGCAAACAAAGCCACGCAAGTGCGAGGCGCACAGTTGTATAGTTTTCCCCACTCCGTTGACTGTGGCGGTTCCCCCAGTCCATCGCCTCGGTAATGGGAAGTGGTACCCCCAGACACAACACCACAACTCTACGGAAAGTAGACGTCAAAGTCATGATATCTCATGACGCACAGTTTACAGATGACAGGCAACCAGATGCACAGATAAGTAACTATAAATTAATGCGACAATAAAAAATGCAACAAGTCATGCAGGCATACACATGAAATCATATCGACAACCAACAATATTGACTAGTAGACAAAACACAACCAGATAAACTAGACAGGGGCTCATAGCAAGTGGTTAGCTTGCCTCGGGGTCACGTACTTGTTCTCTGGTTCGTCGAGGAAGTGAAGACGTCGCGGACTCGAGCACCGGGAGCCCTACACCGCGTCGTCGGGACGGTATCGGATTCAAACGCGCCACCCGGAATATTCACTGAAAGGATGTGAAATCCATACCACTGGAAAGATCTCACAAAGATAGGAATTTAGAAATTTGAATCACTCCAATCGGAGCTACGGTTCAAAAGATATTGACGTTTGAAGTTTGTCTCACCGGGAAAAGAAAAGCAGCTCCGCGGAAAAAAAAACAGATCGGGCCGCGTCGTCGCGCGACCTGGGCCGTAGCTGGGCCGAGTGCACGCTTGCGCGCCGCGCGCTGGGCGCTGTGTGCTTGGCCGGGCCGCTAGTAGGCCGGCTGCTCTGCTTCCCGAGCTGGGCCGAAAAACGGTTCGGCGAAAAAAAAACCAGAGGAACGGAGGGATCGACCCCTGGGGTCGTCTTCCTTCTCTGGCAACTCACTGGAGCGAGCAGGGGGTCGCCGGGGGTGGCCGGGAAAGACGCCGGGAGGGTCGGAGGCGGCGGGGATGGGCCGGAGGTGGTGCACCGCGGCAGGGGAGGAGGGGCCGGCGGCGGGGTGGCCTCCCGTGAGCTCGCACAAGCTCCGGCCATGGTGGCCATGGTGGAAAAATTGTGGAGAATTTTGTGGAGCTTTTCCCTGCGTCTGGGCACCGAATGGAGAGAGCAGGGAGAGGAGAAATGGGGAAGAGTGGCTAAACTTCGCTCGGGGCTGCTTGGGGTGCTCTTATATGGAGGGAGGGGAGGAGGATTAGGTGGTGGCCGGTTTGGCCATTGATGGCCACGTAGCTCACCGTCTTCTGCCACAGGGAAGGGATAGGGAGGAGGAGGAGATGAGGTTGCCGTGCTGGACACACAGTTCTGCACGAGGCTGCACTGGTGAAGGAGGATTAGGTCAGTGCTAAGTTGGATTTGAGGCATGCCAAAGTGTGCGTCCCGAACATCCAGAGCGCGACACGGCGGCATCGACGCGTTCCTGATGACTCGGAGCTCCAAACTGAAAACGGCTTCCACCACTGGGTTCGTAACGACGAGAGGAACACAACAAAACAAGAATCCCTCAAGGATCCCAAACTTGGTAAAATAGATTTTCCAGAAAAGCAAAGATACCGAAGGTGCTCGATGAAATGACAGGGGCCTTGCACATCTCAGAAAAATCCCCAAAAATTCCCACTGAGTACTTGTGGCACAAGGAGGGTGTCTATGGAGTATGAGCTCAAATGGGTAGAAGGAAATTGGGTTTCCACATGATGTCCAAAAATGGACACAATGGCATGGTCATGGAAATGTGAATTTCCCCACTTCACCTTGGAGTGGTCTTCTGGATATGTGTGTCTATGGACCATGTGGTCAAGGTGACCAAGTCTCATGGTCATAGGATTTGTCTAGGTATAGGTTTGCTTGAAGATTTCAAATAGGCATGAAAATGGCCTTACAAAGGAAGTAGGTCAAAAGTTGCTCAAATAGGTTTGGCTCCAAAAGATGAAGTGCAGGGAATGCAAAAATATTCATCCCCTGAATTTATCAGAATTTATGGAGATGCATAGCTTGACTCAAACATTTCTGGATCAGAAATGGCAGTTTGGAAAATAGTGCCTAGCTTGGAAATATTGCATTGAAGTATGCAATATTTTTGCATGGATTGTCTTTATATGGATAGGGGAGTCCTCCGGTATTTTTAGTGGAATTTTTCTAGCTATGGAAATAGGCTTTCCTTTTGTAGGTGGAGAAAAGGCTTTAAAGGTTCAATAATTAGGGCTAGGGTTTTCGAGGGAAAACCTAAGCACCAAAATTATCACGGGTGATGGAGTGGTTCGGGGATCACTGGAAAATTCTTGAGGGAGCAATTCCCAAGTTAATTCATCCTCAAAGATTTGAAGAAATACTTAGGAAAAGAGAAAAAGTTTTTCAGGTGTCATAGAACACCACTAAAATTAGGTTTAAATTTTCGGGGTGTTACACGCGAGAGAGGATATGCTGAGCGACTGGCTGGCCTCGCTCGGGATGTGGGAGGTTAGTAACTTTTCCCTTTGACACTTTTTGTGTAGCTCCTGAGTGCTATGTAATAATTTTTGCTCTTTTTGATCTTTGTTGAAGGAGTCGTTGGCGCGCCAGCACCTGCGGACGTGGTCAGTGATGAATTGTCACTTGACCATGTTATAGGGGACCTTGGCGCAATGTTCGTCCATGCGAAGGACGCTCTTGCCAAGTCCACCAGCACCCTCGGCGCCATGTACAAGAATGTGCTCCCACTAGGCGAGGTACCGGCGACTGTGGATGGCTTCGCCGACGTTCTGGGCCCAGGGACTTCGACTATGGCGAGCTTTGCTCGCGCCCTCATGGTACGCGGCTCGGAGTCTACCCTCAAGCTCATATTAGGTCATGGGATAGAGGGTAACTTCGAGGCGGCTATGTCTGAGTTCCCTCGGAAGACGAACGGGAAGCTGGTGTCTCTGAAGCATGTTAGTGAGCCCGCCGCGCGACTGGCTAACATATTTATAGCAACTATGGAGCGCTGGGCAGCAGAGATCGCCACTCGTGAGAGTAGGGCTAGGTCGTAGTCACTAGTAGGGAAACCCTATATAGGTAGGTTGGCACCCTGTGGCGCACCCTTAATTGGTGCGCCACAGAATTATTTTTTGTGGCGCACCAAGCCCGGTGCGCCGCAGAAAGTCACATTTCTGTGGCGCACTAAACCACATGCGCCACAGAAATTAGACAAGCCTGGTGCGCCACAGAAAGACACATTTCTGTGGCGCACATGGCCAGGTGCGCCACAGAAAGTTATCTGGGGGGCGGGTTAAAATTTGAAAAAAAAATTCTGTGGCGCACCTGGCAGGTGCGCCACAGAAAGGTGAAATTCTGTGGCGCACCTTTTTTTTCAAATCCCACCCCCCAGTGGATCGCCTTTTTAGTCTTGCAGGAAGTAAAAGAAAATGATAAAAAATTCAATAAATAGAATCCTTTGACATGTAGTTCGGTTTGAGTGTCTAGTAGGTATAGAAATTTTGAAATATGAATTTTGACCTTTTCTGCAACAAACAGGAAAAAAAACTTGTAACGGCCATAACTTTTGCATACGACGTCGAAATAATACAAAAAATATGTCAAAAAAAACGTGAGAAAAATCCGAGTTCGAATCCACCGGGGTTTACCCGGTCAACAATTCACAGATTCCTCAAATTCCAAAACAAAAAAAAGTTATTTCAAACAGACGATTTTTCGCAGCAAAATCAAAAAAAAAATTTAAAAAATTTAAAAATTAAAAAGGTCCAAAAAAAAGACACAGAAATGTATAACAAAGAAGATTGTTGAATTTTTTTTGAAGAGTTTTGACTTTTTTGAATTTTTTGGATTTTTTGAAATTTTTTAAGTTTTTTGAATTTTTTTGAAACTTTTGAATCTCCTTTTGAAACTTTAGAAGTTTTTGAAAAATCTGAAATTTAAAAACACACATTTATAACACATACCACACATATACACATACAAGAGTTAAGAGGGTTCATATGATATATATATCAATAAGAACTTGAGTAGCACAAGGGTAGGTGAACTGGGTGGAACTTAGAAGTTAAGCGTGCTAGGGTTGGAGCAGTTTGAGGATGGGTGTCCTAGCGGGAAGGTATCAGTTCAAAAAATTCAAAAAATATGAAAATAATTCCAATAATTAGGATTTTTCATATTATTTCATATTCTGATTTTTCTGATTTTTTTTTGAAACTTTTATATTTTTTTTCATTTTTCGAATTTTTTGAATTTTTTGAGAATTCTGTGGCGCACCAGGCCAGGTGCGCCACAGAAATGTGAGAATTCTGAGGCGCACCAAGCCAGGTGCGCCACAGAAATAATTTTAGTGGCGAGAATTCTGTGGCGCACCCAGCAAACCTGGGGTGCGCCACAGAATCCCAAATTGGTGCGCCACTGATAGCCTTTTCTGTACTAGTGAGTCCATGTCATAGATTTATGATAGCCGAACCTTATATTTATGATCTGTAATGATACCTTTAATCGTGCGAGTACGCGTGTGCTTTTGCTACACTTGTATGGATGTCACCTTGAATGTTTTTGTGTTTTTACCTGAGAGGCTACGTGCTGCTTAGCTTGCATAAATGATGCACTGGGTTTCCCCTTTCTGACTCGAAATTTTTGTGATGGCTGTGCTTTGAACAGCCACGGGAACCCAATACGCCAGTTGGTTCCTAGCAGCCTCATACTGCCACCTGGTCACAGGCTCAGGTGGCAAATGACGCCAAAGTAATGGAGTATATGAAAACTCGAGTCGTGAGACTGGAGCAAGAGCTAAAGAGTGCCCAACGCGAGCTGAATATGCTGAGAATGAGACCAGCTCCGGCCACACAACGAGTGGATTATGTGCTTGGCGAGATGGACCTTGTAAACAGGCAACTCGATTGTGAGTACGATCCTTGCTCTGATTACGGATTTTTTGCTACTCTTTTTTCTTTTGACTCGACATGTTCCTTTGCAGGTTTTATCTTTGACTTCCAAGCAGAGCAAGCTCGCGTGGAGGAGCGTTTGGATAATGCTACTGACAACCCGACAACTGGTCGTCAGCATTTTTTGGCTTGATAGGTTCCGAGCGCGCACACTCGCTACTTTGAAGGATCGAGCTTGGCGAAGCGGTCAGCTACTCGAGTTATGCAGGCGGCTTTGATTCGCATCAACCAGACCCTTTTTCCAACAGGACCACAACCACAAGGAATCCATGCCTTGCTCGATCTCTTCCGTCATGCAGGCCCCATCCGGGAGTTGCTGACCCAGAAGCTTGTGTTGGAGCTAACGCGGCGATGGCGTATGTGCGGAGTCGACGTCCCAACTTGGTGCTACCGCCACCTGCTGTTGGTGCGACTCTGTCCCAGGAAGATCTTGATGGCACCGTTCTTTCTGCAAGGATGTTGGTCGAGCGGAACCATTCCCAACTCTCTGGCCCTGTTTTGCCCGTCAAGGACGAGCCTGAAGACTAGAGGTTATTTTGTGTATAAACTTGTAGAGGGGGCAGCCCCCAAGTGTAAATTTGCCACTTGTATATAACTAGCTGGGTGGCCCGCGCATTTGCGCGGCTAGATTTATACATGATATATGCGTCTGCTATGCAAAACTATACACCGTCATACTTACTTTATATTTTTTCCAATACTAATAATTTACATTGATGGATCCAAACTTAAACATGTGTTATATTTCTCTATGCAACAAATCACTCCTCCTAATCTAAGCGCCTAAGTTGTGTGCCCATCTCAGGCATTAATTACCACTCCATATTCATTGTAAATTTCATTTATCTTAATTGATCTCGTAGCTTATTCTCTCTTATCATACTGATGTAAAATTATAGAATGCAAATGAAATTGATCACATTAAAGTTCGAAGGTTGTTACGAAAGTTTTTAATTATTTCATATGGGGATTTTGGTAAAGTAAAATAAAATGTAAATGCTTCTTTATCTACATAATAAGTCATATATGCAAAACTTTAGATACTATAAATATGAATGGAGACTTGAACCATATATGCGTTGTGAATTTGCAGCGCAAATATGAGCCACCCTCCCCTGGGTGCTGATTCACCTTCTGATGCATAAGCTTCTTCCGAGTTAGTTTCCTTTTTTCCATCAAGAGAATACTATTTTAGGAATTGAACCTAGCTCATTTTTTTTTAGGAAATATCATGTCTAATGAAATATATTTTTCTCGTACTTATATTTTTATTTGTTGCTACACTACACTATGTGCATTTTTTATGTGGAAATTGATTTTGTCGAGTCAACCATTATATACACTTAGTTCGCTACTATATTAGCATTGATATATCTAACAGTATGTGAGAAAATTCTTAAAAACAAATATGCTTGTTACAAAAGGAATAGGGGACCATTAATCTTGTTAACCTTCTTTACCATGTCACATTCGCACTTTCAATCAAAGATCTTCACAATTTTGCATAAACATGTTTGAGCCATCGATTGCAGGTAGACTTCTTATACTCATTGTCTCAAAACAACATCTAGTTATTTCCTCTTGATCAAGTGGAAATATGGAACAAAATCTAACGAAGCTCTAGGTAACAAATACGTACTTTACTTTACAATGTTGACTACCTGCTGCTGCATTTTTCCAAAGTTTGATTCTCGGAAGCGCCAGAGCAAATCTAGGTGGAGTAGAGTCAGCACCGCGCGCCAGGGACTGTCGTTTGCATGCAGCGGATTAACGGTGCGTCGCCGCGCCAGTCGGTATGATCGTGAAGCGTGCATGAGGACGGTAACAGCTGGGGTTTTTTCGTCGCTGCGCCCGGCATGCAGCATACGCCGTCATACTCGCGAAGCGTGACTGCGGACGGTGACTACCGGGTTCTTGCGTTGGTAAAGCATGAAGCTGGAAGCCTGGAGTCGTATGCCCAACTTCACCATCAGCACGAACTTCGCCGTAGCCGGACGGCGGCCAGCAAGCGTAGTTAGAACTTGGATCACGTTCGCCATGGGCATGCAGCTGAACCAATTTCAGGAAATTAAGAACTGGTATCGGGAGCTCCATGTTGGCAAGGCGTGTACTCAATCTACCTAGGCCAGAACGGCATCAAGTTCGTTTCCCTTGCTAGGAAAGGCTTCTGCTAGCAGTTGACGGCTGTCCGCCGACGATGTTTGTTTTCATTCAATTAGGGCCACCAAAACCTAATCCCAATACTGCCATTAGAGCTGCCTCGCCGTCGATCTAGCCACCGTGCCACTACCTTATGATTACTTGTGCTGAAGGTGCTTGCTGACCTTTTTAACCTTGCTGGGCATGCATGGGGCCGATGCAGATTGTCACCCGCACGAATTAGCCGGTTGATGCATCCAATATTGACACGTTAATTCTCCGAGCCTTGCGTCTATGCCCCCGATTGCACCGCTGGGTCTGCCGGCCACAACATGCATGTATTCAGCATCAACGGACATACAGGTCCAGGCGTTTGTGGCGTGCCGGCCGCCGACAAAGGGCGAGTTGTCTGGTGTGTGGGGTGCGGGGTGCCGGCGGCGAAGTGCAAACGGCCATCTAGCTTTCTTAACATTGTCCAGATTCGTAAGTATTTAGACATGTTTTATTGTGTTGATTCACTCATTTTGTAACGAACCAGGACAAAATGAAAAAGGTTAGAAAGTCCAATATTTAGGAATGGAGGAAGTATGTTCTATTTGGTTCGGATCAGTTTGCAGAATTATCACATAACCAAATTGGAACAACATGAAAAACAAAGACAGAATTGATGCAGTATTAGGAAGCTACATTTATAATATGATCCCTAGTGTAGTGTTGATGCAGTATTAGTATGCAAGGAATACATGAACAAATTCGTTACTAATTTTGTCGAGGAATTCCCCAAGGATCCCTAGTGTAGTGTTGTTCGAACTTTGGGGACTGAAACACGCTCTCAACGAAGCTCTTCGAGGACCTCGGTGAAAGAGACACGCACGCAACAAGGTGACACAGTAGTTTTACCCAGGTTCAGGCCACCATGATGGTGTAACACCCTACTTATTGCTTGTCTGGATTGCACTGCTTGGAGAGGTTACAGTACAAGTATCGGTGGTAATCGCGAGGTAGAAGATGATGTTCTACGACCAAGGCATGGCCCTATTTATAGAGCTCCGGTCCTCTTCCCAAAGTTTAGGCGGGAAGGGTTGCCACATAGCTCCAAGAAGGGGTACCGGCGTACTGCCCTAGCTCTGGTAAAGCCACCGTCCATGGCGCAGCAGCACAGGTTTGTCGGTGACGTTTGCGGTGGCGCGTAGCGCCGGACGAACTGTCTTGCACCGAAGAGGAAGGTCTCGGGCTTTGCTTTCCTTGCCGTGGGTGGTCGGCATCCTCCTATCACCAAAGGGGAAAGCTTTGGTCGACACGCTCTGTACCAGTGCGCAGACGCGCTCGCGTCACTCTGGGTAAGACACAGTCGCACATGGCCCCTGGTGCGGGGTCACGGGTGCGCCAGGCTCTTGTCATGTTCTTCTTGAGGCTTGAAGGAAGCGCTCCGCCCACGTGGGTGACCTCGCGAGGCCCTTCCCTGACCAACGAGGGAGTCCTCCCAAGGCTGTCTGCCTTGATACTGCGGGTCTTCGTGAGGCCTGAGGATTCCTGTTGGTTGTCATCTGGGTTCAGTCCTTCACGCGTTGTCCACTGGGTCAAAGGCATACGGATCGTGGTACCCTAGTTTTCACTGGTCCGACAAATTTGGTGCAACCTCCAGGGGAAACATTTAACAGAATTGGGAGAATAGAGGTATGTAACATGGAATTTGTTTTGAAGTGAATCACCCACCACCAACCATAAAAAACATTCAGAATCTTCAAGATAAAAAGTGACAAAGGTTAGAATTTCTTATATTTAGGAAAGCTTATGAACAAATTAAACCCATCCAACCATCAACAGACGAAATTGACCAATCAATTAATCCAACAGAGATGATGATTCTCCTGCAGGCTGGGTCTCCCAAAACCTGCATCGTCGCCTGATGGAAATTGTTCCAATCTAACCTGCACCAAAATCTACAATGGCAAGACCAAGAACCACCTCCACGCTAGCAACACCTTTGTACACGTACAAACAAAAATTCTGAAGAAATACGGGTCCAAAGAGAGAGAAACACAAATCCCTCTCGCTAGATTGGACAAGCATCCCTCAGAAAGGTAAACTGATTACAAATAAAAATGAGACAATGTTGCATGTTTTGTTAAAAAAAAACTATGGCATGACGTCATTGAACTTTCCACCAGGCACAACATGCACACCTGCACATGTGAAGTGTGAGGCACACCATCATACATAGTGCATGTAAGCGAATCACGGTAATAAAACCTAAGATCATCTATTCAGTACGTGATCTGTCAAATGTGCGAACAGGGCACAAAGGATCAACCGAATATCGTAATGGTCTGCCATTCTTGAATTTCAGCATGGCCAAAATTCCTAGATACATCTTAATAGGTATTTACTTTATTTTCTATATGAGCAACTTGTTAGATACAATGGATGAAATAAAACTGATCTGAGACCTTATTGAGACCACATGTGACTGTATATCATCTACTCTCTCCGTTCCAATTTAATTGACTTGCTATGCACCAAATATGGATGTATATAGATATGTAACAAGTCTAGATACATCCACATGTGTTGCATAGCAAGTCAATTAAATTAGAACGGAGGAGTATGTGGCTATGAGAATGACTTCAAATAACTTCCGAGTAGCAAGAGAAGCTTTCCTACCATTCAGATTTCTCCATCCCAAGCATCACAGCCATGGGTTGGTTTTTCAGCAGGCAGATAAAATATCAAGTGTTCATAAGAAATACACAAGCGGGCAACGGCATACATCTTCCCGGAACAACAATATATTCATGTATGTGCCCCGACTAGTGGAAACAGGGCCTTTGGTCCAGAGCGCAATTGGGCTCTAGTCCCGGATTGCATTTGAATCCGGACTAGAGGGGGGAACTAGTCCCGGTTCAACGGCTACGAGGCCGCCGGGAACTAGTCCCGGTTCGAACGGGACCTCTAGTCCCGGTCGGACCGGGACTAGAGGTGTCTCGCCCGGCAGGGCCATGTGCGGGAACCTCTAGTCCCGGGTGGTATCACGAACCGGGACTAGAGGTTCTCTGTTTTCCTATAAAAGCAGCCCTGCTCACCCTCTCTCCTCTATTTTTTTTCTGTTTATGAGGTGAGAGGTGTGTGCTAGTTTGTTGTTTCTTCCTATGCACAAGAGGTGTTCGATGAAATGCCCGAGCTACCCAGCTTCCTTCTCCTCTGTTCTTCACCACGGAGCTCGAGTTTATCCCCGTTTTCTCCATGATTTGTCAAGATTTGGCGGCGCCCCTTCTATTGATGTGTTCCAAGAGGTTAGCAACTAAACCCTTTCACCTTTTATTGATAATTTTAGCATCGTTATTGCGTTTGACATACTTATATAATGCAGATGAGCCATCCATGGATGTACGCTGACTGATGCTCTAACGAGTACATTCAAGGCGTGCGTTCTTTTCTCAATGTGGCTGAGGCAAACACGCGGAATGGTTTTATGTGTTGTCCATGTCGTACATGTGGGAATGAGAAGGATTACCCTTCCTAAAAAATCTTTCACATCCACCTGATACGGTTTGGTTTCATGTCCGGCTATAAATGTTGGACCAAGAACGGAGAAAGAGGGGTTATGATGGAAGACAACGAAGAATAAGAGAACGATGACAACTACATGTTTCCTGAATATGGTAGTAATGCAAGGGGGGAGCTGAAGATGAAGAGGTACCATATGAGCCCATCGTAGATGATGATTTACGTCGGGTCATCGTTGATGCACAGACCGAAGCAGAAAGTGCACTTGAGAAGTTGAAGTTGGAGCACATGTTAGAGGATCACAAAAAAAAAGTTGTACCCAACTTGCGAAGATGGCAACACAAAGCTCGGTACCACACTGGAATTGCTGGAATGGAAGGCAGAGAATAGTTTATCTGACCAGGGATTTGAGAAGTTCCTGAAAATAATGAAGTAAAAGCTTCCAAAGGATAACGAATTGCCTGCCAGTACGTACGAAGCAAAGAAGGTTCTCTGCCCTCTAGGATTAGATGTGCAGAAGATACATGCATGCATTAATGACTGCATCCTCTACCGCGGTGAGGAGTACGAGAATAAGAATGAATGCCCGGTATGCGGTGCATTGCGGTATAAGATCAGACGAGATGACCCTGGTGATGTTGAGGGCCAGCCCCCCCAGGAAGAGGGTTCCTGCCAAGGTGATGTGGTATGCTCCTATAATACCACGGTTGAAACGTTTGTTCAGAAACAAAGAGCATGCCAAGTTGTTGCGATGGCACAAAGAAGACCGCAAGAAATACGAGATGTCGAGACACCCCGCTGATGGGTCGCAGTGGAGAAAAATCGATAGAGAGTTCAAGGAATTTGCAGGTGACGCAAGGAACTTAAGGTTTGGTCTAAGTACGGATCGTTTTAATCATTTTGGGGAGCAGAGCAACAGTCATAGCACCTGCCCTGTGAGTCTATGTATCTATAACCTTCCACCTTGGTTGTGCATGAAGCGGAAGTTCATTATGATGCCAGTGCTCATCCAAGGCCCAAAGCAACCTGGCAACGACATTGATGTGTACCTGAGGCCATTAGTTGAAGAACTTTTACAGTTGTGGCGTGATGACGGGGTACGTGTGTGGGATGAGCACAAACAGGAGCCATTTGACCTACGAGCGTTGTTGTTTGTAACCATCAATGATTGGCCTTCTCTTAGTAACATTTCACGACAGTCAAACAAGGGATACAATGCATGCACACACTTTTTAGGTGAGACTGAAAGTATATATTTAGGTAACAAGAATGTGTACCCGGGGCATCGTCGATTTCTTCCAAGGCAGCATCCCTTTAGAAAGAAAGGCAAGCATTTCAATGGTGAGGCAGATCACCGGACGAAGCCTAAACGCCCTACTGGTGAGGTTATATATGATATGGTCAAGGATTTAGAAGTAATCTTTGGAAAGGGTCCTCGCGGATAGCTTGTTCCGAATGACGCTGACGCACACGTACCCTTGTGGAATAAGAAGTCTATATTTTGGGAGCTACCCTATTGGAAAGTCCTAGAGGTCCGCTCTGCAATCGACGTGATGCACGTGACGAAGAATCTTTCCGTGAACCTGCTAGGCTTCTTGGGCGTGTATGGGAAGACAAAAGATACGCCGGAAGCACGGCAGGACCAACAACGTATGAAAGACCCAGACAGCCTGCATCCAATGAAGACGGATAAAGGACGTCTAATTCCTGCTAGCTACGCTCTTACCAGAGATGAGAAGGAGATATTTTTTGAAGTCCTGAGCAGCAGTATGAAGGTCACGTGGCTTCTCGTCGAATATAAAGGGAATAATAAATATGGCAGAGAAAAAAAATTCCAGAACCTAAAGTCTCATAACTGCCACGTACTTATGACTCAATTGCTTCCGGTTGCATTGCGGGGGATTCTACCGGAAAATGTTCGACTACCCATTTTTCAGCTATGTGCGTTCCTCAATGCAATTTCTCAGAAGGTAATCGATCCAGCCATTCTACCAAGGTTACAGAAGGATGTGGTTCAATGTCTCGTTAGTTTTGAGTTGGTGTTCCCACCATCCTTCTTCAGTATTATGACACATCTCCTAGTACACCTGGTCGAAGAGATTACCATTCTGGGTCCTATGTTTCTAAACAATATGTTCCCCTTTGAGAGGTTCATGGGAGTCTTGAAGAAATATGTTCATAACCGTGCTAGGCCAGAAGGAAGCATCTCCAAAGGCTATGGAACAGAGGAGGTCATTGAGTTTTGTGTTGACTTTATTCCTGACATTAAGCCGATTGGTCTTCCTGAGTCGCGACATGAGGGGAGACTGAGTGGAAAAGGCACTGCAGGAAGGAAATCAATAATATGTAGGGACGGGCATTCTTTCACTCAAGCACACTACACAGTTCTACATAATTCTAGTTTGGTGGTTCCGTATATCCAGAAACACAAGAATATTGTACGCTCCAATAACCTGGGGATGGATGAATCCTTGATTACAAAGGAACACATGGAGAATTTCGGCGGTTGGTTGCAAACACATCTTCACAATGACAATACTGTCTCAGATGAGCTGTACTTGTTGTCCAGGTCACCATCTTCGACTATATGGACTTTCCAAGGGTACGAGATAAATGGGAATACATTTTACACGATCGCCCAAGATAAAAAGAGCACCAACCAAAACAGTGGTGTCCGCTTTGATTCAACAAACAACAATGGGCGAAAGGACACATATTATGGTTACATAGAGCAGATATGGAAACTTGACTATGGACCTTCTTTTAAGGTCCCTTTGTTCTTATGCAAATGGTTCAACCTGATCAAAGGCGGGGTACAGGTAGACCCACAGTACGAAATGACTACAGTGGATCTCAAGAATATTGCGTACGACACCGAACCATTCGTTCTAGCCAATGATGTGGCTCAGGTTTTCTATGTGAAGGACATGTCTACCAAACTGAAAAAAAAGATAAGCAAGCGAATACATCAGCCGATGAGCCAAAGCGCCACATAGTTCTTTCAGGGAAAAGAAACATCGTGGGAGTGGAGGACAAGACAGACATGTCAGAAGATTACAATAAGTTTCATGAAATTCCGCCCTTCAAAGTGAACACTGACCCAAGCATCAAGTTATATGATGAAGATTGTCCATGGTTACAGCGCAATCAGAAGAAAGGGACACCCACGAAGAAAAAGTGAACACTTGTCGGCGTCCCGGGAGAGGGGTCCCCCGAAGACCTGGCGCATGGAACCCGCCCCTCGGGAAGCAAGGGATCAAGGCGCCATCAACCGTCGAAGAAGAGGAGTTCCCGGGAGGTTGGGACCACCCCGGGAGGCCTGAGGACAAGCAACGTGGCAAGAGATTCCTGCGCAGCTGCCCGGGGAGGGTAGCTTCGTAGGGAAGGAAGCGCAACAGACGTCACGGACAAGACCTATCACGCATGCTGCGGAAGCGCAGTCATGATTACGATGGGACCTGCCGCGCCGTCCCATCGAGGGCAGGAGCAGAGCGCGTCGCGACGCCCCGACCTTGGACAGCCCTTGACGGTCACATCCGGCCCAGCGGAGCAGGCGGCATGAAGGCCAGCGCTGAAGGCGGTGATATGAAGACGACCGGCGGCTGCCACCTAGGCGGCGGCACGACGCATGCCCAGACCAGGTGGCCTGCCCTCAGCCCGACCACCTGTGGTGACCCCTTAGAGTATAAAAGGAGGCCCATGGTCGAGGAAGAAGGGAAGGGGACACCATAGCCGGCAGCTTCTCTTAGCCTAGAACCTAGACTCGGGGGCTTGACGGAGACACCTCGGAGACCTTTCCGAGGTTGAACCTAAAAAGCTCACAAGTGTAGACGAGAGGGCTGCAGGCAGTGCATTGTACTTCACCACAACATCAATCAAGCCAGACAAGCAGGACGTAGGGTTTTACGTGGCGACGCGGCCTGAACCTGGGTAAATCTCATGTGTTTGTGCTCATGCTCGGAAACCGGCTTCGAAGCATGTCAAACCCATCTGCCGAACTAACATGGGGTGTTCGTCATCCCCGGTGTCCGCATTTCGACACGCGACATCTGGCACGCCAGGCAGGGAGCTGCGCCCGTGCTTCGCCGTTGGGGCCCCTCCCGCCGTCGACAGCGGCGGAACCGCGAGGGTACCAAGCTACGATGGCGGCAGGACCAAGTTCCGCTAAGGCGGCACGAGCGCGCGTCCGTGGGGAGCTCCACGTCATCGTGCAGGAGCCAGGGGAGATGCTCCTACATTTCACTCACCGATTCCGCCATGCTTTGAGTTTCTGTCCCGACATGCCGGAAGCCGCCGCCATTCAAGCGTATCGCCGGAATGTGCGTGACGTTCGCATGCTGGAGAAACTTGGCAGCCGCGATGTCGGGAGTTTGGAGGAGCTGTATACCCTGGCTGACAAGTGCGCCAAGATGGAGGAGGGGCGGACGGCCCCAGAATTCGCCGCAGGAGCAGCGGCCAGGAAGGCGACGGCCCCATCGCGGGAAAACCCGCGGAAGCGCGGGCACCCGCCGATCCCCCATCGCCGAAGGCCCAGTCCCGATGGTGGCGCCGGGGGCATGGTGCCCCGTCCACGAGGTCCACTCCCACGACGCGCGAGATTGCAAATCCGTGCGCAGCATCGCTGTATCCCACGGGAAGCGGCATGCAGCGCGCGGGGTGATGTCTATGCACACTTCTATTCTTGTAGATAGTGTTGGGCCTCCAAGTGCAGAGTTTTGTAGAACATCAGCAAGTTTCCCTTAAGTGAATAACCTAAGGTATATCGAACTCAGGGAGGTAGAGGTCAAAGATATCCCTCTCAAGCAACCCTGCAATTAAGATACAAGAAGTCTCTTGTGTCCCCAACACACCCAATATACTTGTCAGGTGTATAGGTGCACTAGTTTGGCGAAAAGATATTAAAATGCAAGTGATATGGATGATTATAAGTGGTAATTGCAATCTGAAATAAAAATGGCAGTAAGCAAACATGGGACAAAATGAGAGTAAACGGTGTTTCAATGCTTGGAAATAAGCCCTTGGGATCATACTTTCACTAGTGGACACTCTCAAAAATAATAATATAATTGAATGCATAAATACTACCTCTTCACTATGCTACCCCGAGCTATCCTCCGGTTGGATAACGAATACCAATCCACTGCGTAGGGCTATAAAAGCACACCATAAAGTCCGTATTCCCAACCTAGGGCACCCCACACTGTCAACATGAGCACCCCAAGTAGTACTAAACAAACACCACAATATCATAGAGACATCCAGCAAAAAGAACAACTCATGACAAGTATTCCCATAATCTTTAATCCAAAGAGTCAAACACGGCACGCGCATTGTCAACTTCGCACCATGGGACAAAGGTGACTCTGGAGATTACATTAATAATACCACTTGAGTAGCATATTCATAAGATAATGAAGGGTAGCATCTATGAATTCAACTAGATTATAAAGCTCATGATCACATAAAGATCACACCATGGGAGAGAGAGATAAACCACATAGCGACCGGCATGAGCCCTCAGCCCCGAGGGAAACTACTCACGCATGGTCATGGTGATGAGGAGCTTGATGGAGAGGTGCAGCCCGGAAAGGAGACGGCAGCTGGCGGCAGCCACGGCGTGGCGGCGGCGGCGGCCCGTGGAGGCGGCGGTGACCACGGCGCGGCGGCGGCAGCCCGTGGAGGCGGCTGCCTTCGGCGCGGCGGCGGCGGCTGACCTTAGTGATGATAATGGTGTGGAGGAGGTTCTCCTCCCCAAGACGGCTGCCTGGGAGGAAGAAAATTCGCGGTATGTGTCGGCCCAGTAAAATCCAGGGTGTGCTGGGCCTGTCCTCTACGGCCCTCGACACTTGATGGCGAATTTTCGCTAAGGACAAGCCTACGGCCTGGAGAGCCTCGCGAGGCTCATTGCCTCGCGAGGGCATTTGAGGCAGCAGAGGCCTGCGGAGGCCATATCCACTGCTGCCCCCTCTTCAAGGAAATCTCCCCTGGGGAGAGGTCAACGCCGAATTCTCTACAGGGCGTCCAAGCCCTCGTGGAGATCGCTTCGCTGCAAAGCAACCTCTGCAGAGCGCACATGGGCTCTGCAGCGGCCGCAGAGTGACGCGCGCCCCTGCGCGCGGTGACGACGACGCCGCAGTTGCCATTTTGGTGATTAAAGGGGTCAATAAAGCTGTGCCACCCGCTCCGGACTACAAGGATTTCCTCTTTGGTGATAAGGGGACCGGCCGGCGCTACGCTCCAAGGCCAACGTCACCGTGGGCACCCCCACGTTCCTCTGCGGCCCCAGCTGGCCGTCCTGCATGGACGGTGGGTACTCTGCTACAGGAGTCAGCTTTACGCTCATGGACCGCGTCCATGGACAACCGGGCTGCGATGCACCGCGCTCCACCTTCTGCGCCACGTGACAGCCCTACCACAGTGCGAGTGCAAGGAGGGAGCACGGGGCGCCTATAAAAGGAGGACAAGGTGCACCGTAGCAAGGGATCGCATTCTCATTCCAGCATAGCCACTTACGCGCAAGGAAGAAGAAGACCATTGCTTCCCTTCCTTGTATACACCATTGCCAAAAGAGAGCCCTCGGCAAGCTCATTGTACTGTAACCTCTACAAGCAGTGCAATACAGACAAGCAGGAGTAGCGGTATTACCTCCACACGAGGGCCGTGAACCTGGGTACGGGCTGGTGTTCATCTCTGTCGTGATGTCCCTCCACTTGCTCGACGAGCACCGTCGCCGTGCAGGTTGAGGGTTGTTTGACCAACGTGTTCAGCCCCTTACACGAACTCTCTTCGTGAGCTTGACTATCCCTGTTTCGTGGGAGTCATTCTCCGACAATTGGCGCGCCAGGTAGGGGGCTGAGGCGCGTCTTCAACCTTCATCGACCTCTGCACCATGGCGGACACTCGCGCAGCTCGCGCCACCCGGCGGGCATCAGGCAGGGCACCACCGAGCCCGCTGCCAACACCACCAACCCTCGCGGCCGTCCCCGCGCCAGCCGTGCCACGGGGCGCAACACCGCTGAACCGCGTGTGGAGCACCCCGAGGACGACGACGGCCACCACGACGACCGCTTCGACGACGACGTCGACCACGGGCACGGCGAGGACGCTGAGTCCTCGCATCCGTCCCAGCGCCACAGCGCCTCCACTCTTGGGCGTCCAGCGCCCAGCCCAAACACCGCGCTGCTCATGGCCGCGGAACTCTTCCGCTACCGCCCCACCGCTGAGGCGCACGACAACTGGCTCGGCCGCCTCCAGCACCTCGTCGACATCGCGGCAGCACCGCGCGCTGCTCCTGCGGCGTCGCGCTCTCTGGTGCACCACAACTCCGGACGCGCTGGAACCACCGCGCATGGCGCACCTCCGCCGCCGCCTCCGCCAGGTCCGCCTCCAGCCGCGGCGCACAAGGCCGCATCCCACGCGTCTCGCCGCGCGATTGTCAAATCGTGCAGCGGACACCCCAGACGCGCGGGTGGAAATGGAGCGCCAGAAGGACCTCCAGAAGCGCATCGTGGAGGAAATCGGCCAGGCAGGGCGACAGAACCGCCGTGCTCTTCAGGGTGGCATCGCCTCGTACGCCACAGGTTGCGCGGCCTTCACCCGCAACCTGCGGCGCGTCGTCTGGCCACAGAAGTTCAGGCCTGACCTACCCAAGGGCTACGACGGCACGAACAACCCCATCGAGTTCTTGCAGCTCTACACCACCTCCATCCAAGCTGCGGGGGGAGACGACAAGGTCATGGCCAACTGGTTCTCCCACGCTCTCAAGGATTCCGCCTTGTCGTGGCTCCTGAACCTTCCCGAGGACTCCATTGACTCGTGGGAGGAGCTCTGCCAGCAGTTCGTTGCGAACTTCAAGGGCACGTACGAGCGCGCCCTCACCTACAACGACCTGCGAGCTGTGCGCCAGAAGCCTGGCGAGACCCTCCGCAGGTACATCCAGCGCTTCAGCCAAGTCCGCAACAAGATCCCGAACATCCCGGACTCGCACGTCATTGCGGCCTTCAGAGAGGGCGTCACCAACCACAGGATGCTCGAGAAGCTCGGCATCCATGATACCCTCTCCTCCGTGGTGAAGCTCTTCGACATCGCAGACAAGTGCGCCAAGGCGGAAGAAGGGCTCCTCTTCGTCAAGGTGGGCTCGACAGACGACCCTGTCGAGGGATCCAAGACCCAGAAGAGGCGTGACGAGACGAAGCGCAAGCCTACCGCAGTCCTGGCAGCTGAACCCGACGCCAAGCATGTTCGCGAGGACTCTCCAGAGGCTGGCAAGAAAGAGGTGGACAACCGCCCGTTCTGCATCTACCACAACAGGCGCGGCCATGCGACAGAGAACTGCTATGACCTCAAGCAACTGAGCAAGAAGCGTGAGCAAGAAGAGGGCAGCGGTGGCCGCGGCAGAGGCCGTGGTTACCGCAAAGGTGGACGCAAGGGCAACTTCCAGAGGCCTCAGGGAACTCAGGCGAATGCCGCCGAGAAAAACAACAATCTGCCCGACGAAGAGCCTGGAGGCTACCAGGCCCCCAAGGGTGCCATGGCATGCATCCTCGGCGGATCCCAGGCGCCCAAGTCGAACAACCAGTTCAAGCAGTTCGCTCGCGAGCTCAACGCAGCGCTTCCCGGGGTCGAGACGTCCCGCCCCCTCAAGTGGTCCCAGTACACCATCGCCTTCGACGCCAAAGACACCCCAAGTCTACAAAGACTGTGGGCACCCTCCCGTTGGTGTGCACCCCCACCATCAACAACATCGCCGTCGGCAAGACGCTCATTGATGGGGGTGCAGGCCTAAACGTCATCTCTGTCGAGACCTTCGAGACGCTTCAAGTGCCCTACGAGTGGCTCATGCCCTCCAGGCCCTTCACCGGGGTCACCAGCGGCTCAATCTCGCCTCTGGGGCAAGTGAGGCTCGCGGTCACTTTTGGCACGCAGGAGAACTACCGCACCGAGCTAATTGACTTCGACGTCGCGCACATTGGCCTGCCCTACAACGCCATCCTCGGCTACCCCGCCCTCGCGAAGTTCATGGCCGTCACGCACCATGCCTACAACATGGTCAAGATCCCTGGCAGCGGTGGCACCATCACCATACGTGGTCACGTACAGGACGCCACGCGCGCTGTCGAGATCGCCTACAAGGCCGCTGCCATGGCATTCCCCGCTGACGAGGACATGGAGCCTCTCGAGAGGCCCAAGAAGAAGAAACAACTGTTCACTCAAGAGCAAGCATCTACAAAGAAGGTGTCGCTGAGCACCAGCGGCTCGGGGGCTGAAGGCTCGGGGGCTAGCGTCACCATAGGCGCTGGCTTGCCTCCCAAATAGGAAAGCGCGCTCGTCGCCTTCCTTCGGGCAAATTCTGACATGTTCGCATGGACTCCGTCAGAAATGTCCGGTGTACCAAGGGAGGTGATCGAGCACCACTTAGCCGTGTGTCCAGACGCACGCCCTGTAAAGCAAAAAGCGCGGAAACAAGCCCCCGAGAAGCAAGCGTTCATCATCAAAGAAGTAGAGAAGCTGAAAGCAGCAGACATCATTCGAGAAGTTGCCCACCCCACTTGGCTCTCCAACGGTGTGGTTGTCCCAAAACCCAATGGAGGAGGCCGGCTCTGCATCGACTACACAGACGTGAACAAGGCTGCCCCAAGGATCCATACCCCATGCCAAGGATAGACCAGATTGTGGACTCCACCGCCGGCTGTGATCTCCTCTGTTTCCTGGATGCCTTCTCAGGCTACCACCAGATCAAAATGGCCAAGGAAGACGAGGAGAAAACAGCATTTCTCACCCCTTGTGGTGTGTATTGCTACACTTGCATGCCCTTTGGCCTAAAAAACGCCGGCGCCACCTTCCAGAGGCTCATGAGGATCGCCTTGGGGGCTCAGATGGGAAGAAATGCAGAAGCTTATGTCGACGACATCGTGGTCAAGTCTCGCGAGGGAGACACTCTCTTGAAGGATCTCGAGGAAACCTTCGCCAGCCTGCGCAAGGTGAACATCAAGTTAAACCCCGCCAAGTGCGTCTTCGGGGTGCCTTCAGGCAAGCTCCTCGGGTTCCTCGTGTCCCACCGCGGCATAGAAGCAAACCCTGACAAGATCAAGGCTATAGAAGACATGCAGCCACCTCGCCGCCTCAAGGACATGCAGCGCCTAGCAGGATGCATGGCCAGCTTAGGCCGCTTCATCTCCAAGTTCGGCGAGAGAGCCTTGCCATTTTTCAAGATCATGAAAAATCCGGCACCTTCAAGTGGACTCCAGAGGCGACAAAGCATTTGAGGACTTGAAGAAATACTTGGCTAGCTCACCAGTCATGGTAGCCCCCAGGGCAGGCGAGCATCTGAAGCTGTACCTAGCAGCCACTCCACAAACTGCTAGCGCCGTCCTGGTGGTGGAAAGAGAAGAGCCAGTTCTCCCAAGAAAAGCACTGCCACACCAAGTCCAGAACCTCCCAACGAAGGAACAGTCTCTCCAGACCCAGTGCCAGGCCCACAGCCTCAAGTCGAGTCCTCCACTAGCGGCCAACGAAGGAACAGTCTCTCCAGTCTCCGTGCTCGTTGTTCTTGCCTGCGGCCATCAGCCGGATCTTGTCCAGCGCCTCCGCAGTGTGGATGCGAGTCCCCACCAGCGCCGGCGCGAGCTCGTCCTCCTGCTGCGCCTCGGCCGGTACATTCGTCATTGCCGCCTTGCCCTTCTTGGGACCCATGGTCGAAGAGAGAAGGGCGGCGGAGCTCGGTGAAGGAGGAGGAGCGCCGGAGACACGGGAGCGCAGGCGTCAAGAGCAAGGAGACGGGCGCGCAAAGGATGCAGTAACTGCTGCCTGAACCGGCGCTGCAGGCTTTATTCCCCTCAGAGCAGTTACCGAGACGTGGTGGGACCCCCCACTACGCCCATCATCTCCGAGGAGAGCGTGTCATCGCGGCGTAACTGCCCTGCACGTGTCTCAGGCCGGCCGGACACTTTGGGCCCATGACGATTCGCCTACGTCCATTGGACTACATCGTGCCCATCATGGGCCCGGGGGCTACTGTCGGCCCAGTAAAATCCAGGGTGTGCTGGGCCTATCCTCTACGGCCCTCGACACTTGATGGCGAATTTTCGCTAAGGACAGGCCTACGGCCTGGAGAGCCTCGCGAGGCTCATTGCCTCGCGAGGGCATTTGAGGCAGCAGAGGCCTGCAGAGGCCATATCCACTGCTGCCCCCTCTTCAAGGAAATCTCCCCTGGGGAGAGGTCAACGCCGAATTCTCTACAGGGCGTCCAAGCCCTCGTGGAGATCGCTTCGCTGCAAAGCAACCTCTGCAGAGCGCACATGGGCTCTGCAGCGGCCGCAGAGTGACGCGCGCCCCTGCGCGCGGTGACGACGACGCCGCAGTTGCCATTTTGGTGATTAAAGGGGTCAATAAAGCTGTGCCACTCGCTCCGGACTACAAGGATTTCCTCTTTGGTGATAAGGGGACCGGCCGGCGCTACGCTCCAAGGCCAACGTCACCGTGGGCACCCCCACGTTCCTCTGCGGCCCCAGCTGGCCGTCCTGCATGGACGGTGGGTACTCTGCTACAGGAGTCAGCTTTACGCTCATGGACCGCGTCCATGGACAACCAGGCTGCGATGCACCGCGCTCCACCTTCTGCGCCACGTGACAGCCCTACCACAGTGCGAGTGCAAGGAGGGAGGACGGGGCGCCTATAAAAGGAGGACAAGGTGCACCGTAGCAAGGGATCGCATTCTCATTCCAGCATAGCCACTTACGCGCAAGGAAGAAGAAGACCATTGCTTCCCTTCCTTGTATACACCATTGCCAAAAGAGAGCCCTCGGCAAGCTCATTGTACTGTAACCTCTACAAGCAGTGCAATACAGACAAGCAGGAGTAGCGGTATTACCTCCACACGAGGGCCGTGAACCTGGGTACGGGCTGGTGTTCATCTCTGTCGTGATGTCCCTCCACTTGCTCGACGAGCACCGTCGCCGTGCAGGTTGAGGGTTGTTTGACCAACGTGTTGAGCCCCTTACACGAACTCTCTTCGTGAGCTTGACTATCCCTGTTTTGTGGGAGTCATTCTCCGACAGTATGGGGGGTCTCCCACGACCTAGGGTTTCCTCCCTTATATGGACTATCGGATTTCCGTCATCCAGTTTTAGGTCTTCACCAAATTTGGCCTACAGGCCACGTCCGAACTCCGATTGGACTGTTCTCGGGCTTAAAAATTGCGTATGGAAAATTGTGACAACTTTCTATTTATCGACTTTTCCGTTTGACGTCGTCTTCGAGGGTCAAACTGACAATCTCCGTAAAAAGTTTTCAGTCAGATTTCAGGAAAGTCCCAATTTGACTCCAACAAGGTTTCCTTTGCCCAATTTTGATAATTCCTACACATTAAAGTGTAAAACAAGAACATTGTGCACTTTGGCAACTATTAGTAGGTTAGTCCAATAAATGTCATAATATGATTAAAGTGTATATAAAACATGTGGCAATTGATATAAAACATGCATGGAACATCAAAAATTATAGATACGTTTGAGACGTATCACGGGGCCAGTCTCGCAGCCGGGGGCTGCTTTGCTTGCGGAGAACCGGGGTACCGCGTCCGAGACTGCCCACGTCGATCCGCTGGAGAAGCGGACTCGGGCGGCCGGGACCAGCGGGCCGTCCCGAGAGAAGAGGAAGGCTGGGCGGCTCCCATGAAGGACGTTATTTCTACCAGCAAGGCAGATCATCCCTCTTTCTCTTTTGTTTACAAATGCAGATATTTCACTGGTATCATTGCTTATCTGATAAATCAGGACAAAAAT
Source organism: Poa pratensis (assembly GCA_947311845.1). NCBI lineage: Eukaryota > Viridiplantae > Streptophyta > Magnoliopsida > Poales > Poaceae > Poa > Poa pratensis. The sequence goes on from CAMZMU010000103.1 coordinate 194,175, forward strand.
GTGAAGAGAATTAAGCGGTTAAAGTTGTAATTAATTGGGACTGGGCAACCCGTTGCCAGCTCTTTTTGCAAAATTAATGGATAAGCGGATGTATATGCCGCTAGTCCGGTGGTAAAGTCTGTTTGACAGGTGACATAAAGACATCCACCCGTCCTCACGAGCTTGGTAAACATTGACACAAAAAGGAGTAATAACAGTTTTGAATAGTTCAAAGGTAACACATGAAAATTTTACTTGGAGTGGCAAAGAAATACCACATATAGGTAGTTATGGTGGACACAAATGGCATGGATTTTGGCTCAAGGATTTGGATGCACGAGAAGCATTCCCTCTCAGTACAGAGTTTAGGCTAGCAAGGTTATTTAAGCAAACACAGACTGTCAACCGGTACACCAAGTTTTATATGACAACATATTGTAAATATTATAAGACTTCACACTGTCTTCCTTGTTAACCAAAACCTTTTATTAAAAAATATCTAGACCTTAGAATTACCACCCATGCAAACCACATTTCACAAGCTTTACGGTATTTCTCCGCTAATGGGTTTAAACTTACATGATGCAACAGTTTAAACATGACCTACTTGTTAACTCAAAACAATTGACAAGTATCAAATTATTCAAGTTGTGATCTACAAGAGTATGTAAGTCTTTTCCATTATGCCATTTACCACATGCAACATTTTCTGTTCCAACCAAACACCAATCAACTTATTTCAATAACTCTCCAAACAAGTATAAGTGAAGCAAGAGAGTACTTTCTTTAAAAGAACTAATAGGTCTGACAAGAGATACATGAAAACAAAAGCTAAAAGCTGAACAGCGCTAGACAAGAATATTCAATAAGTATAAGTGAAGAATAGGAGTATTCAAATGAAAAAGCGGAGCGTGTCTCTCTCCCAATCAAGAATGCTAGGATCCAATCAAGTTGATCACAAAAAAAAATAACATACTGAAAATAAAAGCACACAGACGCTCCAAGAACAGTACATATGATGTGAAAAAATTAAAATATAGTTTCACTAGAGATGACCTGATAATTTTGACGATGAAGAAGGGGATGCCCAAGGCGGGCATCCCCAAGCTTAGACGCTTGAGTCTTCTTGAAACATGCTGGGAAGATCCATGGGAGCCTCACCAAGCTTAATCTCTTCACTCTTCTCCATCCTATTATATCACTCTTCCCTCTTGACCCTTGAAAACTTCCGCCACACCAAACTCAAAATAATTTTCATTAGAGGGTTAGTGCACAATCAGAAACTCACATGTTCTGTAAAGACGCAATATGACCGTTACTTTAAGCATTAGCTACTGCCACTGATGTTATGTGAAGCTCTTCCATCCTAAAAAGAATTCCACCCAACACTAGTAAAAGAGAGAATGCAAAATAAAAGACATAATCTGTCTAAAACAGAATAGTCCGCAAAGACTAATTTTTTTGAGGCAATTACGTTGCTCAGATCGAAAAACCTTGAACTAACGAAAGATGCATACATATATCAGGATTACGCACAAAAAAGTTCAGATTTAATTCACATTCTGATATTTTTAAAGAATTAATACGGTGAACAGCAGAAATCTGTTCCTGCGCAGTAATCAAAATCTAGCATCATCTTATCATTAGAGACTACTCTTGGCACAACAATGCGATAAAATTAAGATACAAAGGAATTGCTACAGAAGTAAAAAAGACCTTGACTCAATAAAAGAAAAATTGCAGAAATAAAAATAATGGGTTGTCTCCCACAAGCGCTTTTCTTTAAAGCCTTTTAGCTAGACATGATAATTTTAATGATGCTCTCAGATGTATAAGAGTTGAACATATAAGAATGCGTCAAGAAGCAAATATAAGCACATTTAAGTCTAACCCACTTCCTATGCAAAAGAATCCTGCAAGAGAATAAATCAATGAAGCACAAAGCGACTAGCATAGGAAGGCAAAACAAGTGCAACATCAAAACTTTCAACGTAAAGAGAGTGGACATAATATTATTGTGATGTATGAATCCAGAGAAAATTGCAAAAAACCACCACAATTGGTGGTCAAGCTACAAAAGACTACCGGTTTCCACCGAATTCACAAATCGCCACCACTATTCATTGACACCGTAACAAAAAACCACCACTTCTTCTGTGACCTCGTTTTAGCCGAGTTGACGCTGTTTCTGACCGGTATGGCCCACTGTCAGGCATGACGTGGCGCTGGCTACATTTGCACAAAAGCCCCTGGCCGGCGCTCGCCCGTGCCCGCACCGTGGCCGGCCGGCGCACGCCCGCGCCCCTGGCCGGCGGTCGCCCACGCCCGCGCCGTGGCCGGCCGGCGCTCCTGGCCGTCGACCCTGGCCCGCGCTCGCCCGCTCCAGGCTCCAGTGTTGGCGGGCGCAGCCTGTCCTCAATCTCATGCGCCGCCGCGTTTCTTCTCCTGCATAGCCTGCAATCAACGGAGCCTTCGCGGTCGAGGCTTTGTGCTCTGTGGTTTGCTCAGGAGCTTCCCGTCGGAGCTGCTTGCGGCGCTCAGAAGCAGTGTGCCCCTCTGGTTCTACCAACAAGGAGGAAAGCAGCAGCGGCCGGCCCCCGGGCCGGACCTCCTCGTCCTCGCCGCTGTGCCCCTGGCCCGCGCTCCTGGCCCACGCTCGCCCGCGCCCGCGCTGTGGCCGGCCGGCGCTCCGGCGGCTGCGCCCCTGGCCTGCGCTGCCGTGGCCAGCCGGCGCTCCGGCGGCCGCGCCCTTGGCCGGCGCTCGCCCACGCCGTGGCCGGCCGGCGCTCCGGCTGCCGCGCCCGTGCCGTGTAATTTTTTTATTTGTTTTAAAGGGACAATGGGTCCCATGTAAATTTACAGAAACCCCAAAATTTATAAGAGGTATCACTTACCGTTTCCTCATGCCAACTAACACTTGCCACATCAGCCTGACAGCGGGCCCCATCGGTCAGTTTCGTACTTAACTGAGCGTCACGGACGGTTAGCGTAGAAGTGGTGGTTTTTTGTTACGGTGTCAACGAATAGTGGTTGCGATTTGTGAATTCGGTGGAAACCGGTGGTCTTTTGTAACTTGACCACCAATTGTGATGGTTTTTTTGCAATTTTCTCATGAATCCATGTTTCCCTCTATCATAATAAATTCCAGTAGCATCATTGATAAAATCCACAATATAACCATCACATGAAACATTCTTATCATGATCCATATGCATAAAATTATCAATATTTTTCACATAAGCAAAATCTTTCTTATTAATAACAATGGGAGTAGGATTATTATAAATAACTTGAACATGATAGACAAGTTGTATATTAGAGGGATGGTTTTGGGTAATCCCTCCATAATTATGACAAGTTTCATGAGGATCTTATATTTACTAATTGGAGGCACCACGTTAATCCTAGAGTTCACTTAATTATACTAGCAGACATGCCCGTGCACGCACGGAAGAGAGAAAAATGTGTGCACAAACCTATTCCAAAAAAAGAAAAACCACGACATCTTCACGGAATAAAATCTTGTATAAAAGCTGTACGAAAATGTGTACTGTCTCTTTTGTACTGTCAATTTAAGAACACGTATTAATGTGGAGATCATCTCTAACTATCTCTTTATATATTTCCACCGGTCATGTGCTATAAGAATATAAGATGCACCGGGTAAAACTTTAGAGTGAACTTAGGCTTAACTACAAGCTATCAACATTTAACATTATTTGTACAGAATATATATAGGAACATATACATTCAAAGTTTACATGCGATGATTTACCTCGGCACTGAAGCTCTGCACCAGGAGCGTTGCGTCTGTCCTAGCATTGATGCACCGCCACTGCAAATGCTGGTTGTCTAGCATTCGCAACCTGTGTGCTTCCTCAATTCTGTTCTCCCCTTTCTTCGCCCTCTTCACCTCTGCAGCAAAGCTGATGATATACGGCGCATTGGCTGCCATCTGAGCCATGTGCCCATTCGGTGAAGCCTCCCCAGTTCGCCCTTTTGATGGGCTCGCCATCCCCCTGCTTCCTCGGCTCGGAGACGGGGACCGACCAGGCAGCCTCGGTGACATTTGACTGTCAGAGAATGATCTTCGTCCCGAGGTCGACGGCAGCGGCAGCCCCGCGTCCGGCAGCCGACGTAGGCGGCTGTTAGTTTCCTGCCAGAACCTCGCCGGCACGCTGATGCCACAGCGCGGCGGGTCGCCAGCGCCCGAGTTGCTCCCCGAGGAAACGCTGTCGGTGTCGGAGGAGGCCGACAGGTCAGGCGCGCCGGCCGGGGCCGGGTCGGAGGGGGAGAGGGAGGCGGTGGAGTCGAACGCCATGGACCGGCGGAGGAGCTAGACCGCGGCCAGGATGGAGTCCTTGCGGTCGAGGTTGCAGTCGAGGCTGCGCGCGAGTGGGTCCGACGCCTTGGGCCTGGCGGCGGGCCACCGGTGCTGGGGCCGCGCGTTCTCAGCCTCGGACACGCTCTTCCGCCGCTCGGGCGTGGGGCCCCGCCGGCCGCCGGGGGAGGACGGCGACGCGGCGCGCGGCGCGCGCGACGTCTGGTAGAAGAAGGACTCCCCCTGGAACGACACCGAGAGGCTCCGCATCGTGCTGGCCGCGGCGGGTGCGTTCATCGCTTGCTTGTGCTACGCTGGAAGGAGACCAAGCCATGGAATCGATCGGTAGTTCACACGCGCATCCCGTCCATCTGCAACATGAGGCATTGCTCGCTGCTCGGCCATCCAGCGCGGGTGCGAGAGCGAGTCCGTCGTGGCCGGCCCTCGCGCGTCCTCGCTGGCGCTGGCGCGAGATCGAGTTCGTCGGACTCGGCATGCCCCGCGCCCTGGGCGACGCCGCCTCTGAGTCCTATACCCGGCCGCGGCCGCCGGCTGGCTCGCCGGCAACGTGCTCCCGCGACGGCAACGAGGTGCTCGAGTGCGGGGACGCCGCACTCGCCGCCACGCTGCTCCCGGCCATGCATAACCTCCGCAACACCGCCGTGGCCATCAGGTTCTCCACTGTCAGAACCACGGCCGTGCTCGCGCTGACGCGCAGTCCGAGACGAAGTTAAGCTCGAGTTGCCGACGTTTCTTTTCTTTTTAATTTGTGGCAATCATTTGTAATTAACCGCAAAACGAAAAGGTGGTGGCAATTTGGTCGTATTATGTGATTGGTGGGAGGGCAAAACAGTCCAAAACGGACAATGTTGAGTTGTCAAACATTGGTACGATCTGGTCCGTTTGATCGGATATTTAACGGTCCAGATTTAAAGACACAGCTTAACACAAGTTTGCTCTTTTAATAATAGTATAGGTCTATCGGATCAATCAATAATCGATTTAGAGCCGTCTGATGATGGAGGTTTCGCCTCTCGCGCCCGCACGTCTCATTTGTTTCCGATTCGTGTAGAGACGATCACGAGTTCGATCCAAAAGCAATGCACGCACACATCTTATATTTACTAATTGGAGGCACCGTAGGAGGCACCACGTTAATCCTGGAGTTTAGAGAATTATGTCCATCGGATCAATCAATAATTGATTTAGAGCCGTCAGATGGAGGCTTGCCTCTCGCACCCGCACGTCTCTTTAATTCCGATCTGGTGGAGACGATCGCGAGTTCGATCCAAAATACGTGCACGCTCATCTTCTAATTAATTGATGTTTACGAAAATACAAGATACCTCTCGCCGCGTGCGTTCGGCGCAGGCAACAACGAAAACTGTTGAAGCACATCTTCTGAACTCCGTGATTGCGGCGTCCTGGCCGTAACAACGATCGATCTAGCGAGATGATGAGACTCTCCTTCCGGCCGAGTGGCCGACAGCTTCTCCAAGGCTCCTGATTGATTGCTGCATCCACTCACGGTATAATCTTGATTATTAAATTGCATGCATGGTATACACCACGATCCGGTGATTAATTTGCAAATCACTCCTTACGACTTGATCTTATCTCATCATGGTGGCATTGAGTAGATTGTAGTCAGCAATTAATTCTCTTTGTAGTAACCAGTGTCGTATGTAATTTTAATTTTATGGTTTCTGTATTGCATGCAATCCAACTGAAAAGTATGCGTTTTGCATCGACGCAGATGTATCATGCAAGGTCTTTCCAACCACAAAACATGTATTCCCTCGGTATAAAAAATGATGTCGCAAATTTGATGTATCTATACATATTTTAGTGTTATATACATTAATTTTAGTGACTTTTTTTCCAGACAGAACAAGTATATAAACGCAATCAGTTCAAGTGTCTGCTGCATCTCTGGCCGCCGACCGCCCCTTGGTTTCTATGGATGAGCCGCGCCGCAATAAGCTAGCCTTCTATCGCATCTGGCTTCTATCGGTGAGTGCGACCACGGCCACACAGGCGCTGCTGCCGTTGGCGCCCAAATGATGAAGCCCTGCCATCGAGCTGCAGTCATGCCACCAGAATTCCTCACGAGCGGAACTACTCTTCTTGATCCGATGCATCATGCATCCTCACGAGCGGAACTACTCTTCTTGATCCGATGCATCATGCATGGTCGACTATAAACTCAATCAGGCTGGTACATACCCTTACTCTAGAATCCTCCTAACATGCGAATTCTACCTAGCACATAATTCTGCATTCATATTTCTTAATTAACTCTAGGTTGGTTAGTGATCGGTCTGTCAAAATTAATAAATCATTTGATCTATCTAATAGTATATCTGATTCAAATTAATCCTTATTTGTAGTTTATAGTATAATCATGATATTAAATTATTTGGCCTAGAGCTACGTTGGCATACGAACGTGGATAATCCCATCTCATGGCTGTCTAACTCGGTTTTAAATAGTAAAATAGAGCAGAAGGTTAATATGCTTTATTAATCAGATAAGAAAGGGCTAATATTTTTCATGGCCGTGCTCAATATTTTTTTCCAGTGAAACAAATGACGGAACACACCACCACTATCTAAACATATAAGTGAGAATGTGATCTAGACTTATCCAACTAATCCCACGTCCTTAATTACTAATCGAATACTAAATCAATTCGTGGTCTAAAAATAAAAAATAACTGAAATAATTATAATCTTAATTTTTATGTCTGCATAATAGATACCAACTCCAGTTTAAAAGATAATGACATTTTGGACATCGACATGGTTTTATAAATGAAGACTCTGATAACTAATGCCTACTGTAATATTTTAAAATAAATAAAAGAAACATTTAGGGTAGTTCAAATATACAATTCCATCTATCATTCTAAATATATGACACAATAAAAGTGCTCAAAGGTTATAAGCAAAACTATCTTATTATGAAACAGAGGCATCCTGAGCAAATACTGCACATACTCCCATAATTAATAGCTAATGAACCTATGCAACCTTAGAAAATGTGTGCTTACAATGGGGAATACTTGCATGTTTCTTCATATAGTACAATTTCATAAGCATATCACTATCTAATTACATTTTTCTCTATCAATAACTACTCCCTTATAATAATTTTATGTTTGGGTACTTATAAGCCTTATAAAAAATTATGTATCTCACAAAAAATAGCGAGCATGTGCATGCGTTGTTCTTGCATATATGAAATTATGTTTTTGTAACATGTTCCATAAAACAAATTGAGGACCCTCCAACCACTAAAATTAGTCTATGAAACGTATAGAAAAATCGAAAACCTGCATATCATATCCTCTGAATGTGGTACAATTGATATAAACGAATCTCACAAGTAAGTAATAACATTGTTTGATAAGTAATTCTTATAAAGCAATAGAATTAAAAATAATACATATAGTTGCAACTTATTTAAAATGCATACATCAGATGTTTATAAATAAAAATGGATACATGATTATTTAGCAATGAAAAACAAGATTCAAAGTAGTGATCCTAATTAAAAATAGAAAGATCTATGTTCTAAAGATATTTCAAATTCTACAAACTTACATGCACAATCAAATAGCTTAACTCTTCATTGTCAATTCTTCTAACATTCGCTAGGCCGTGCAGATGCACGGGTTGACGGACTAGTTTATAATTAATAATGGTTGTTTATGCCAACGCAAGTTACCTCCGCCCGCACGCGTTCGGCGAAGGCAGCGACCAAAACTGTTGAAGCCAGACATCTGCTGAAATTCTTGACTGCGGCGCGCTGGCCTCAATCAGGATCGATCTAGCAGTAGGCTATCCGTTCCGATCGGCAGCTTCTTCAAGGATCCAGATTGATGGCGTCACCTGCTGCATGCCTGCATCCACCCTCGGTATAAACTTGATTATAAAATTGTATGCATGGTATACATCACGATCCAGCAATTAATTTACACATAACTCTTTACGCTTGGTCTTATCTCATCATGGTGGCATGGAGTAGTAACCAGTATCCTCTATAATTTAAGTTTTTACAGGGAACTTTATGGTTTCTGTATTGCCATCCAACTGCAATTGATTAATCATGCAAGGTCTTTCCAGCCAGCAGACATGTGCTCCCTCTGTTCTAAAATAGATGACTTTTATTTATCTACATACGGATGTATATAGACATCTTTTAGTGTGTATACATAATCAGTTCATGTGCCGACTGCCGCTGGCTTCGATTGATGAGCTGCACCGAATAAGTTATCTTCTGTCACATCTGGCTTCCATCGATGAGTGCGACCACGGCGACACAGCCGCTGATCGGATGCATCATGCATCATAGTTGTGCTTCTGATCGAAAGCATCATGCATGGGCGACTATGAGGCTGGTACGTACCCCTTAATATAAAATCCTGCTGACATGCAAATTCCAATACTGTAGCACATAGTTGTGCATGCATAATTAACTCTTGGTTGGTTAGTGATCGGTCTGTCAAGATTAATACTCCCTCCATCCCAAAATAAGTGTCTCAAGTTTATCAAAAAATAAATGTATCTAGACATATTTCATGTATAGATACATCCACTGTTGGACAAACTTAAGACACTTATTTTTGAACGAAGGGATTATAATTCTTGGATCTATCTAATAGTATATCCGATTATCCGAACCATGCTACGCTAGCATACGAACACAGATAATCACATCTCAATATGTCTAATTCGTTTTTGAATAGTAGAATAGAGCAGAAGGTTAATATTGCTTTACTAATCAGATAAGAAAAGGGCTAAACTATTTTCTCATGGATATGCTCAATCAACTTTTTCCGTGTGAAACAAATAACAGAAAAACACTATCAAAACATTTAAGTGAATGTGTATTACGTGTGTAGGATTTCCCTAGAAATGTAGAGTCCCATGTATGGCCACAGGTCAGCCACAGGTCAAACTACTGAGTCCAGGCAAACCCGTCTGCATTGCATATATGACACACCTTAGAAAATGTGTGCTTACAATGGGCAATACTTGCATGTTTCTTCATATAGTACAATTTCATAAGCGTATCACTATCTAATTCCAATTTTCTTTATCAATAACTATTCCATTATGAGCAATTATATGTTTATACATAATCATGTAAAGGTAAATTTCTATTTTTTTGAAGCGTTATAAAAATTTATGTGTCCCACAAAAATAGCGAGCATGTGAGTGTGTTGTGGTTGCACATATCCTAATTAAGTTTTTATAACATCTTCCATGTCACAAATTGAGGACCTTCCGGACACTTCAATTAGTCCGTGAAACATTTAGAAAAATAGAAACCTACATATCATATCCTCCGAATGTGGTACTATTTGATATGAACAAATCTCACAAGTAAGTAATAACATTTTTTGGATAATTAATTCTTATAAAGCAATACAAATGAAAAATACATATAGTTGTAACTAATTTGAAATGCAAAGATCAATTTTTTATAAATAAAATATGAATACATGATTATTTACCAATGAATAAGAGATTGAAACTGCTGATCGTACCTAAAATTAGAAACTTTCTACATTCTAAACATATTTATAATTCTACAAACTTACATGCACACATATTTATAATTCTACAAACTTACATGCACAATCAAATAGCTTAAATCTTCATTTTCAGTTCTTCTAACATTTGCTAGCCCGTGCAGACGCACGGGTTGACGACTAGTGATTGAAATTATAACCTATGTCATAGTTATCTTTATAATAATTATCAAAGATTGGAGGCATAGTATCATCATAAACAATAGAATAGTTATCTTCCAAAGTGTGTTCTTTTGTAAACATATCATCATCATTTTTACTAGAAGGAGAGGTCTCAAATATGTAATCATCAGTAGCAAAAGAATTTTCAAAGACCACATCCCCAAGCTTAGAGCTTTCCATATCATCATTGGAAGGAATATGGAACATCAAAAATTATAGACACGTTTGAGACGTATCACGGGGCCAGTCTCGCAGCCGGGGGCTGCTTCGCTTGCGGAGAACCGGGGCACCGCGTCTGGGACTGCCCACGTCGATCCGCTGGAGAAGCGGACTCCGGAGGCCGGGACCAGCGGGCCGTCCCGAGAGAAGAGGAAGGCTGGGCGCTGGCCAGCGCTCCGCGAATGACCCCAGCGTCGCCCGAGGGCGAAAAGGGGCCCAACACCAGACAGGGACTAAAGACTTACAATTAGAAAGCCTCGGATGGGCTCGGGGGCTGGCCCGCCTTGGGAACCACGCTCTCAGGTAGGACGAGTCATAACCCGGGAGGTGCCCGCCGAGGGAAGCTTGAAGCGACCAGCATCAGCGGGGTGGCATACGCTTTCGCCAACCAACTACGACTCGCGGGAGTGCCGCGACCACTTCTCCTCCCCCCGTCGTGAGATAACGGGGAGGCCCCTTTCTCGCTGCCGGGGTGGGAGGCCACATCCATCGCAGGAACCGTGGAGGAAGGAAGCCCCGAGGAGCTGGTCATCGGCATGGCCAGGATTTCCCTTCGACCACACATGGGGGCACCCCGCCCAGTGAAAATCAAGCACCTCACTCGAGATGACACCGGGCAAGACACCCCCGCCAACGCTCTTGCCGTGCCAGGCATCCGAGGTATAGCTCACGCTATCAAAATCTTGGGAATCTAGGGGAAAGAGAAATGAAAGGTGGTAGGGAGCCCCCCGGCCACCCAAGGGAACCCTCCCAAGATGGCCGGACCGGACCTCGTAGAGCGGGGGGAACGCAGGGAAGAGGCGGGGCCCGCGCCCCCTCCCCTTCCTCCCCACGGAGGAGACGGCGGAGTCGTGCCCCGACAGAATGAAGAAACTACGGACGGAGGGACGATGGCGCCGGAGGCGCCTCCGGCCCACGCCCCTCCCTCCTAAACTTACACAGGCGAAAAACGGAGGCATTCAGACCATGAGATCGCGCGTGCCTCCGAAGTACCCCGTCAGTCGACCAGGTCAGGGTTCGCCGGGTCAAACCCGCTCACGTTAACTCCATTCCCCGGAATGGAGGGTAGGGGGAAGAAAGGGTGCCCCGGACATACGATCCCGCGCACCCCGGAGTACCCCTCGCCCGGAAGCCCTACTTTGCGTCGGGGCAGGATCTTCGGCTAGGTCACGGTTCGCCGAGCCCCAAAAAACCTGTATCCGGAAAGACGATCCTAGGGATGAGTGTGTCGGCAAGGTCATTGTTCGCCGTGCCCAATGGGACTCTTGTTCGGAAACGGAACCCTAGCGGTAAGAGCGAGAAAAGTTCGGCAAGGTCGGAGTTCACCGTGCCACCACAACTTGAACTCAGGGGTAGAAGCCCTAGCGGCACTCAAGTTGGCAAGGTCGGAGTACGCCGTGTCATACAAACTTGCAACCAGAAACGGAGCCCTAGCGGTGAGCTTACCGGCGCGGGCAGATCCTGCCCCCCCCCCGGATAAGCGTCCCTCTCAGGAACAAGGGTCCCCCGCTGCACAACGCGGCTAGGTCAGGGTTCACCGAGCCATCGTGCAGCGGGGCGAAAACCCGGGGAGCTGCCTCCTCGCCCCCCTGGATAACACAAGAGGTAAAGAGACGCCGCTTGGGCGACATGGTTTTGCCAAAAGATTTACAGTCGCCGGACCCACAGACGGTCCCAGAGAGGTTACACAAGAAGCTACCCCTACGGGAGCCCGGAGACTAGAGGTTCCCCCAGGAGACAGGGGGCCCAAGCCACGGCGATGGCTTCTCCTTTGCGGCTGCTAGGGCGGACCGCAGGGCGGCCACTTCCGCCCTCAGAAGCTCGGTAGCCTCCCGGAAAGCCTTCGCTTCGGCCTGCAAGCAGAAGGGTGTCAGTCGCGGGCGAGGTCCACAATGAGAAGATAACCGGGAGACGCGGAACGAAGAAGATACCTCTAGCGTCTTGTACAACAGGCTCACCAGCTGGGTGGGTCCGGGGAGGCCCGAAACTTCCCTCCTCAATGCCCCAGCCACCGCGACGCTGGTCGGAAGCTCCTGAGAGGGATACATGTGAAAGGGGCCCTGATAAATCAACCCTGTGCGGAAAACTATATCGCCCAGCCAGAAGGAGCTCCGGGGAAGCAGCTGGACGAGGTGGGAGAAGGTCAGGCAAAGGATTAGGGCAGGAAGCCCGGAGGGAAAGCAAGACTCACCAGTGGAGGAGGATTAAGCACGGCGTATGCCGGGAGGCCTGGCTTGTACGGGCGACTAATGGGAAGCGCCGAGATGGATCGGACCCAGCCTTCCATCTCAACCACCCGCAGCTCCCTCGTCGTGATGCGGGTGTAGTCGCCTTCCGGGGACCACTCCCCGATCGTGTGGATTCAGAGCTGGAGTGGTTGGACCCTCCGGGCCATCCAGGTCACCAGGAGGTCCAACCCGGTGGGCCCCCTTTCCACGACCACCTTCAGGCGTTTGGTGAGGACATGCACCTCGTCGGGGTTGCCAAGCAGGTTGAGGGACCACCCTTTCCGGGAGGCCGGTAAGCCCCGGGCGAAGGAAGGAAGGCCAGGGCCACCCGGCGAAGGAGGAAGCTCGGGGTAGTAGAAGAACGAGCGCTGCCAGTCGCCGCACGCTCCCAGGAGGGCGAGGTCGGGGTAGATGGAGCGGCGCGGAACTACCCTCACCACGCCGCACTCTAGCTCGAGATCCCCTTCTTCGGCTATCCTGCCCTAAAGAGTGAAGAGGGAGCACCAGAAGCCGAGGTGGGCGTGGGCGTCGAGGAAGGCCTCGCAGCAAGTGATCAAGCAGGAAATGTGAGTGATGCAGTCCGGAGAGAGGTGGTGAAGCTGTATCCCGTACAGGCGAAGAAGAGAGCGGAGGAATGGGTGCACAGGCGGGGAGAGCCCGCGCTCCAGGTGGGAGGCGAACAACACGCACTCAGTGGGGGACGGCTGGGGGACAACCTCCTCCTCGTCAGGGGAGGAAGCCCACGGCGGCGAGAAGATCCAGCTCACCGCGCGTCAAGTCCGAGCCGCGCCATGGGAGACCTCCTTCCCCGGAAGCAGCGCGGAGGACGCAGTTGCCGTGCAAAGGGGAGGAGGCCGGCCCAGTGGGCGGAAGAAAGGAGGAGCCATGCCCGAGTCTCCCAGGAGCGAGAACGGATGTTCTTCGGGGCCGGGAAGCTTGGGCTGCCCGAGGAAGAAGGTCACTTGGGAGGGGCCATGGCGGAAGGAGGCAGAAGGACCAGGGCTAAGTGGAAGAAGGTGGACGATTCCTTTTAAAGGGGAAGGAGGCGCGCGGACGTGCCCACTTCTTCCCTCGAAAATGGAACCGTCCCTTGAAACGCATCATTACTCGCAGACCGCCCCATTGGGAGAGGGAGGGGCGGAGGTGACGCAACAGGGCGAAGACCCCTCGCCTTCGCGGACAAGACACCAACGGGCGCTGCCACACGTCCATTACACGTGCCACGAGGAGGCGGCTCCCCGGCGCCTCGGGATAGGGCGCCCTAGGGCAGGGGCCCACCCCTGGCCTAGGATGCCAGGGGGCTACTATCGGCGTCTCGGGAGAGGGGGTCCCCCGGAGACCTGGCGCATGGAAGCCTGCCCCTCGGGAAGCAAGGGATCAAGGCGCCATCAACCGTCGGAGAAGAGGATTTCCCGGGAGATTGGGACCACCCCGGCCCCCAGGGATCAGCGCGGGGACACGCCTCCCCCCCGGGAGGCCTGAGGACAAGCAACGTGGCAAGAGATTCCCGCGCAGCTGCCCGGGGAGGGTAGCTTCGCAGGGAAGCACAACAGACGTCACGGACATGACCAATCACGCATGCTGCGGAAGCGCAGTCATGATTACGATGAGACCTACCGCGCCGTCCCATCGAGGGCAAGAACAGAGTGCGTCGCGACGCCCCGACCCTGGACAGCCCTTGACAGGCCGTCACATCCAGCCCCGCGGAGCAGGCGACATGAAGGCCAGCGCGGCGAAGGCGGTGACACGCAGACAACTGGCGGCTGCCACCTGGGCGGCGGCACGACGCGTGCCTAGACCAGGTGGCCTGCTCTCAGCTCGACCACCTGTGGTGACCCCTTAGAGTATAAAAGGAGGCCCATGGTCGAGGAAGAAGGGGAGGGGACACCATAGCCGGCAGCTTCTCTTAGCCTAGAACCTAGACTCGGGGGCTTGACGGAGACACCTCGGAGACCTTTCCGAGGTTGAACCTAAAAAGCTCACAAGTGTAGACGAGAGTGCTGCAGGCGGTGCATTTTACTTCACCACACCATCAATCAAGCCAGGCAAGCAGGACGTAGGGTTTTACGTGGCGACGCGGCCTGAACCTGGGTAAAATCTCGTGTGTTTGTGCTCGTGCTCGGAAACCGACTTTGAAGCACCTCGCGCCCATCTGCCAAACTAACAGGGGGTGTTCATCATCCCCGGTGTCCGTGTTTCGACACGCGACAATACTAGATAGGGATGTTCTTAGTGATGTGTAATAATGTATTAAACATTTTATGTAACTGTGTTCTAAAAACTCAGAAGGAAACCGATAGTGGCTTCTGAGTGCCCGCATATCAAATGCACCGTTGGATGTTTGCAGGGAATCCGAACGATTTGTATTCGGTCGATGAACTGAAGGATTTTGTAGATAGAACAAAACACATGGTTTCCCCTGCATACAGCCCAACGGTGGCTCGTGAGTGCCCGCATATCAAATGCACCATTGGACGCATGCAGGGAATCTGAATGCTTCGTATACCAAAATGAATTACAATGAGTAGACACTGAGTGCCGAACATGTCCGAGAGGGGGGCTATATGTAGGGTCATGTGGCTCACGAAGTGGTCGTGATAGTGCTGATCCAATAGCTCACAAGCCCTCAAAAGAAACACACCCCTGATCCAACGGCTCACAAGCGCTTGAAAGAAACACACGATCCGTGTACTCCTTTAGTCCCGGTTGGTAACACCAACCGGGACTAAAGGCGGGCTTTGCGAACACGACTCGTGTTAGTCACGTGTCCTCCCCCAGCGCTGCCCTGGCCACGTGTCCAACCCCAGCGCTGCCCTGGTCACGTACGTTTCCTACCCCAGCGCTGCCCTTGTCACGTACGTCCTACCCCAGCGCTGCCCTGGTTACGTACGTGTCCTACCCCAGCGCTGCCCTGGTCACGTGTCCTCCCCCAACGCTGTGCCCTCGAGATCTATATGTAGTATTGTCGCTGACGGGGTAAACCCTATGCCACGAAGGCATCATATCCACGAGATGGATCCGCCACGCCCGCTGCAACGCCTTCTGGATGAGGTCGAGCGTGCTCGGCAGAGCGCGCTAACGCGGGAGCCTATCCCGCCGTATGCCCACGAGCCCGGCGTGGAGAGGAATTCCCAGCTATCAGCCTCATGCTCCGGTGCCGGAGCAGGCGCGGAGGGCGTACGAGCGCGCGTGGTCCGACGTCCCCGACCCAGACGAGGATGCGTACGCCGCAGGGGTGGCGTGGGGATCCGTGGCCTCATATGGCGACTTGGCCGCCGCATCTCCATCAGGTGACGTTGCACCTCCACCAGCCGTCACCGCCCCTCCCGATGAGGAGGAGGACGACGACGACTTTGACTGGAGCGACCATGGGGAAGAGGTCGGCGGGGCGCCGATGCAGGAGGCTGTTTGTCGTGGGGTTGTCACGGCAGATGTTACCCGGGGGTAACTTGAGTTGGGGGACATGGCGACTCTGGCGTACGGGAGATTGTTTAGCTCTACGGGAACACACGATTTACCCAAGTTCAGCCTCTCCATAGGAGATAAGGACCTACTTCCTGCTTTGCTATTATTGATGGAAGATCTCGAGACCCGGGTTGCAATGTCGCCGAGTCACGAGTCTAGGGTTACAACGGATTCGCTTGATAGCGGTGATGTCTCTCGATTGGGCTTATCGATCTATGACCCAGGAGCCGCTTATAAAGGCTACCGAGTCTCCTGGTCGCATACAAGGAAAACCCGGGTCACAACTGACCTCGGAGTCCTACTCTAACTCGTGTACTCTTCGTAACCTCCAAGTCTGGAACTCCATGGTGGACCTTCTCTCGGGTCTTCTAGCGCCTTCCTTTTACGTACCAGGTTCCACCGCTTAGCCTCCTAGCCCAAGAGGTAATCTGGCCCACAATACGGCTCATCACTCCTGCTAGGCCTTCTAACTGGCGGGTCTTCTTTCTACCCTGGTGGGTAGACCGGGTTATGATCCCCCAACAGTAGCCCCCAGGGTAGCTCGGACTTCAGGTTGGCGTGTTCTTTTTCCCTCACAATTTCATTCCATGAGAAGAGCCGCCATCCTTGAAGTTCGGGCTAGCCTCCTGAAAATAAGATACACACAAAAATGCTGATAATTAAGCTGTAGAATCTATACTCCTACTAATTAGCCATAACCCGGCTTTTTTACTAAGGCTCGTGCGCCAGTAACTTTTTTACTTATAAAAGTATCCCTTGAAACTTCCGTCAGAGAATATTCTTTTTGTCCCATATCTTTGTCTCGTATCTTTGGCATTGACTGCTGGTCAACATTCCTTATACAGTCATCAAATTTACTACGGTACCCCTAGGGTTTTAACCGTGTCTTTAAATACTTGGCCTCGAGTAAATGGGTTCATTTCCCCCATTCCCCACCACTTCATCTTCTTCCTCCAGCCACCGCCACCGCGTGAACAACTAGGGTTCGCACGAGCTCAAGAACGCGTCACGACGCTACCACGCACAGGGCGAGATCAACAAGGTGAGCTTCCTAATCTCTCCTGGATTGCTTCTTCTCCTCCAGATCTAGCCTCAATCTGGCATTTTAACTCTGTTTACCTCTACAACACATTTCTCTCATTCAAGCTGTTCTTCAGTGTCCATGGCTCCCAAAGCTGCTCCCAAATCTGCTGGGAAGAAGAAGGCCGACGGCGGCGGCGCCGCCACGCAAACACCAGGAAAGAAGACCCGGCCTCCCTCTGCCATTTCGGCAAACTGGGGCAAGTCTGAGGCCCTCACGGCGGCTCAACTTCTCCCTCGGCAAAACGTCATCCATTGGCGTGGATCATTGTGGGGACCCCGGACTAGCTGCCCGAAATACCCGATTATGCTTAACACAACGATCCCATGATCATTGTGGGGACCCCGGACTAGCTGCACATAATCCGAACTGAATACCAAAGTTTACATCCATTACAATACCGAATAAAAGTCTTACACATATGGTCATCTAGACCAAGTCTTACATAGGTGCCTTCATGGGCTAATTCACATTATTCAGCGGAAGCTACTACTTGGTAGATAAGCACATCCTACGATAACCCGACAGGCAGCTGACTTATGGAGATCCCTAGTTCGCATAGAAGTCGTCGTACTCCTCTTCGGCGTACTGCTCCTCGAAATCTGGCTAAGACAATAGCCAGGGACGAAACGAATATGAGTACATTTGATTGTACTCGCAAACTACCCCCGAATGAACATGCACTAGTTTTATGTTTATTTTCAAACTTTTATATATTAAGACATCTCTACATCTTTATTGAAAAAGAGGTAAGAAGAATTTTGTAACTATCCTCCAATGAACCACCATCATATTTATTTCTTCAAAACTCCTCCTTTTTCTGACCATAGCCCGTCATGGTCCATTTGCCTCCAACAACCTCATACCGGTCCGTTGGTATGGGTGTATACAACATTCACCACTTCATCTTCTTTTCAAAGTTTAAAATTTCTTTTCAAAAACTTGCACATGGTCTTAGGACAGCCTCCCAACTGTCCATATCCGAGGACTCGGCTATTCGAATAGTTTTACACTCTGCAGAGGTAGCACGCTTTTCCCACATCCATCCGATAACTCATTGTGTCAGCCACGTCCCGCCATACAAGGTGTATGCGAAGTTGAGTCACCGACCATGGCCTGTTCTTTGCTCATGCTAGTATAGGACCCTGCCCTTATGACACTTTCCATCAACACTTAACCCAGCCCATCGTAATCTAAGTGTGAGGACTCATAGTTTTGCCCGGCGGTGTATTGGGGACGATCCTTCTATCCTCCACACCAACGTGTGAGGACCCGGGTCAGGGGGTAGGTCACCAAACCATCCCCTCATGCTAATGGAGTCATCTCCGTCGATGAGGCATCCCATACTAATATGAGCAAATTATATGAACATCTTCGTCAAGAATCTTGACAGGTCTCTCACGATAAGTCAGGTCATGGTTCAGATCGATGGAGAGGTGGTCGATATTCTTGAAAACATCAGGCTTATCGGGAACTTCAAGACACTTTCGGAGCAAGGAAATGTGGAAGACATTGTGAAATTCTGATAACTCTTGGGGCAATTCCAGTTGATATGATACTTCTCCTTGACGAGAAATGACCTTGAAGGGTCCAATATATCTTGGCGCTAATTTCCCTTTGACATGAAAACGCTGCATACCCTTGAGTGCTGTCACTCGGAGATAGACATAATCTCCGACGTTGAAGGTGACATCACGACGCTTGGGGTCAGCATAGCTTTTCTGACGGGATTGGGCAGTCTTGAGACGCTCGCGAAGAAGTTGGACTTGTTCCTCAGCTTCACGGAGGTTATCTGGTTCAAACAATTTGCCTTCTCCAGTGTCGGACCAATTCAGGGGCGTACGACACTTCTTGCCGTAAAGTGCTTCAAACGGGGCCATTTGCAGACTGGACTGGTAGCTATTGTTGTAGGAGAATTCTGCAAATGGAAGACAATCTTCCCATTTGGAACCATAAGATAGAACACATGCACGAAGCATGTCCTCTAATATCTGATTCACTCGCTCGGTTTGGCCTCCGGTCTGGGGGTGATAAGCTGTGCTAAAATCTAACTTGGTTCCGAGGGCTTCATGAAGAGATTTCCAGAATCTTGAAGTGAATTGCGTGCCTCTATCAGATACAATCCTTTTAGGCACACCGTGCAGGCTTACTATTCGGGAAATATACAAGTCTGCTAACTGAGCTCCGGTGTGAGTGGTCTTGACAGGAACAAAATGGGCAACCTTGGTCAATCGATCAACGATGACCCAGATTGAATCATGGCCTCGGTTGGATCTTGGAAGTCTGGTAATAAAGTCCATTCCAATTTCATCCCACTTCCATTCAGGAATTTTCAAAGGTTGAAGCAATCCAGCAGGTCGCTGATGTTCAGCCTTGACTCGCTGACAGATATCACCCTTGGCTACGAAAGACCCAATCTCTCGCTTCATTCCATGCCACCAAAATCTCTTACGAAGGTCTTGGTACATCTTTGTTCCGCCGGGATGAATTGAATAAGGGGTCTCATGGGCTTCTGTCAGGATTAAATCTTTAAGCTCCTTGACATTAGGCACACAGATACGACCATTGAATCTCAACACTCCTTCAGCATCTTCGGTAAAACCGGGTGCTTTGCTGAGAGAAATCTTCCTCTTAATTCCTTCAATGCTTTCATGATCCTTTTGGGCTTCCTTGATTTGATCCATCAGGGTTGGGGCTAACTCTAGATTGGCGAGATAACCATGGCTAACAAGCTCTAGTCCGAAATCTTCGAACTCTTTGAACAAGGCTGGTTGTTCGGCATGGATCAAGGCATTTAGGGTGCAAGGCTTGCGACTAAGGGCATCAGCAACTACATTAGCCTTTCGGGGTGATAATGGATTCCAATATCATAATCCTTGATTAATTTCATCCATCTCCTTTGTCGCAGGTTCAACTCCTTCTGGGTGAAGATATACATCAAACTCTTGTGATCCGTATAAATCTCGCAGCGATGTTCCACAAGATAGGGACGCCACGTCTTAAGAGCAAGAACAACAGCAGCTAACTCCACATCATGGGTTGGATAATTTTCTTCATGCGGTCGCAACTGTCGAGACAGATACGACACAACTTTGCCTTCTTGCATCAGAACGCAACCAAGTCCGAGGCGTGATGCATCGCAATACACGTCAAAACTCTTGGTGACGTCTGGCATAATCAAGACTGGGGTTGAAGTCAGTCTTTTCTTTAGTTCTTGGAAACTATCTTCACACTTCTGGGTCCATTCAAACTTCTTATCCTTCTTCAACAGTTGAGTCATGGGCTTGGCTATGCTGGAGAATCCTTCAACGAACTTGCGGTAGTAACCCGCTAGTCCGAGAAAGCTTCGGATTTCAGTCACATTAGTAGGGGCTTTCCAGTCAACGATAGCTTGGATCTTCTCTGGGTCAACAGAAATTCCTCCAGCAGATACAACATGTCCGAGAAATGCCACTTCGCTAAGCCAAAACTCACACTTGCTAAGCTTGGCATATAGCTTGTGCTCTCGGAGGGTCTCCAGAACTAGACGCAGATGTTCAGCATGCTCTTCCTCGGTCTTGGAGTAGATAAGAATATCGTCGATAAAGACTACCACAAACTTGTCGAGGTACTCCATGAAAATCTTGTTCATGAGATTCATGAAATAGGCTGGGGCATTGGTCAGACCAAAGGACATCACGGTGTATTCAAACAAACCGTAGCAGGTGGTGAAGGCGGTCTTGGGAATGTCTGACTCTCGGATTTTCAGCTGATGATATCCTGTCCGAAGATCGATCTTGGAAAAGACTCGGGCTCCGTTCATCTGATCGAACAGATCCTCGATCTTGGGAAGGGGATACTTGTTTTTAATGGTCACATCATTGAGCTTGCGATAATCCACACACATGCGTGTGGTACCGTCTATTTTGTCCACAAAGATAATGGGTGATCCCCAAGGTGAAGCGCTTGGGCGAACAAGACCTTTGCTGAGCATATCAGCCAACTGCTTCTTCAATTCAACCAGTTCTTCTGGATTCATCCGGTATGGTCTCTGGGATATAGGGGTTGTCCCTGGAATAAGTTCAATTACGAACTCAATATCTCTGTCTGGCGGCGTACCAGGAAATTCTTCCGGGAAAACATCTCGGAATAGGTGAACAACACGGATCTCATCTATAAGGGGTAGAGCTATGCCCTCATGGCAGCCTGGTTGGGAATGGCTAGCTTCAGATATATATTCCACTTCGACATCCTTGTCTGTGGTGATGGATACAGCTCTTCTGGCGCAATCTATACGACCACGGTATTTGGCTAGCCAGTTCATACCCAGAATAACATCTATACCTTGGGTTCCTAAAACGATTAAGTCGGCTAGGAACTTTTCTCCTTTGATCTCATGGGAAACATCGGGGCAAAACAGCTTGGTCTCTACGGTGGATTCTGGGATTTGAATGACCATGGGTCTGGGTAAAAGATTCCCGACTAGACCTCCCTTAGCAACAAACTCTTGGGTAACAAAAGAATGGGTTGCACCTGAGTCAAACAGAACAGTTGTAGGTACTGAATTGACAAGAAACGTACCCAACACAACATCTGGCGCATCCTGGGCTTCCTCAGCATTGATGTGGTGCAGACGGCCCTTGCAAACAGCAACATTTCCGCGGGGTGCAGCATTCTTGCCATTTCCAGCACGGCCTTGACCATTGTTCGGTGCCGGTTGATAACCCACAAGTATAGGGGATCGCGTGTAGCCTTTTCGATAAGTAAGAGTGTCGAACCCAACGAGGAGCTAAAGGTAGGATAAGTATTCTCTCAAGTTCTATCAACCACTGATACAACTCTACGCACACTAAACGTTTGCATTATCTAAAAAATAAAAACTACGGTAGCAATACGGGTATGAGAGGTAGTTTTGCAAGATAATAAATACAAGAAAGTAAATGTTAGTGCTGCAGCAATAAAATACACTAAGTAACCATATACTAACAGTACCATGAGTGTGGAAAAGTGGTGGTAATTGTGGTGGCTTTGTCCAAGATTAATTAGTGAAGGTACTTGGTTCATTGTCTTCGATGCAGTTTTCTATGTGGGAGAGGCTAAATATACATGCACTCCACTACTTGGGATTACAAGTACTATATGATTGGATTGTTTAGCAAGCATCCGCAAATACTAACAATGCATTAAGGTTTCCCCAACCATAGCCTTAAGTTCAAGGTCCTCTTACTCCCATACTTGCAACTAATCGGTTCGCGTTCTCAGGTTTCTGTCACTCCGGCAGAACTTCTCCCGCTTCGTTACAAATACTACCAACCCTAGGGTGTTTGATCCATGCGCGCACAAATATAATGGACACCAAAGGACAGCACCATATAGACATACAACTCTAATGAACCTCATGCATTCAATTAAGCAATCAAAAGACAAATAAACTATGGAAACATGATGTAAATCATAGGATAAATATTATAGCATCAAACACCATGTTTACATAGGACGGTGCCGCCGCCGGCGCGGGGAACTCCTTTCCCCGCCGCCGGCAAGCTTGGGGAGCGCCGCCCCTTAGCCTCCCTCCTTCATGGCTTCTTGGGAGCCCTCCCCCATGGAGATGGGATCCATGGGGGAGGCAAAAACGTGGCTTTTGGTGGCTGAAATTCGTGGGTGGAGGAGTACTCCACGAATTAGGTTTCCTCCCTTTATATATCTTCTCGGATTTCCGTCACCCCCTTTTAGGGTTCCACCAAAACGGGCCTACAGGCCGCGTCCGAACTCCGATTGGGCTGATCTCGGGCTTAAAATCTTCGTATGGAAAATTGTGACAACTTTCGTAACAGCTAGGTCTCCATATAGCGTCATCTTCGAGGGTCAAACTGGCAATCTTCGTAAAAAGTTCTCAGACAGATTTCAGGAAAGTCCCAATTCGACTCCAACAAGGTTTCCTCTTGTATTGTTGATAATTTCTACACATCAAAGAGTAAAAAAAGAACATTGTGCACTTTTGCAACTATTAGTAGGTTAGTCCAAATAAATAATAAACTTAATATAAAACAAGTGTTAAAAGCATAAAAATGGCATGAAACAATCAAAAATTATAGATACGTTTTGGACGTATCACCGGTGCATTGGGGCGCTGAACATTCCTCTTAGGATTGGCACATTCTCTGGAGTAGTGACCCTTAGTGCCTCATTCAAAGCAGACTACATTGGAATTGTGGTTGAAGTTGTTGAAGTTTCCTCTAGGACGGTTATTGTCATTGGGGCGGTTGAAGTTGTTTGGGCGGTTAGGAAAGGTGGAGCGGGGTGCTTGCGGTGGTCGATAAGCAGGCTTGGATGCTGGCTGGAAGATACGAGGCTTCTGGTTGCTTGATCCTTCAGATGCAATCATCCTCCTCTTACGACCTTCAAACATGGACTTGCGCTTGGTCTCCAGCTGGATGGCTTTGTACACAAGTGACTCCAAATCATAGAAGTCATGGATAACCAACGCGCATTGCAGCTCATCATGAAGTCCATTCAGAAAGCGCTCCATCTTCTTCTTCTCAGTGTCGGTGTCATCAGGAGCATACCAAGATAAGTCGGTAAACTCATCAAGATAACCAACCACATCTTTATTCCCTGCCTCAGCTTGCGGAATTCATCCTTCTTCCTTTCAATGAGTCCGCCGGGAATATGCTTCTTGCGGAACTTCTCCTGGAACTCAGCCCAGTTGATCACATAGCCAACTTGCTGGAGAGCCTTGGTAGCTTCCCACCAAGCTCGTGAAGGTCCAGCAAGATAGTGGGTTGCATACAGAACCTTCTCATTGACTCCCACAGCAGCAACTTCCAGGTTGTTCTCGATGGTACGAAGCCAATCATCGGCCTCCAGTGGGTGAAGTCCCCTGGAATAGGTAGGTGGGTTGGTCTTCTGAAAGTCGCTTAAGGTGGATTGCTGATTTCCATTGCCATTGCCACCATGGTTGTTATTGTTGTTGTTAACCTGAGCGGCAGTGATCTGCTGCAGGGCAGCAAGATGAGCTTGGCGCTCCTCCCGGGCATTTTGGCGTTCCTCCATAATGAGCGCAAGAAGTTGGGCAGGAGTCGGTTCTGGTGGTGGTGGCGGTGGTCCTCCATCCGGGTTGTTGGTGCGACGAGTGTCCACCATCCTGAAGCATACCGGGTATAAGAGGCAAGGCAAAAAGGTTTCGACTAAGGGGAAGAAGATGAATTCGCATAGTGGTTGATTAATTTAGGATGATATTGAAATTATTTTACACAACCCAAACAAGACTAACACCTTTATATAACACAACCATCACAACAACGAGTTCACAGCATCAAGCTTACAACATCACCCTACATCTAATGTACATAATACATGGTTTCCAAAGGAACCACTACTTCGACTCGACTAGCGATAGGGGGTCAACCTAATCCTGCGATAGTACTCAGGTCACTCGCCTACTGAGGTGGAACCTCCGGCTCTGCTGCGTCAGTGTCGGACTGGTAGGGTGGCTCCTCCGGGTCCTCCTCCTCACCCTCGAGAACTGCCTCGAGTGGCTCCTCCTCCTCGTCAACTAGCTCCTCCTCGTCGTCCGACTCCTCGTAGTCCATCTCCTCCTAGTAATCCTCATCGTCACTAATGAAAGCACTGTTCTCCCTGCGGAGATCCTCGCCCTCCTCCTCCATCTCGTTGGCATGGTGCTCCATATCCTCGATCATCTCGTCCTGCTCCGCCACCCTCTTGCGGAGTTTGGCGACGATCTTCTTCAGCTGGGTCCTCCTCTTGAGAAGAGCAATCTTCTCCTGCTTCAGCTGCGCCTCCGCTCGCGACTCTCATTGAGCGAGATGCGCTCAAAGCGGGCTCGGAGTCTAGCGCTGATCAGATCCACCTGGGTGCGATAGAGTAGGACCTCCATGTCCAGGATGTACTCTCCAAACGTCGGGTGTAGAAGTGACTGGATGGGGTGTCCATCCTCGGTGCGCCTCCCATGGAACCGAAAACGGGAGTTCACCAGCTCTGCCTTGTGCTCCTCACAAAGTCGGGCTAGCAAACTCTGCATGGCACGACACAGTCCGTCTACCCAGTGGGCGTCCATAGTGGCGAAGATCAGCGTCCTGGATCCGGGAGACTTGAGGTTCCCCCGAAAAGACGACTCGATACGCCAACACAGGTTTCCATTGCCGAGAACGTCAACCTGGGCTCCCTTGAACTCTGGAGCGGGGCGACCTAACAGCTTGCTCAACTCAAACAAGTCCTTCTCGAACATCATCTCGCCATCCTTCTCAAGCTGGCAGAACTCAGTCCAATGGAGTGCCATCTACAATTTTAGGCAAGATTTTAAGTTAGTGCGATGACCCGTGCACAAAATTTTAAATTTAATGAAATAACAAGTGCGCAAAATTTTAAGCTTAATGGGATGACAAGTGTGCAATATTTTAAGAGTACAAGAAAAAGGTAATAATTAATGAGAGTAAATTTTGCATAAGTCTGAGGATTGGAAGATAAGCAATTTTCAAAAACACTTCACTTCGTTGTTTTAGAAATTAACTTTTGTAACTCTTATCTAACGACCATGCTAACTAAGGTCTCTTAAAGTCAGGATGGCTCTGATACCAGCTATGTGGGGACCCCGGACTAGCTGCCCGAAATACCCGATTATGCTTAACACAACGATCCCATGATCAGTCTGTCGTTGCACATAATCCGAACTGAATACCAAAGTTTACATCCATTACAATACCGAATAAAAGTCTTACACATATGGTCATCTAGACCAAGTCTTACATAGGTGCCTTCATGGGCTAATTCACATTATTCAGCGGAAGCTACTACGTGGTAGATAAGCACATCCTACGATAACCCGGCAGGCAGCTGACTTATGGAGATCCCTAGTTCGCATAGAAGTCGTTGTACTCCTCTTCGGCGTAGTGCTCCTCGAAATCTGGCTAAGACAATAGCCAGGGACGAAAGCAATATGAGTACATTTGATTGTACTCGCAAACTACCCCCGAATGAACATGCACTAGTTTTATGTTTATTTTCAAACTTTTATATATTAAGACATCTCTATATCTTTATTGAAAAAGAGGTAAGAAGAATTTTGTAACTATCCTCCAATGAACCACCATCATATTTATTTCTCCAAAACTCCTCCTTTTTCGACCATAGCCCGTCATGGTCCATTTGCCTCCAACAGCCCCATACCGGTCCGTTGGTATGGGTGTATACAACATTCACCACTTCATCTTCTTTTCAAAGTTTAAAATTTCTTTTCAAAAACTTGCACATGGTCTTAGGACAGCCTCCCAACTGTCCATATCTGAGGACTCGGCTATTCGAATAGTTTTACACTCTGCAGAGGTAGCACGCTTTTCCCACATCCATCCGATAACTCATCGTGTCAGCCACGTCCCGCCATACAAGGTGTATGCGAAGTTGAGTCACCGACCATGGCCTATTCTTTGCTCATGCTAGTATAGGACCCTGCCCTTATGACACTTTCCATCAACACTTAACCCAGCCCATCGTAATCTAAGTGTGAGGACTCATAGTTTTGCCCGGCGGTGTATTGGGGACGATCCTTCTATCCTCCACACCAACGTGTGAGGACCCGGGTCAGGGGGTAGGTCACCAAACCATCCCCTCATGCATAACGGAGTCATCTCCGTCGATGAGGCATCCCATACTAATATGAGCAAATTATATGACTACGCCCTTTCCCATATGTGGGTAAATGTGGTCGCACAGGGTAAGATTGGTCGTCATAGTACTAGGACACAATGTGCATTTTTCATAAACATCTCCATTGTCCATTTCTTCACCTCAACACCGACATCTCGGCATTCCACATCCATACAAGTATTTTCAAAGGAGTTTTGAATAAACAATCTTTTTCTTCCCATCCTATAGTTTAATATACACTACCTTATATTTCTACATTGGTGGCAAAATAGTTTTTCATATGCTTTTTGAAAAGGTTTTAAAAATCATTGCCATCAGAGTAACTCCTGTTATCAAAGTAGATGTATATATATAGGTGTAAGCTCAGAGAGTAGCTTGCCTTGCTCAACAAAGTGACCCTGGTCTTGTTCTTCTGGTTCAACAAATTCTCCCTCCTCGAAAATCCCGGCAACGTTATCGTCTACTTGTCAAACAAACCGATACAAACAATCACTATACTACTCAATCAACATCACAACATTACAATCTTGAATGCTATAAATAGCCACTGCACACACCAAGCAACACAATTTGGTTTCAAATTAATTGAATTAACCATTATTTACTTATGTTTTAAATAAGGCAGAAACTAGTTGAACATGTTTAATTGCATAACTCAAGTTATGTTGGTGAAAAAAATACAAACTAAATTTCTACAGAAAACTACTGATGTGTAGAAGACAACCCAATTTGATTTGGATTAATTGGAGTTACCAAACTCCCTACACAATTGTTTTAAATTAGAAGCTTAATAAATAAGTTTTAGTTACTGCCTAAGTCTATAGATCATAAAATTAAATCCTTTTAGGGGTAACTAACACTGATTAAATGTGATCTAACAAAATTGGTCCTAACTCATTTGGGTTAAGCATTAAACATCTATAATTGTTTTAGTACAGAAGGGCTTGCTAAATTTAATCTAATGCTAAACAATTAACATTGCATAATTAATTCTACCAAAATTAGGGAAGCTAAGAGATCACAGTACAAGGCTAAAAAAATTGGATTGAAATTATTTGGGTTAATATATCATCAGAAACAAACAAGTTTAGATTTTAAACCTTCTGTGGAATTTTTAATACTACACATTTATTATTTATCTAAATGAGATAAAACCACTTGGGTTTGTTAAACAATTTCATAAGCTAACCAAAGAATTTTGGTTTGAATTATTTCGACTTATCTTTATCGAGTTATCGAATTTAAAAGTTCAGTCCCGTACTGAAATTCCAGGAAAAATTAAATTGGAAAACTACTCTGGTTTGGATAATGTTGAAGATCCTGACGGGTGGGGTCCACTCGTCAGTGACTCAACGGAGACATCTCGCGCGCTGGATAAAGTTTAAAATGCTGATAGTGGGTCCCACTTGACAGCGACTCAGCTAAGCGAAGCGGTACGCAACCGTTGATCTAAGATCTAACGGCTGAGGATGGCCACGAACGGCGACGACCAAATTTGGGCGGCGTCGCCGTGCCAGCGACGGCGAGGTTGGTCGGAGAGGCACCTGGGGTGGTTAGCGACGGCGGGGAAGATGGCGTTCGATGGCGGAGAACTTGGGGAGGCTCTGGAGATGAGTTGAGCTTGATGGGGAGGACTCGAGCGTCGGTGGCGAGCTCCGCTGCTTCCACGGACGGATCCCGACTCCGGCGAGCTCTCTGCGTCGTTCCTGTGCACGAAATAGAGGGCAAACGGAGTTGTGTGAGTGCGGTGGTGTAGGCAGAGAGTGTGCAAGCCAGAGAGGAGAGAAAGGAGGTGAAGCACGGCACGGCCGTGGTCGACGTCCACCTTCTCCTCCAGCAGCACCTGGCCGTGCTTGACCAGATCAGCAAAGGCTGCAGCGGCGTGTCCGCCCTCCTGGCAGTGCACGAGAGGGTGTGGGGTGAGGGAGAGAGCAGTGGATTGGGGTGAAGAGCGGAGGGATGCGGTGGGGGTTTATATCGCCGAGCTCCGGCGTGTCGTGGACAGGGTGCAGGAGAGGTCTGGGGGGTGGGAGAGCACGCCATTGGTGGCGGTGCGGTGTAGCAACGGCGTGGGAAGGTGGCCGTGAGGGTTAGAGGGAGAGAGGTGCAGCGGGGTGAGCTGTGGCTAGCTCGGGCCGACGGCATCCATGGCGAGCGCCTGTGAGACTTGACGGATTGCTGGTGCCGCCGTGGGCCATCAGGGGTGACGTAGGCGTGTCTGCGGGGGCACGGGGTGGCAGGTGAGTGGCTGGGCGGTGGTGAGCTGGCGAGGGGTGCAGTGGTGACCGCGTTCGCCGTCGATGGCCACACGCGGCCATGGACGCGGCGCACTCATGTTCGACCGCACGAGTACGGCGTGCAGCGCATCTGGGCGGTCTCCCCTTGACCAGTCGAGAGCGGAGAGGCAGAAGGGAGGGAAGGCACGGCTCAGGGCCGGCGGCGCGTCCTCCTTCGTCTAGCTCCCGTAGGTGCGGTACGGCGGCGAGCTGCTCCAATGGCTACGGTCCAAATCGACCAATGCGCACGTTTCCAACGCTCTCCGGCGAGGCAGCGAAGTGAGAGAGATGAGTGCGACGTGAGGGAGTGAGTGATTCGCCGAAATTCGCTCGAAATCGAGCAGATTGAATTTGGATTTGGGCAGAGTTCATCAGTGCTCACCAGGAGTTCGACAGAACGCCTGAACCAAATTCAAATTTGAATTTTTGAAAATTCTTTTCATATTTGGTTCACTGACTAATTATCAAGCATTTGTGGTGCTGTGGTGATATTTATTTTGTATTTGTACATAGTACATTTTGTGATTTAAAGAAGATAAAGAAAGATTTTGAGTTTAAATTTAGGTTTTTGGAATTATTTATTTGAGAGGGAAAAGTTGTAGGACCAAATTGAGAGTGATCATATTATCACTCCACTGAAGTTTGGGTGAAAGAAAATTAATTTCTCCCTTGGAGAAATTGGGTGACACTTGTCACATTGTTTTTGTTGTTTTTAAATTTTTAATTTTGTTTTTTTCCAAGTTTTTATTTAGAGCAACAATCACACAAGCAACAATGAACAATCAACACACATAACACAATAAAAGTTTTTTTGTTGGCCCACAGTTTTGGAATAATAATTCTTATTATAATTTTGGGATGTTACAATCATCTGAAGAAGTTTGACCCCAATGGGACAAGGGCGAGGTGATCTGCTTCACTGAACACGTAACCCGGGGTTTCCGTCCTCCCGGCTCTCTTTTCTTTCCTGAAGTTCTTAAATACTATGGCCTTAGACCTCATGACATAGGCCCCAACTCTATCTTGAACATGAGCAACTACACTGTCCTTTGCGAGTCCTACCTCCAGATTCCTCCTAGCCTTAGTCTTTTTCTCGAGCTTTTCTGTTGCAAACCCCAACCTGAACACACTGATGGCCCTCTGTTGGTCTGTGGCGGGGTTTCCATCCAGCGCCGTAAGGGTAGCTTGATGCCCGTTCTAAAACTGCTCAGCCACACAAAAGACTGGCAGAAGACGTTCTTTTACTCCAAGGATACATCACCCGCCTCAGAGCCGCGCTTGCCGGGTTATTCTATAGATCAGCTGGTTCTGAATGATAACATGAACTCCTTCGCTTCCGACGATTTGCGGGTCAAGCTGCAACCCCTGCTACAAAAGACCAATGCCTTGGTTGTTCACGGGTTAAGGGGCACTGACTTGATCAAGACTTGGATGGGATGGAAAATCCAACCCTTGAGCGTGCGCCCTGCCCTCTTCTACGCTTACACTGGGAAACTGACTGATCCGCTCCGTTACTCGGAGAAAGATATAACTGAGAAGCTTCTGGTTAAAACCGTGAAGACCTTCCTGGGTGAGAAGTTATCTGATATCAGCGATGTGAGGTCCCCGGATTAGCTATCCGAGATGCTCGTTATGTTTCCAGCAACAATCCCATGATCAGTTGTTGTTGCACATAACTCGACTTGGCATCACAGTTTACATCCATTACAACACCAGATACGATTCTTACAATAATTTGGTCATACAGACCGAGTCTTACATGGGTGCCTTCCTGGGCAAAATACCATCATTCAGCGGAAGCAAACAACGTCGATGGCCTACTAGCGTTCCTTAGTTCCCACAGGCAACTGACTAATGAAGAATCCTTAGTTCGTGTCATCGGTACCATAATTCTCCTCATCGATATGCTCCTCAAAACCTGGCTAAGACAATAGTCAGGGACGAAACCAATATGAGTACAATTTGAATTGTACTCGCAAACTACCCCGACATGAACATGCACTAGTTAAATAAGACTTTTATTTTTAGAAAGACATCTCAATATCTTTGTTGAAAAAGAAAAGGATAGACTTTTGTTTAATAAAACTTTGTTTTGAAATCTCTATATCTTTGTTGAAAAAGGTAAGAATTATCTTTTAAAGCTTTTCCCGAAAATATAACTTTGTTGAAAAAGGGTAAGAAATCTCTTTTAAAATGTTTTTCCCCAAAATATACCTTTGTTGAAGAAGGTAAGATTCTCTTTAAAACTTTTTTCCCGAAAATCATCACCAGGTTTATTTCCCAAAACTCCTCATTTTTCGACCATAGCCCTTCATGGTCATTTAATCCCAACAACTCTATACCGGCCCTTTGGTATAGTTGCATAAAACATTTTCCACTTTTAAAACACAAAACTTTGCACTTCTTGACCATAGCCCTTCATGGTCTTCCTCTTTTCCGGCAACCTCATGCCGACCCTTTGGCATAGTTGCATATATAAAACATCTCCATTTTATTTTTAAATCTCAAAACTTTGCAAAACTTGCACATAGGTCAAAGTAGGGCCTTCCAACTGTCCATTACCGAGGACTCGGCTATTCGAATATTTTTACACTCTGCAGAGGTAGCACGCTTTTCCCACATCCATTCGGCAACTCATCGTGTCAGCCACGTCCCGCCATACAAGGTGTATGCGAAGTTGAGTCACCGACCATAGCCTCTCATTTGCTCATGCTAGTATAGGACCCTGCCCATATGACACTTTCCATCGACACTCAGTCCAGCCCTTCGGAACCTAAGTGTGAGGACTCATAGTTTTGCCCGGCGACCCAAAGGTGGCGTCTTCTATCCTCTCTTTCATTTAGAGGTCCCAGGTCAGGGGTAAGTCACCGAACCACCCCCTCATGCATAACGGAGTCATCTCCGTCGATGAGGTATCCCATACTAATATGAGCAAATTACATGACTAAGCCCCGTCCCATATGGGGGTAAATGTGGTCGCACATGGTATCGGCTGGTCGACGTAAGTACAAAGACACAATGTGCATTTTTCATAAACATCACCATTCTCCATTTCTCCACCTCAACACCGACATCTCGGCAGTCCATATCCATACAAGTATTTTCAAGGGAGTTTTGAGTAAACAATATTTTTCCCATCCTATAGTTTGAAAAAGAATTTTCATCTCATATCTCCATATAGGGTGTCAAAATAATATACTTGTATTTTGGAAAAAAGGGTTTTCGAAATCATAGCTTTAGTGGCAAACACCACATAAATCACTTATGCTCTTTATAACTAAAACATGTGAACGAAAATAGATGTATATAGATGCAAGCTCAGAGAAGTAGCTTGCCTTGCTCAGCAAAGTTCCCGGGGTCTTGCTCCTGTTGTTTAGCAGAATCCCCCTCCTCGATAATCCCGGCAACGTTCTCGTCTAATCGTCTACACTAGCAAGTACAAACAATCACTATACTATTCAACCAAACATCACAACATTACAATCTTAAACTCTACAAATAGCTACTGTAATCACACAAGGCCAACCAATTGGGTTCAATTTAATTGAATTAACCAATATTTAAATATGACTTGAAAATGGCAGAAACTAGCCACACAAGTTTTATTGCACAACTTAAGTTTTGTTAACCACAAAATTATGCCAATTTAGAGATAACTAGCACTGATTATTTCTGATCCAACAAAATTGGCCTAGGTCCATTTGGATTAATATTTATTCCACTATAATTATTATACTACAGAAAAGTGCAAATCACTATTGGATTGACTAATGAGTTTCCGTTGCTTCAATAATTTTACCAATTTAGGGGTAGCTAGCACTGATTAAATGTGATCTAACAAAATTGGTTTGAACTCAATTGGGTTAATAGGGTATCAGAAACAAACAAGTTGGTGTTCTGAACCTTCTGTGGTACTTTAATTTCTACACATTTGTTAATTATCTAAACAGGATGAAACCACCTGGGTTGGTTTAGCAATTTCATAAGCTATCCAGAGAATTTTGGTTTGATTTATTTGGACAATTATTTCTCAAGTTAATGAATTTCTAAGTTGGATCCAGTACTGAGTTTCTCAGAGAATTTAAATTCGAATTAAATCGATCTACTGAATAATGTTGAGGATCCTGACGGGTGGGGCCTACCCGTCAGTGACTCAACGAATATATTCTCCCGCGCGGAGAAAAGGTTAAATTGCTGACGGGTGGGGCCAGCCCGTTAGCGGCTCATTTAACTGAAGCGGTACTCAACCGTTGGATCCAGATCCAACGGCGCCTAATCAAACCAACGACGACGACCTTGATTTGGCGGCACCGCCGTGGCGGAGACAGGGGAGGTGGCGCGATGCTCACCTAGAGGTCCTGGGGATGGCGGAGTGAGTCGAGGCGGGTGCGGTGAGTGTGGGGAAGAGGATAGCATGGTCGGCGTGACTCGGGGATTCTCGGAGCGTCGGCGGCGAGTCCCCCGACGTGCACGGACGAGGTTCTTCTCCCGCGAGCTCCTGCGTGTGGTCCTGTGCATAGAAGAGGAAAGAAGAGGGGCGATGAGCTCCTGGTGGTGAAGCAGAGGGGATGCAGGGCAGAGAGAGCAGCTAGGGGAAACACACGGCCGCGCCATGGTCGTCGTCAACCTCGGGATGACGGAGACGGCGAAGCTCAGCTTCATGACAGAAGCATGGAGGCAGCACTCCTGCCCTCCTGGCAGGTGCAGAGAGAGGTGGGTGTGAGGGAGAGGAGCAGGGAGTGAGCGGAGAGGGGTGTGGCGAGAAAAGCAGCTCGGGCGCGGTTTAAGTAGAGGTGGAGGACGGTGCACGGTGGTCTCGGTGCAGGAGGTGGCCAGGGGGTGGGAGAGCATGCCATTGGCGATGCAGGGCGATGCGGCAGTGCTACAGGACAGAGCACGAGGGATTTGGAAAAGAAACGTGTGCGTGAGAGGTCGACGTCGAGCTCCGGTCTCGGCGGCTCCCGCAGGTGTTCGACAGCTGCTGACACCGAGGTGGGCTGGGGCAGGTGACACGAGCGTGTCCGTGAGGTCTCGGCGAGGTGCGGGAGTGGCCAAGGTGAGTGGTTCTTGCTAGAGTGCTGAGGTGGTGAAGAGCTCCGTCGGCGTCCATGGACGTGGCGACCTTCGGTTTGACGAGCAAGATATGGGACAGAGAGGATGCATCTCCTTGCGTGGTGATACGTCCATTTTGCATCACCATTTTATATCATAATTTACTGCTATTCATTGATATATTTCATATTTGGATATAATACTTATGTTATTTTATCTTGTTTTGCATGTTTGATGATTATTGGAGAATTAACTGCCAGAGTCAGGATTCAGCCGGAAAAGCATCGTCAAGACACCCTATTTCTGAAGATCGACAATTCACGGAAAACATACAGATGTTCCTATTTTATCAGATGCCGGAGCCAGCCAAAAGGGGAGGCTGAGATGGGCCACGAGGGGCCCACACCACCCCACGGCGCGGGGCCCACCTCTGCCGCGCCGGGGCATGGTGTGGTCGCCCTGGCCCATCTCTGACGCTCCCCCTTCGCGTACTTCTACCCCGAGAAACCCTAAGATACGGGGGAGAGCAGAAGAAATATTTCGCCGCCGCCACGGGGCGGAAACCACAGAGAGAGAAAAAGCTCTCCGGCATGGAGAAATCTGCCAGGAAAATTCCTTCTCGGAGGGGGGAAATCATCGCCATCGTCACCGTCAGCGCGCTGGACTTCATCGGGATCATCATCATCATCTCCACCGCCGTCACCATCATCTTCACCGCACCACTTCGTTTCGCTGTAACATCTAGGGCTGTACTTTGTCTAGTTCATAGGGGAAACTTTCCCGGTGTTAATTACTCCTTGTGGTTGATGCTATTAAGTTTTATCGGTGAATTAAGGTTTATGTCCAGATTGTTATTCATCATTACATCACCTCTGATCATGATCCATATGATGTCTTGTGAGTAGTTCGTTTAGTTCTTGAGGACATGGGAGAAGTCAGGATGTTAGTAGTGAATTTATGTTGAGTAATATTTAATGGTTTGATATTTAAGTTGTGGTGCTATTCTTCTAGTGGTGTCATGTGAACGTCGACTACATGACACTTCACCTTTATGGGCCTAGGGGAATGCATTGTGTATTCGGCTACTAATTGTGGGGTTGCTGGAGTGACAGAAACCTAAACCTCCTTTGGTAAACCGATGCACGAGGGAGTGTAGGATATCAGAGATTAAGGCTGTGGTTAGATTTATCTTAATTACTTTCTTGTAACGCGGATGCTTGCAAGGGGTTTAATCACAAGTATGTATTAGTCCAAGTAAGGGTGGTGCATTAGCATAGGTTCATCCACACAACACTTATCAAAACAATAAAGATTAATCAACTGTATGAAGCGAAAGCACTTGACGAAATTCCCATGTGTCCTCAAGAACATTTTGCCATCATAAGTAAACAAACCGGCTTGTCCTTTGTGCTAAAAAGGATTGGGCCATTCGCTGCAATTATTATTACTGTCTTTTACTTACTCGTATTTTATTTATCTGCTATATCAAAACCCCTAAAAACTTGTCTGCTAGTATTTACAGTGAATCCTTGATCGAAACTACTTGTCAACACCTTCTGCTCCTCGTTGGGTTCGACACTCTTATTTATCGAAAGTACTACGATACAC
This sequence comes from Poa pratensis, assembly GCA_947311845.1. Classification (NCBI taxonomy): domain Eukaryota; kingdom Viridiplantae; phylum Streptophyta; class Magnoliopsida; order Poales; family Poaceae; genus Poa; species Poa pratensis. The sequence continues at coordinate 229,807 of CAMZMU010000103.1, forward strand.
CCCCTATACTTGTGGGTCATCAAGACTATTTTCAGGCGCCGTTGCCAGGGAGTGAAGCGCTATTGGTAAGTGGAATTGGTAAGGGAAACCTTTACTGTAAGTGCTGTTTTTATTTCTGCTTGCTGCTTTATTTTATTATGGAGAGATCTCCATTTGAATCCCTATTTGGGAAGGCTATTGCCACTGCTAAGGTAGTAGATGACCCGCCGCCTGCTGAAATTGATCCATTTAAAATACCTATGAAAATTGTTGAATGTGTTATGGATAACCGCTATGTTGGAGATGGAACTGTCCATCCTGGTGATCATTTACTTTTTATACATGAACTATGCGAGTTATTTAAGTGTGCAGGTATTTCAATGGAAGAAGTTAAGAGGAAGTTATTTTCTATATCATTGAAGGGCAGAGCTGCGGAATGGTATAAGATGCTGAAGAATGGCCGATCTATTGGCTGGGAGGAAATTGTACCTCCCTTTTTTCTAAATTCTATCCTCCTAGTGAGATTCATCAAGATCGAAATCTTATATATAATTTTTGGCCTCATGACGGAGAAAGTATTGCCCAAGCATGGGGGAGATTGAAGTCACTAATGCTCAAATGGCCCATTCATGAGCTCCCAAGTAATATTGTTATTAATAATTTTTATGCAAGGCTTTCTCTTCATGATAAGGATTTATTGGATGCCTCTTGTTCTGGATCGTTCACTCGTACCAAAGAAGAAGCTAAATGGGACCTTCTTGACCGTATTCAGGAAAATACTGAAGGATGGGAGAACGACAAAGGTAGAAAGTCAGGTATAAATTATGATTATGAATGCATTAAATCTTTTGCCTCTTATCTTGATGTGCCTAAGAAGGATTTGAATAAATATCATGAACCTTATAAATATAAAGCTAGTTCGGCCATTGTTAAAAATATTGAAGTTCATACTGTTGATCACATTTTGCCTGAACCTTATATTGAAAGAATACCTTTTCCTGTTAAAGTAAAGGCACATTCTGTGATAGCTAGTGTGGTTAACAACAGTACACAGGAAGTTAAAAAACCTGATGAACAAATAACTGTTGAGCCTGTGATAGCTGTAGTAAAGGACCTTGTCACCGAGAGTGTAGAAGGAGGACATATTATCTTCTGTGAAGATGCTTCTAATATTGTTTTACATCCTAGTAAATCTAGGAAAACAAGTGTTCCTGTGCTCTCAGTTAGGATAGGAGAACATTGCTATTATGGTTTATGCGATATTGGTGCAAGTTCAAGTGCTATACCTTATGAACTTTATAGAGAAATCATGCATGAAATTGGTTCTTGTGAACTTATAGAAATTGATGTGGTTATTCAGCTTGCTAATAGAGACACAATTTCTCCGATTGGTATTGTTAGAGATGTGGAGGTTTTATGTGGTAAGACTAAATACCCTGCTGATTTTCAAGTACTTGGTTCAGCAGCTAGTAAAACTTGTCCAATTATTTTTGGTAGACCTTTCTTGAACACTTGTGGAGCTATTATAGATTGTAAGAAAGAGAAGATTTATACTAAATTTGGCGGAGAATCTTATGAGTTTAATTTTTCTAAGTTCGCTAAAAATCCTTATGAAACCGAATTACCTAATGAAGATTCTCGAGTTGAACAACTCACTGCTATTGCTCTTCCTCCTAACAATGCTTTGCAGCAATACATGGAGGAACACGAAAGTGAGGAATTTATGGAAGAGAGAAATGAGATTGACAATATTCTTCTTCATCAACCAGTAATACTTAAACATAATTTACCGGTGGAGGACTTGGGTACCTCTCCACCTCCAAAAGAGGATTCTGTTTTCGATTTGAAACCTTTACCTGCTAATCTTAAATATGCTTATATTGATGACAAGAAAACATATCCTGTTATTATTAGTTCTCAACTTTTAGGTAATGAAGAGGCAAGGTTACTAGAGGTATTGAAAAAACATCGAGGAGCTATGGGATATACCCTGGATGATTTAAAGGGGATTTCTCCTGCTATATGTCAACACGCCATCAACATGGAAGATGATGCAAAACCTGTTGTTGAGCATCAACGTCGTCTAATTCCTAAGATGAAGGAAGTGGTAAGAAATGAGGTATTAAAACTCCTTGAAGCTGGTATAATTTATCCCATTGCTGATAGTAGATGGGTAAGCCCTGTACACCGTGTTCCTAAGAAAGGAGAAGTTACTGTTGTGCCAAATGAAAATGATGAACTTATTCCTCAAAGAGTAGTTGTTGGGTATAGGATGTGTATTGATTTTCGAAAAGTTAATAAAGTTACTAAGAAAGATCATTATCCTTTACCTTTTATTAAACAAATGTTAGAACGATTGTCTAAGAAAACTCATTTTTGCTTTCTTGATGGTTATTCTGGATTTTCACAAATCGCTGTTAGAAAGAAAGACCAAGAGAAAACTACTTTTACTTGTCCTTATGGAACTTATGCTTATAGGCGTATGCCTTTTGGTTTGTGTAATGCCCCTGCTACATTTCAAAGATGCATGTCTGCCATTTTTCATGGTTTTTGTGAAGAAATTGTGGAAGTATTCATGGACGATTTTTCTGTCTATGGAACTTCTTTTGATAACTGCTTGCACAATCTTGATAAAGTTTTGCAGAGATGTGAGGAAACTAATCTTGTTCTTAATTGAGAGAAATTCCACTTTATGGTTAATGAAGGTATTGTCCTGGGACATAAAATTTCTGAAAGAGGTATTGAAGTGGACAGAGCTAAAGTTGAAGCAATTGAGAAAATGCCTTGTCCCAGGGATGTTAAAGGTATTCGTAGTATTCTTGGTCATGCTGGTTTCTATAGGAGGTTTATTAAAGATTTCTCTAAAATTTCAAAACCTCTTACTATTCTTCTTCAAAAAGATGTACCTTTTATTTTTGATGATGATTGTAAGGAAGCTTTTGAGATTCTAAAAAAGGCTTTAATCACTGCTCCTGTTGTTCAGCCTCCTGATTGGAATTTACCTTTTGAAATTATGTGTGATGCTAGTGATTTTGCTGTAGGTGTTGTTCTTGGACAGCGAATAGATAAGAAGTTGAATGTCATTCATTATGCTAGTAAGACTCTTGATGCTGCTCAAAAGAATTATGCTACTACTGAAAAAGAATTGTTAGCAGTAGTATTTGCTTGTGATAAGTTTAGACCTTATATTGTTGATTCGAAAGTTATTATCCATACCGATCATGCTGCTATTAGATACCTTATGGAGAAGAAAGAGGCTAAGCCTAGACTTATAAGATGGGTGCTTTTATTATAAGAATTTGATTTGCACATTGTAGATAGGAAAGGGGCTGAAAATCCTGTCGCTGATAACTTGTCTAGATTGGAAAACATTTCTTATGATCCTGTTCCTGTTAATGATAGTTTTCCAAATGAACAATTGGCTGCGATAAAGGTAAGTTCGCGAGAGAGTCCTTGGTATGCTGATTACGCTAACTTTATTGTTGCAAAGTATTTGCCTCCAACTTTTACAGCTCAACAAAGAAGAAAATTCTTTTATGACTTGAGGCATTATTTTTGGGATGACCCACACTTATATAAAGAAGGAGTGGATGGTATTATGTGAAGATGTGTTCCAGAATTTGAACAAAAAGAGATATTGAGAAAATGCCATGGAAGTGCTTATGGAGGACATCACGCTGGAGATAGAACTGCACAAAAGGTTCTACAATCAGGTTTTTATTGGCCTACTCTTTTTAAAGATGCAAGAAAATTTATTCTATCATGTGATGAATGTCAAAGAGTTGGTAATATAAGTAGACGTAATGAAATGCCCATGAATTATTCTCTTGTTATTGAACCTTTTGATTGTTGGGGATTTGACTTTATGGGTCCTTTTCCTCCTTCGGATGGTTATACTCATATACTTGTTGCTGTTGATTATGTTACTAAATGGGTAGAGGCTATACCAACCTCTAGTGCTGATGGAGAAACATCGTTAAAAATGCTTAAAGACATTATTTTCCCTAGGTTTGGTGTGCCTAGATATCTTATGACTGATGGTGGTTCTCATTTTATTCATGGTGTTTTAGAAAAAACCCTTGCTAAATATGATGTTAATCATAGAATTTCTTCACCTTATCATCCTCAAACAAGTGGTCAGGTAGAATCATTAAATAGAGAGATTAAATCTATTTTGCAAAAAGACTGTTAATAAATCTAGGAAAAATTGGGCTAGGAAGCTTAATGATGCTTTATGGGCTTATAGAACTGCTTATAAAAATCCTATGGGTATGTCTCCTTATAAAATGGTTTATGGAAAAGCCTGTCATTTGCCTTTAGAATTAGAACATAAAGCTTATTGGGCAGTTAAAGAACTTAATAGAGATTTTAAACTTGCTGGTAAAAAAAGGTTGCTAAATTTGAGTTCTTTAGATGAATGGAGAAGTGAAGCTTATGAAAATGCTAGACTCTTTAAAGAGAAAGTGGAACAATGGCATGATAGGAGAATCCTAAAGAGAGAATTTAACGTTGGTGAGAAAGTTCTACTGTATAGGTCTTGTCTCAGATTTTTTGCAGGAAAATTACTTTCAAAATGGGAAGGACCGTATGTTGTTGCAGAAGTTTACCGTTCAGGTGCAATAAAAATTACTACGCTTGATGGTGACAAACCTCAAGTGGTTAATGGGCAAAGACTCAAACATTATATTTCTGGAGATTGTTATAACGAAGATGTTGATATTATTTAAGTTGTGACTCCGGAAGATTTCATTAAAAGTCAAATTCAGGAGACTACAGAGTCCGTTTTCGAATAGGTAACAGTTTTGGTAAGAAAAAGTTCGCGTTTGACTTCCCAACTTATATTTTTATCGTTTTTATTAAATATGGAAAATTACGAGCCGAAAAAGGGGAGGAAACGGTGCCCGAGGGCACCACACCACCCCACGGCGTGGCCCTACCTTGGCCGCGCCGGGGCATGGTGTGGGCGCCTCGGAGCCCGTCTCCGACCCAGTTTCGACCTGGACTTTCCTTTTGTTGCGAAACTTTTCGCTATATAATCCCCGGATCCCCCGAGGTCCGTATATCGTTTTCTCGTCGTGTTTTGTTTTCGAGCTGTTTCTGCCAGGGTTAGCTCCAAGATTAGAACAATGTCTTCGTCCGAGGCTCCGAAGGATACCTTCTTCAAGAACGTCGTCAACCCGTACATCAACGAGTTGAAGAAGCACCCACAAGAGATGCGGCTCGTGGATGGAGAGCTTGTTCAAGAAGATGTTAGGGGACCCAAGGCTGAATGGGACGTGAAGGCCAGACTAGAAGAAATAGAGCATGAAGTTTTCCGATACCAGAAGATGATAGAGCGCGGAGTGGAGATCAACCACAAGATTATTAATGAGCTTATTGCTGAACACAAGAAGGAGACTAGCAAGCTATGGGATGATATCTTCATACTCAGTCAAACCACATCCAAATTGCAAGCACAAATCTATGATCTCCAAAACCAAAACTGTGAGTATGAAGCTAGGTTCAAACGCATGAGTTCTGCTGCGAGTTTCAGGTTTATGGTGACCAATTCATCCTTCGCTGATGGGGAGCCTCTAACTTGGAAATTTGATGATGAAGAGTCTCGTCCACCTTCACCACCGAAGGAGTAATTCATCATTGGTATTGGCATCCCCTTGGCTTGTGCCAAGCTTGGGGGAGTGCCGCGGTATCACCACCATTATCTTTTACCTTTTATTTTTCAGCTGAGTCATATCATGAGTAGAGAAGTTATCATATAGGATGGTTTGCAGTGTGGAAGTATCTCTCCTTTAGTTGGTTATCTATGTATCCCTTGGTGTGAGTTGTCGTTATTGGAATATTAATGAGAAGTTTTATAATTTACTTTCTGCACACTTTATTTTAGTTTGCAAGTTTATGTCATATGAAGGATCTTGTTGTTAGTATTGGCATCACTTTGGGAGCATCAAGTAAATCTATTTGGTTTTGCCAAACTTAGCATTGGTCAGTAGCAACAATACTTTGAGGCTTAAGTAGAAAAGATTGCATGAGCTTAGTATTCTTAAGTTAAAATTATTTGTGCCTACAAGGAAGATTGCATGATTGTTTCTATTACATTTATATTTGTTTGTATCCCTCAACTCTTATGCTTGCTACCCAGCCTTGCTAGCCTAAAACCTGTACTGAGAGGGAATGCTTCTCGTACATCCAAACCTTGAACCAAAACCCGTGCCATCTGTGTCCACCATAACTACCTATATGTGGTACTTCCTAGCCACTCCAAGTAAATACTTCATGTGCTACCTTTAAACTATTCAAAAACTATTACTCCTTATTTGTGTCACTGCTTATTAGCTCATGAGGAAGTATGTGGGTTATTCTTTATTTAGCTTGTCAGACAGACTTTCACCACCAGACTAGTGGCATATACATCCGCTTATCTGCTAATTTTGCAAAAAGAGCTGGCAAATGGGGTGCACAGTCCCAATTAATTACAACTTTAACCGCTTAATTCTCTTCACATTTTTGCCCTGATTTATCAGACAAGCAATGATACCAGTGAAATATCTGCATGTGTAAACAAAAGAGAAAAGAGGGATGATCTACCTGGCTGGTAGAAATAACGTCCTTCATGGGAGCCACTCTTGAAAGTCTGGTTGACAAGATAGATATTGTTTTCACCCACTGCCATTCGTTGACAATTCTCATACACCACTCGAAAACTTATATTTTGCTCTCTGTATGATTTCAAAAACTTAAAAAGCTCTAGCACATGATTTAATCCCTGCTTCCCTCTGGGAAGGGCCTTTCTTTTACTTTTATGTCGAGTCAGTAAACCTATTCCTCTCTTTCTTAAGCAAGCATTTGAGTTGTTGTGATTCAACCATCTATATATTGGTATTTTTTATCATGTCTTTTATCCTTCTTTGTTTAGCACCAAGTCTTTTATCTGAAAGAATATAACTTTGAAAGTTATCAATGACTGTAAGGAAATTGTGATGGTTGAGCATGTAAGTTCTGCAATATTGCTCCAATATAAGGACTCCACTCGAAAGATAAGTACAATCTGTTAATTGTTCTCTGACCAAGAACGAAGTTTGCCATCACATAACTATGATTTTCTTTATGCACCTTCATTGTGATTTCCATTACTCATTTCAAGTTAAGTTATATGAGGGGAAGTTGCTGTCTAAGATGATTTGTGTATTAGTAAATGTTGATGCTTCTTGTCCGTATTCTTTATTATCGACGCTTCACTCCATAAACCTGTGGTCTTGTTTACTGAGCTCAGCTTTCGCTTGGGGACAAGCGAGGTCTAAGCTTGGGGGGAGTTGATACGTCCATTTTGCATCACCATTTTATTTCATAATTTACTGCTATTCATTGATATATTTCATATTTGGATATAATACTTATGTTATTTTATCTTCTTTTGCATGTTTGATGATTATTGGAGAATTAACTGCCGGAGTCAGGATTCAGCTGGAAAAGCATCGTCAAGACACCCTATTTCTGAAGATCGACAATTCACGAAAAACATACAAATGTTCATATTTTATCAGATGTCGGAGCCAGCCAAAAGGGAGGCTGAGATGGGCCACGAGGGGCCCACACCACCCCACGGCGCGGGCCCACCTCTGCCGCGTCGGGGCATGGTGTGGCCGCCCTGACCCACCTCTGACGCTCTCCCTTCGCGTACTTCTACCCCGAGAAACCCTAAGATACGGGGAGAGCAGAAGAAATATTTCGCCGCCGCCACGGGGCGGAAACCACAGAGAGAGAAAAAGCTCTCCGGCAGGGATAAATCTGCCGAGGAAATTCCTTCTCGGAGGGGGAAATCATCGCCATCGTCAGCACGCTGGACTTCATCGGGATCATCATCATCATCTCCACCGCCGTCACCATCATCTCCATCGCTCCACTTCGTTTCGCTGTAACATCTAGGGCTGTACTTGGTCTAGTTTATAGGGGAAACTTTCCCGGTGTTAATTACTCCTTGTGGTTGATGCTATTAAGTTTTATCGGTGAATTAAGGTTTATGTCCAGATTGTTATTCATCATTACATCACCTCTGATCATGATCCATATGATGTCTTGTGAGTAGTTCGTTTAGTTCTTGAGGACATGGGAGAAGTCAGGATGTTAGTAGTGAATTTATGTTGAGTAATATTTAATGGTTTGATATTTAAGTTGTGGTGCTATTCTTCTAGTGGTGTCATGTGAACGTCGACTAAATGACACTTCACCTTTATGGGCCTAGGGGAATGCATTGTGTATTCGGCTACTAATTGTGGGGTTGCTGGAGTGACAGAAACCTAAACCTCCTTTGGTAAACCGATGCACGAGGGAGTGTAGGATCTCAGAGATTAAGGCTGTGGTTAGATTTACCTTAATTACTTTCTTGTAACGTGGATACTTGAAAGGGGTTTAATCACAAATATGTATTAGTCCAAGTAAGGGCGGTGCATTAGCATAGGTTCACCCACACAACACTTATCAAAACAATAAAGATTAATCAACTGCATGAAGCGAAAGCACTTGACGAAATTCCCATGTGTCCTCAAGAACATTTTACCATCATAAGTAAACAAACTGGCTTGTCCTTTGTGCTAACAAGGATTGGGCCATTCGCTGCAATTATTATTACTGTCTTTTACTTACTCGTATTTTATTTATCTGATATATCAAAAACCCTAAAAACTTGTCTGCTAGTATTTACAGTGAATCCTTGATCGAAACTACTTGTCAACACCTTCTGCTCCTCGTTGGGTTCGACACTCTTATTATCGAAAGTACTACGATACACCCCCTATACTTGTGGGTCATCACGTGGCTTCGACCTAACGGGAGAGGGGAAGCAGAGAGGAGCAGTGGCGCAGCGTCGAGCTGCTGCACGACCTCCTTCCCTTGGTTCACGTGTGTACGGGAAGAGAGGGAAGAGAGTGATGAGAGGGGTGGCACCAAACTCCAACAAGAAGCGTAAAAAATGCTGGCACTCGGGTGGCTGCAGTGCAGGGATGTGAGGGAGAGGGAGTGGGCAGAGTAATTTGAACAAATTTCCTCGAATTCGAGCTGGATTTGGTGTTGTTGAAGAACTAGGGTTCGTGTCCTCAAGGTGCTCGACAGAATGTTTGAACCAATTGAATTCTCGAATTTTGGTGATTTGAATTTGTGGTTGTCTTAAGCAAAGTGGTAGAAAGTTCCTGCAATTTTACTGGATTTTTTATGTAAAAATAAAATAGGGTTTTTGAATATCCTTTGAGTTAAAGGAAATAAAATAGGATTTTCCTAATTGAAATAAAATTATGTGGTAATTTTATAATTTTGAGAAGAGAGAGGTATAAAAATGAGATGGTGGTTATTTCCTCTCATCCATGGAATTATTTTCATAAAGAAAATGTTTGTTTGAAGGAAATAGAGAGTTAGGTAGGGAAAATAATTTATTAAGATCATTTCTTTAACTCATGATCTTAATTTCCTTTTGTGGAATAATTTGAGGGGTTTGTTTTAAATTGAAAAGTATATAAATTTGAGGAGGGAGTGATATGGAGGTGAGATGATTATTATTTCATCTCATTCCTAGAATTTTATAAGATAAAATAATTATTATGACAAAACATAGGGAGAGAGAGAAATTTGAATAAGATCATTTCTTTTAATTGAGATTTTATTTTGAGTGTGTGAGTAATTATAGAGGTCTTGTTTTATTTTCAATTCACACTCCAAATTGTTGGTCAAGTGTGTTTTAATTTATTGCTCTAGCACATTTGATTAATTATACACATAAGCAAGCAATTAAACAAGAAATAACAACCAAGACAAACCTACGTCAAACAAGCAAACAATATAAGTTTTCAACCAAATTTCAATTATCCAGATAGGGGGTGGGATGGTAATCAATTATCATCATGACAAGAATAATGTTGAAACAAGTTTGACTCAATAATTCTATATTTTCCAAAAAGGGTTGCTAAAATACATGGGTAGTATATTTCCCACTTTTATTGTTTCCAAAAGATTGAAAATAAGTGTTTATAAAATAGGAGTTGCAAAATATCAAGGTTGAAGAATATGTAGGAGATAGCATATAGATTCCCCATATTTTTTTGGAAACACATAATTTTGGGAAACACTTTTACTTTCTCAATAATGGGTATTTTGGGTTGTTGCCAAAACCAAATTATTATTGAGATGGCATTTGACTTGTAACATTCCAAGATTTTCAAAATGTTGAAAATTCAAAAAAATCAAAAACTTTTTAAAAAACTATATATATTTTGAATTGAAAATCATGCATGCATTCATCATCTTATTGCATTATTTGCATTTGAAATTTCAAAAGTTGGAATTATAATTCCACTTGAAAACATATTTGAGAAAATATCATAAAAGGGCATTTTATGCTCTATATAATATTTTTGATTTATATGGTTTTATTTGTTCTATATTAAAATTTTGGTTTTGATTTGATTATAATTATTTGAAAAATAAGTTTAAATAAGTTAATTTCAAATATCTACATTTGTGGTATTTTATTTGGTTTTAATAAGCCACAAATAATTTTATTCAAAACCCTATTTTAAATTGACATAAAGTGTCAATTAAGTAAATATGCAATATTCTAAATTGGTAATTTTGAAGGATATTAGAAAAAGTGTGCTTGAATATTTTAAATAACAGATAATATTATTTCAAAATTTTACAAATTGAAATGAACCCATTTGGAGGTTTAAATCAAGGGTTATTAAAGTTTCAGAAAAGGAAAAAGAAAAGAGAACAAAAAATAAATAAAAAGGGCCACCTATCCAAGCGGGCCTACCATCCCAGCCCAACACCCAGCGCGCGCGTGGCCCACTTCGGCCCACCAGCAGCCCACCTACCTCTCTCTATTTTTTTTCCTTCCACCGACACCATCGTCTCCCTCCCGAAATCGTGCTCCCGTTTTTGGCAGGAGACCGGCGCCGATCCTCGCTTCAATACGGGTATTCAACGCCACGATCTTCGCTCCCGTTCGCGCCTACATAAGACCCACGCTCCCCTCTCCTTTTTTGCCCAAGAAACCCTAGCCCGAGCGCCCCCAGGCTGCTCAGAATCGAGCTCGCCGGCGAGGTTCTTCATTTTCCGGCGAGCTCCGACGACCCTGAGCCCTCCTACCTCTCCTTTTCTTCTTAATTTCTTCTTGCGCACCTTCCTGACTTGGCGTGGTAAATTGTTTTGCAGCAAAACGAGCCATCCGTGCTCGACCCGAAGCTTCAGCCACCATCTTCATCTTCGGCGAGCAATCCAGGAGGAACCAGGAAGCGTAGCCATCCTCTACCTCGCCATCGTGCTCGCCTGGACGTCCTGCACACCTTGGTAAAGAAAGCCCCATCCCTAACCCTGTACTTTCGCTGGAACGCGCGATGCCGACGCGTCGCCGCCGCGCTTGCGTCCTCCGGCTAGTTTCCGGTGACCTAGCGCCGCCCGCGTTTGTCCTTTAGATCTGAACCGTCAGATCTCGATCTGACGGCCGCGTTTTAATTTCATTAACGAAACGGTATCAGCCAATCACAGCACGCCATGTTACTGCCTAGTTAGCGCCCAGTCAGCGGCCACGTCAGATCCAGTCAGCGCCCGCGTGGAAAATGATTTTTCTATTTAGTTTTAAGTGGCAGTTTTGCAGAAAAGCCCCTGTAACTTCAAACCATTAGAACTTTTTATTGGTTTGGCCAAATTTAACAAACTTTATATTTTTGAAAAGCTCTAGACTTGTAGAATATGTTAGCACTGTTATTTTTCAGTTTTGACATAGTTTAAAATATTCAAATTTCAAATGTGTGATTTGAGTATATTTGGCATAACTTAAAATCTATAAACCCAAATTTTGCAAATAAAATATTTTTGGAAACCTGTGGATCTTTAGAATAGTTAGCCACTGCTAGAAATAAATTTTGGATATTTTAAACTAATTTAAAAATCAGAGGCTCATTTTTGAGTATTTCACATTTATTTAAAATTGCAAATGAATGTTTTAAGTAAAATTTGACATTAGATATAAATTGGTATGTCCAAAATTTGTAAATAAAATATCCTTGGAAAGCCCCTGACCTGTAGATTATTTTGGTTCTGTTATTTATCATTTTTGAGTAGTTCAATTTATTCAAATTACAAATGGACAATTTGAGTAACTTTGGCATATCTTTTATTATAAAAATTATTTTTGAGTGAATCCAATTGCATTGGATTTGTATATTTTTACTCCTCCTAGGAAAAACTCTCCCTTATTTTTGCTAAGTATTTTGTTTAGGATTATTTTCGACATAGTGTTTATTCCCTTGTTAGGAATTGTTTTAATTATTCTTGTCTTAGTAAAATTTGTGTTAAATGCATTTTTGTCTCATGCATGATTTATTAAAATTAGAGAAGTTAGAAAAATATTGACTTGTGGTTTTAATTGCATCCCATGCATGTCATATTTTTCCTAAGTGTTGTTGTTATGATTGTATGTTTATTGTGGCTTGTTTTATGTGTTAGAATTTTCGGAGAGAAGCGAAGACTTTTGCAACTGCTGCTACTGCTCTTCTTGTTGCCAAGGCAAGTGGCACATTCATAAATTTCCTAAGTATTTTGTCTATGCATGAGTAGAGTATTTTCTTTAAGCATGTGTAAGGTTATTAGTATTGCTATGCCAAAACTGTTTAGAATAGCACCCCTATACTAGTTGGTCTAGAATCCTATTATAACTTGGTAGAATTATTGAGATGCTATGCTAAATGGTTTTATAAAAAGTTAATTTCTACTAAGTCAATGAACTACCTGGGTGTGTGGATGGATTTAAGCACTTCCCTAGTTTTGGGAGTATAAGTTGCTAGAAGAGGGTGATTCCCCCGCAGGAGTATAGATCCTACGTGATTTTCCGGGTTCGGGAGGATGGATCACACTACAGTAGCCACCCAGGAATAAAGAGAATTGAAGATACTCCAACTGAAGATTGCTTCCAGTGAAGCCGAACAAGGAAGACGACGAAGGATCTCATCATGCCAACTTCAAAATAAAACTTGTTAGTAAACAACAATAGGGACTCACCGGAGTTTACCGGAGGTAGTCACCTGACTCACCGGAGTTTACCGGAGGTAGTGTGGCACCCCGAACCAGATGATCGAGTCGCCCCATATACCAGTCCCAGAAACACTAGATATATGACAACTTGGTAAACAAAGACATAACCAAATATATACATATGGCTTCGAGTTCAGACAGATACGATATTACAACACGGGTGAGGCTCCAGCGCTTGCGCAACATGCGCACACAACAGTATGCACATTATTTTTCTAACATCAAGCCTCTAGAGGAAGTCGTAGCGGAAACGTAGATATTAGCGTGGCGACAGCGGGTCTTCCCACGGGTCCTGCCTGGGATACGGGTTCCTAGTTCTCGTACAGCGGTACTCGGTGACGGTTGCAGCGGGGTCTGGCCACATGAAAAGCCAGGTGAGTACATCGAATGTACTCGCAAGACATTAGCCTAAAATCAAACAAGGCCTATCTATATGGCATGGCATAAGTTCAGAAAGTAGCATGGCATGTGTTCGGGTATTTAAGTGCGAGTCCAAGCTTAACGGTTGGACTTAACTTACTTACGTACCTTAGTAGGGATGTTTCGTGTTATCAAGTGAGATCACGTTTCTCACTCAACAGCTCATAACCACAACTAGGCTACCGAGCCTCTAGCCAACTCTGGCTTAATTCACAATTCTCAAGTCCTTAGCCAACTCTGGCTAGACTCTCAGATTTCCGTGTCCGTTGGGTCTCATCTTAATTAATTTCTCCGGGTTCGACTTGACTGACACAAAGTGTGACTTGACCCAAACATCGTCCCATAACCTAGGGACAAGGCTAGAATCTAGATTTACACACTCGAGAGGTTGCAACATTTATCCACACGCTGAGGTCTAGGCTTGTACGCCGGTACGGAAGTACTAGAACCGATCATGGCGACAGCACAAACCCATACCTCCACAACTGTTATTCTACCGGACACTCCCTGTGTAGCCACCGACACGTCCAAGGACCAAGTCATATGACGAAGTGAATCCGGCACACCCCCAACAGATAAGCGACGCCTAGCTCCGGAACCTTCGCAAGACTAGCCCCGACCACAAAGGTAACCGACTAGACTTGCCAAATGGGTGGCATCAAAGGAGGCTTGATAAAATAACCGCCTATGGTCCGCCCATGTGAACGACGCGTGGTGGTGCTGGTTCTGCTTGGTGAGTGGCACTATGTGACTCAATCTAGTCGAGGGTGGTGATTATCTTCTTAGTCAATTTTTAACTTCCAGTTTTCCACAAGATACAAGCAACACAAAGTAACCACATAATAATATCAGCAGTAAATAAACATATCCACCGGAATGTACCAAAGTCCAAGCATAGTAAAATAAAACGTCAACCGGAAGACTACGGCGGCGAACCCGCCGACCAGCGCCTTCTCGTTTGACAAAATAAAAGAAACGTCAACCGGATGACTGTGGCAGCGATTCCGCTGGCAAGCGCCTTCTCGTTCGACAAAAATAAAAGAAATGTCAACCGGATGACTGTGGCAGCGATTCCGCTGGCAAGCGCCTTCTCGTTTGACAAAAATAAAAGAAATGTCAACCGGATGACTGTGGCAGCGATTCCGCTGGCAAGCGCCTTCTCGTTTGACAAAAATAAAAGAAATGTCAACCGGATGACTGTGGCAGCGATTCCGCTGGCAAGCGCCTTCTCGTTTGACAAAAATAAAAGAAATGTCAACCGGATGACTGTGGCAACGATTCCGCTGGCAAGCGCCTTCTCGTTCGACAAAAATAAAAGAAAAGGGTGTTGCGATGATCCACAGATATATATAAGTACGGCAATAATAAAATGTAACATGGCATATGAGATGCAACAGATATCAACTCAGACAGTCAAGCAAATTTCTAAAGTTCGACCGAGCTTGAGATCGGGTTAACGGCTTGCCTTCGGGTTCGGAAACAACTCCTACTCTGTCGGAGAGGTTTGAATCTATCAAAACAATACAAACATGCATCAAAAATCCCTCCTAGGTCATTTAAATAAATGCCAAAAAAATAAATTCCAAATAAATCTTTTCTGGTCCCATTGGAAAGAGAAAATTCAAACAAAGCCAACAAAATTGGTCTCATATTTTTCTGAGGATTTTTGAGTGAGATATTGCATTTCAAATTTGGGTTCGAAATCTGCCCTTTTCCAATAGAAAAATAAAACAGAAAAATCAAACAGGAAAACGGTTCGAAATGTTTAAAAACCTGACAGTGGGACCCACTGGTCAGTGACTCAAGCGGCCGAAACGTTTTCTTTTTAAAACGCGGGAAACAGAGGAACCACGGCGGCCGTCTCCGGCGACTCACCGGCGACGTTTTGCGGCGGCTGGGGCGAGGGAGAGGGGTGGGAGAGGAAGCAGAGCGGCTCAGGGAGGTCCTGCGCAGCCCGTCCACACACTTGAGCTTGATGGCGAACTCGAGCAGCACCAGAGTTCCTTCTCCGGCGGCGGTGGCGTCGGGTCGATGAAGAACTCGACGATTCCGACCACCGTTTACCCAGGCGAGCATGGCATCGGCTTCGTGGTGATCAGAGGGGAGAGTCTCTTGGGAAGGAAATCGAGCAGGGGCAGTGCGGCTAGGTCAAACTCGTCGGCGGTGGTTGGGGCGCCTTGGGGGCAATGGAGGAGATGGAAAGCTTCTGGATGAGGAGAGGGAGTGGTGCGATGCTCTGGAGGTCGAGGGGAGGGATCTTTATAGCGTTTCTGCGTGGTGGCCGTAGTAATGGCGCGGCGAGGTGTCGTCCATGGCGTGGGAGCTCCGCTGGGCGGTGTGTCACGAGACCGGTGGCACAGGAGACGCACGCAGCACAGGAGAGGAGGGGTGGATAGGCTCGGCGGCGATGGAGACGCTGACGAGGGGGCCCGGCGAGCACAGGGCTTGGACGGTGCGTCGGGACTCGACGGTGGCGAGGGGGGACGGCCTTCCACGGCGACGCGTGGCCTCTGGACGGCGGAGAGGGGAGAGGGGGTTCCGTTGGGCAAGGTCTGGAGAGGGGAGGGGCAGAACGGCGTCGACCCAGAACGGGCGCCGCCGCCTGGCACGGCCACGTCGGCGGTGACCAGGGTGCTGTTCATGTCAGAAGCGGCATCAGCACGTTTCTCCCAGCTCCCAGCTCCAAATGAAATGAGGTTTGAACCACTGTGCTCCAAATTCAAATTCCTCCAACTTTGCTGACTAAGGTTTTTGCAAATTCGAAAGTTGGTCCGACTAGAATTTGAGAAAAACAGTACTGGCCAAAAAGGGTTTTAATGATTTGGGGTGGTAGATGAAGTTAGATGGAAGTGCCCTTTTGTTCTGAGGTAGGAGTGATGAAAGAGAGCCTATCCATGCCCTGGATTCATCCAGGAGAAATTATTTTGATGGACTTAAAAATGTTTTGAGAAAACAGGCAGAATGCAAAAAGAAATGTGGAGGGAATGTTTCTTAAGTCATGGCACCATATTTTTTTATAAATGAGGTCCACATTAACTAGGGAGGGTTCCCTAATTTTTGCATAATTTTTGGGGATATAGAAATAGTGGTTCCTTTGGAAGGCCAAATAAAAGGCTGAATTTTAAAAGAGAAAAAGGAATTTCACAAATTAAATATTGTTCCAAGGAAAAATCACAATTCAAGTACCAAGTGGGAGGGAAATGGAAGGCACAAGATCCCATCTTGATTTATCATATTGGAAAGGTTTAAGACTCAGGATTTTCCCGAGGGTTAAACCCAACTGCGCTTAAATAAACAGAAATAATGCGTTTTGGGAAAATTTTAAAAAGGCCAAAATCCAGGGTGTTACAAACCTTCCCCCCTTAAGATGAATCTCGTCCTCGAGATTCCTGTTGCTCGCTGAATAGATACGGATATTCTGTCCTTAGCAAATCCTCTCGTTCCCATGTAGCTTCATCCTCCGTGTGCTTGTCCCATTGTACCTTATAGAACTTTGTGACCTTGCTGCGAGTGCGGCGTTCTGACTCGTCCAAGATTCTGATGGGGTGTTCCTCGTAAGTCAGTTCGCTGCTCAACTCCAGTTCCTTAAAATCAGCCTACTTGGTTGGGGTGAAATGCACTTCCTTAGCTGGGATACGTGGAAGACGTCGTGCACTCCAGTCAATTCCTCTGTTAGTTCCAGCTGGTAGGCTACTGACCCTTTCCTTGCCAAGATCTTGAAGGGTCCAATAAATCTCGGGGCCAGCTTTCCTTTCATGTGAAATCTTTTCAGGCCCTTGAGGGGTGTTACCCGAAGATAGACATAGTCGTTTTCTTCGAAGTGGATCTGACGGTGTCGCCGGTCGTAATAACTTTTTGGCGGGACTGCGCTGCCTTGAGCCGGTCTCGAATCAGACGTACTTGCTTTTCTGCCTCCAACAAATCATCGGGCCTAAAGATCTTGCGGTCTCCAACTTCTGACCAGTTGAGTGGGGTTCGACATTTCCTACCATACAGTGCTTCAAAGGGTGACATTTTCAGGCTGCCTTGGTAGCTGTTGTTGTATGAGAACTCTGCATATGGTAAGCTATCTTCCCACCTGCTCCGTAGGCGAGCACACACGAGCGGAGCATGTCTCTAATATTTGATTGACTCGCTCGGTTTGACCGTCTGTCTGAGGGTGATAGGCTGTGCTGAAGGATAACTTTGTCCCCATGGCACGATGCAGGCTCGTCCAAAATTTGGAGGTAAATTGGGTACCTCTATCCGACACAATGGTCTTCGGGACTCCATGGAGTTTGACAATCCTGTTTACATAGAGTTGTGCCAGCTGGTCTGAACGGTATGTTGTCTTGACGGGATAAAATGAGATACCTTCGTCAAACGGTCGACAATGACCCAAATAGAATCATTCCCTCGGCTGGACTTGGGAAGTCCGACAATGAAATCCATACTTATGTTGTCCCATTTCCACTCGGGTATCTTAAGGGGTTGGAGGTACCCGGCGGGTTTTTGATGCTCGGCTTTTACCAGGTTGCATATGTTGCAGCATGCGACATAGTAGGGAAATCCTTCTTCATACCGGACCACCAGAATGTTTGTTTCAAGTCTTGGTACATCTTGGTGCTTCCCGGGTGAATAGAATAAGCTGACTCGTGGGCTTCCCTGAGGATCTCTGCTTTAGCACGGCCTTGTCGGGTACACAAAGGCGGTTACCATAGCGGAGTACTCCTTGGCTGTCCAGGGAAAATTCCTTGGCCTGGCCCAGCGGTATCTTGGCCTTGACCTTTTTATGCCGGGGTCGTTGGCCTGCTCGGTCCTTATCTCTTCCTCCAGGTCTGGTTTCACCTCCAAGGTGCTCAAATAGGCCCTACTTCCCACGCACAAATTCAGCTTTGCGAACTCCTTCTCTAAGCTTGGTCGCACCTTTGGGGGCTTCCTGCTTAGGGCATCAGCAACCACGTTGGCCTTTCCTGGATGATAATGAATTTTGAGGTCGTAGTCCTTGATCACCTCTAGCCATCTCCTTTGCCTTAGGTTGAGGTCAGGCTGGGTGAAGATGTACTTCAAGCTTTTGTGATCAGTGTAGATCTCGCATCTTCGACCTATAAGGTGATGTCGCCAAGTCTTCAGGGCGAGTATGACGGCGGCTAACTCCAAGTCGTGGGTGGGGTAGTTGAGCTCGTGGGTCTTGAGTTGCCTTGACACATACGCGATGACCTTTCCTTCTTGCATGAGTACGGCCCCTAGTCCATTTCTGCTTGCATCACAGTATACGGTAAAATCTTTGGCATCATCAGGCAACACCAGAATTGGGGCTGTGGTTAGCCGGGTCTTCAACTCGATGAAGCTTTCTTCACACTCGTCTGTCCAGGTATACTTGCGATTCTTCTTTAACAACTCCGTCATAGGCTTGGCTATCCTGGAAAAGTTCTCAATGAATCTGCGGTAGTAACCAGCCAATCCTAGGAAGCTCCTGATTTCTGACACATTGGTGGGTGTTTTCCAGTTTAACACATCGGAGATTTTGTTGGGGTTTACGGCCACACCGGCTCCAGACAATACATGTCCTAGGAATTCCACTTCCTTTAACCAGAACTGGCACTTGCTGTACTTGGCATAAAGTTGTTGTTCCCGTAGTCTTCCGAGAACCAACCTGAGGTGCTCGGCGTGCTCCTCTTCATTCTTGGAGTAGATGAGGATGTCGTCGATGAACACCACAACAAACTTGTCGAGGTACTCCATGAATACCTTGTTCATCATGCCCATGAAGTAGGCAGGGGCATTTGTTAGGCCGAAGGACATAACAGTGCACTCATACAGTCCATATCTGGTGGTAAAGGCGGTCTTGGGAATATCACTCTCTCGAATCTTCAGCTGGTAGTAACCCGTACGGAGATCAATCTTGGAGAATACTCGGGCACCACGGAGTTGGTCAAATAGATCATTGATCCTTGGGAGTGGGTACTTGTTCTTGATGGTGACATCATTGAGTGCACGATAGTCGATGCATAATCGGAGTGTACCATCGCTCTTCTTTGCGAATAAAACTGGTGATCCCCAAGGCGAAATGCTCGGGCGAATGAACTTCTTTCGATTAACTCGTCAAGCTGCTTCTTTAATTCCACTAGCTCGGGACTTGTCATACGGTAATGTTTCTTGAATATTGGGTTTGTTCCTGGTACAACTTCAATGGCAAACTCGATGTCACGGTCAGGGGGCATTCCGGGTAGTTCATCTGGAAACACATCTGGATATTCACTGACCACATACACTTCCCCTATCTCCGGGGCTTGAGCAAGAAACATCTTTGCATTTATCTGGTGGGGTTTATTTGGCAGGTAGGTGGTACGTATGCCTTCTGGGTTGGTGAGAGTAACTGCTCTAGTTGCACAGTCAATCTGAGCTGCATGCTGGACCAACCAATCCATACCTAGGATGGCGTCGAGGCCGGGCACATTGAGAGTGTTGAGATGAGCTGGGAATTTTACTTGGTTGATGCTGATTGTCAGGTCTTGGCACATGGTGTTTGTTTTCATCTCAGAGGCAGGGGTTTGTATCACCAAAAGATGGCCCAAAGGGGAAACGGAAAAACGGTGTTTGGCAACAAAATCCTTCGAGATGAAAGAGTGGGAAGCTCCAGAATCGAATAAAATCAGCGCGGGTTTAGTGTTGATAGTACACGTACCAAGCACTACATCTGAGGCTTCATATGCTTCCTCCGCAGACATGTGGTGGACACGGGCAACTTGAGGCGGCTTGATCGCACCAGCAGGGTGATTGTTGTTGGAGTTGTTGTTGTTGCCGTTGTGAAGGGGGCAATCCTTGATGTAGTGTCCTGTCTTGCCACACTTGAAGCAGGAGTTCTCCCTCTTGCAATCATCCACTAGGGGGGCTTGTGATAGAATCCTTCACGGGGATATCCCTCCTTCCTGGGTTGATTCCAAGTATTCTGTGGCGTTGAGGTACGGTTGTTGGGCTGCCATGGGCGTGGCTTGGAAGTGGCTCCTTCATGCTGGTTCTTACGTGGCTCGAACTTCCGCTTGTGAGAGTCATAGATCGTGCGGTGCTCTTTCTCTGAGATTAGTGCCGTATTGATCATGGCCTGAAATCTGGAAACTGTAACACGCTGAGCTGGTCTTTATGGCCTGATGCATCCCATGAAGGAACCTGTCTTTTTCTTTTCTTCTGTGTTGGTGTCCTCAGGTGCATAGCGAGCAAGGTTGTTGAACTTGGTCAGGTATTCGCTGATGGATTTGCTGCCCTGAGTGAGTGCCAGAAATTCCTGCTGTTTCATCTTTATGAGACTTGAGGGAATGTAGGCTCTGCGGTAGGCTTCCTGAAATTCTGTCCAAGTGACAGCGGGTCCATCGCCCCTGGCGTCCTTCTGATTGTCCCACCAAACGCTGGCGGGGCCCTCAAGGTAGTGGGTGGCGAAGGGCACCTTGTCCTGCTCGTCCACGCGAGCGAGCTCCAGTTTCTTTCCCATAGTACGGAGCCAATCATCAGCCTCAAGTGGGTCGTCGGCATATGAGAACTTTGGAGGTTGAGTACGCTGGAAGTCTTGCAGCTTTGAGCGGCCTGCGGGTGGGGCACCTTGGGCTTGCATGTACGTGCCAAACTCTCTCATGATCTGAGTCAGATGCTGGTTGTGACGTTCATCCATCATCATCATGAACTGACTTGGGCTTGGTTCCTGAGCTGGTGGAGGAGGAGGTGGTTGCGGGGGCACGGGATCCTCGCCCGCTTGTCGTGCGGAACGACGAACCGGGGTTCTTGGCTGCCACTCGCACCGCTATTGGGCCTCATCCTGGATAGTTGAACGTGGTGGCGCGTATCATGAGCATCCATATGGGGAAAAGTGTAACATCCAAGAAAAACCAAATGGTAACACGGTTTGCAAAAACAACAACAAGCATGATGTTATACAATGGATGGTGGAGTTACAAGATTCAAGCACTCGCTATTTTACAAAAGATGCAAGGTAAAGATACAAGCTACTCGTACAGGATACATGGTACAAGATACAAGATACAAGGCACTCGGTACAAGATGCAGGATACAACTCTACCACTACATTATTCAAGCATGCGATACATCGGGCGGTATAATACACTAAACGATGCCGTCTCCGAGCGTCTAGAACTCCATCTCGAGGGGTGTCGCCGGTGGATGAGGTCGATGCTCTCCTCCGCGGGGCTGTAGTCGGGTGAAGCGCGGCCGTCACGGGAGTCTCCGGAGTAGGAGGGTGGCTCGGCACGGACGCGACGACGCTGAGACCGAATAGGGGTGAAGCGCGGGTAGTAGGGAGCGGCGCTGCTACGGGTACGGGGAGGTGGCGACGGAACGTGGGGTGCGGAGAAACGGGCGATTCCCCTCCTGATCTGCTCGAGGGAGCTGTGGGTAAAGGTGGGGAGACGAGGTGGGAGGCGAGAAGTACCAGCTCCAGAGGCTCGCGTCATATCGGCCAAGGCTACGTTGGCGCGAAGCGAGGCAAGCTGGAGAAGAGTGACGTGGAGATACTGGTGGAGGAGGGTGGTGTACTGAAGGAGGGCGGAGAGGGGTGAGCTGGGGTCACCGGGGTTGGGAAAGAGAATGTCCCCGCTGTCTAAGTCTAACCTCGGAAAGTAGGCGTAGCGGGTGCACTGCTTCATGACGGGATCGAAGGTGCGAAGGAAGAGGATGGCATCTCCTGCAGCCTCCTGTATGGCTCGAGTCGCCTGAGTAGAGACACCGGAAGTGAGGGCGTGGGAGATCCCAGCGGCTGCTGGCTCCGGGCGCAAGTGAACGGTGGCGGTGAACTCCGAGGTGGACCTGTCGAGGCGGTTGTAGAGCACGCGGTAGGTCGGGGGAGGTGCGCCTGGGTAGAGGTGGTCCCAGACCTCACGGAGAAACTGCGGAAAGCCGGGAATGTGCACGGCGGTAGTCTCAGCGAACAACTCTGCCATCTGTGACAGAGACAGAATTCAAATAAAGTAAGCGTTAAGTTCCAAAAGCACAAACAGACAGAGAAACAGTGAAGTTGGCAACACAACGGTTCTATCCTACGTCGTCCAAGAACTAGGGTATCCTACAGGCAGTTAGGCTCTGATACCAAGCTCTGTGGCACCCCGATCCAGATGATCGAGTCGCCCCATATACCAGTCCCAGAAACACTGGATATATGACAACTTGGTAAACAAAGACATAACCAAATATATACATATGGCTTCGAGTTCGGACAGATACAATATTACAACACGGGTGAGGCTCCAGCGCTTGCGCAACATGCGCACACAACAGTATGTACATTATTTTTCTAACATCAAGCCTCTAGCGGAAGTCGTAGCGGAAACGTAGATAGTAGCGTGGTGACAGCGGGCCTTCCCACGGGGTCCTGCATGGGATACGGGTTCCTAGTTCTCGTACAGCGGGTACTCGGCGACGGTTGCAGCGGGTCTGGCCACATGAAAAGCCAGGTGAGTACATCGAATGTACTCGCAAGACATTAGCCTAAAATCAAACAAGGCCTATCTATATGGCATGGCATAAGTTCAGAAAGTAGCATGGCATGTGTTCGGGTATTTAAGTGCGAGTCCAAGCTTAACGGTTGGACTTAACTTACCTACTTACCTTAGTAGGGATGTTTCGTGTTATCACGTGAGATCACGTTTCTCACTCAACAACTCATAACCACAACTAGGCTACCGAGCCTCTAGCCAACTCTGGCTTAATTCACAACTCTCAAGTCCTTAGCCAACTCTGGCTAGACTCTCAGATTTCCATGTCCGTTGGGTCTCATCTTAATTAATTTCTCCGGGTTCGACTGGACTGACACAAAGTGTGACTTGACCCAAACATCGTCCCATAACCTAGGGACAAGGCTAGAATCTAGATTTACACTCTCGAGAGGTTGCAACATTTATCCACACGCTGAGGTCTAGGCTTGTACCGCCGGTACCGAAGTACTAGAACCGATCATGGTGACAGCACAAACCCATACCTCCACAACTGTTATTCTACCCGGACACTCCCTGTGTAGCCACCGACACGTCCAAGGACCAAGTCATATGACGAAGTGAATCCGGCACGCCCCCAACAGATGAGCGACGCCTAGCTCCGGAACCTTCGCTAGACTAGCCCCGACCACAAAGGTAACCGACTAGACTTGCCAAATGGGTGGCATCAAAGGAGGCTTGATAAAATAACCGGCTATGGTCCGCCCATGTGAACGACGCGTGGTGGTGCTGGTTGTGCTTGGTGAGTGGCACTATGTGACTCAATCTAGTCGAGGGAGGTGATTATCTTCTTAGTCAATTTTTAACTTCCAGTTTTCCACAAGATACAAGCAACACAAAGTAACCACATAATAATATCAGCAGTAAATAAACATATCCACCGGAATGTACCAAAGTCCAAGCATAGTAAAATAAAACGTCAACCGGAAGACTACGGCGGCGAACCCGCCGACCAGCGCCTTCTCGTTTGACAAAATAAAAGAAACGTCAACCGGATGACTGTGGCAGCGATTCCGCTGGCAAGCGCCTTCTCGTTCGACAAAAATAAAAGAAATGCCAACCGGATGACTGTGGCAGCGATTCCGCTGGCAAGCGCCTTCTCGTTCGACAAAAATAAAAGAAATGTCAACCGGATGACTGTGGCAGCGATTCCGCTGGCAAGTGCCTTCTCGTTTGACAAAAATAAAAGAAATGTCAACCGGATGACTGTGGCAGCGATTCCGCTGGCAAGCGCCTTCTCGTTTGACAAAAATAAAAGAAATGTCAACCGGATGACTGTGGCAACGATTCCGCTGGCAAGCGCCTTCTCGTTCGACAAAAATAAAAGAAAAGGGTGTTGCGATGATCCACAAATATATATAAGTACGGCAATAATAAAATGTAACATGGCATATGAGATGCAACAGATATCAACTCAGACAGTCAAGCAAATTTCTAAAGTTCGACCGAGCTTGAGATCGGGTTAACGGCTTGCCTTCGGGTTCGGAAACAACTCCTACTCCGTCGGAGAGGTTTGAATCTATCAAAACAATACAAACATGCATCAAAAATCCCTCCTTGGTCATTTAAATAAATGCCAAAAAAATAAATTCCAAATAAATCTTTTCTGGTCCCATTGGAAAGAGAAAATTCAAACAAAGCCAACAAAATTGGTCTCATATTTTTCTGAGGATTTTTGAGTGAGATATTGCATTTCATATTTGGGTTCAAAATCTGCCCTTTTCCAATAGAAAAATAAAACAGAAAAATTAAACAGGAAAACGGTTCGAAATGTTTAAAAACCTGACAGTGGGACCCACTGGTCAGTGACTCAAGGGGCCGAAACGTTTTCTATTTAAAACGCGGGAAACAGAGGAACCACGGCGGCCGTCTCCGGCGACTCACCGGCGACGTTTTGCGGCGGCTGGGGCGAGGGAGAGGGGTGGGAGAGGAAGCAGAGCGGCTCAGGGAGGTCCTGCGCAGCCCGTACGTGCACTTGAGCTTGATGGCGAGCTCGAGCAGCACCAGAGTTCCTTCTCCGGCGGCGGTGGCGTCGGGTCGATGAAGAACTCGACGATTCCGACCACCGTTTACCCAGGCGAGCACGGCATCGGCTTCGTGGTGATCAGAGGGGTCTGTGGGTGGAAGGAATCGACGGGGGAGAGGCTCTAGGGAAGGAAATCGAGCAGGGGCAGTGCGGCTAGGTCAAACTCGTCGGCGGTGGTTGGGGCGGCTTGGGGAGCAATGGAGGAGATGGGAAGCTTCTGGATGAGGAGAGGGAGTGGTGCGATGCTCTGGAGGTCGAGGGGAGGGATCTTTATAGCGTTTCCGCGTGGTGGCCGTAGTAATGGCGCGGTGAGGTGTCGTCCATGGCGTGGGAGCTCCGCTGGGCGGTGTGTCGCGAGACCGGTCGCACAGGAGACGCACGCGGCACAGGAGAGGAGGGGTGGATAGGCTCGGCGGCGATGGAGACGCTGACGAGGGGCTCGGCGAGCACAGGGCTTGGACGGTGCGTCGGGACTCGACGGTGGCGAGGGGGGACGGCCTTCTCCGGTGACGCGTGGCCTCTGGACGGCGGAGAGGGGAGAGGGGGTTCCGTTGGGTAAAGTCTGGAGAGGGGAGGGGCAGAACGGCGTCGACCCAGAACGGGCGGCGCCGCCTGGCACGGCCACGTCGGCGGTGACCAGGGTGCTGTTCATGTCAGAAGCGGCATCAGCACGTTTCTCCCAGCTCCCAGCTCCAAATGAAATGAGGTTTGAACCACTGTGCGCCAAATTCAAATTCCTCCAACTTTGCTGACTAAGGTTTTTGCAAATTCGAAAGTTGGTCCGACTAGAATTTGAGAAAAACAGTACTGGCCAAAAAGGGTTTTAATGATTTGGAGTGGTAGATGAAGTTAGATGGAAGTGCCCTTTTGTCCTGAGGTAGGAGTGATGAAAGAGAGCCTATCCATGCCCTGGATTCATCCAGGAGAAATTATTTTGATAGACTTAAAAATGTTTTGAGAAAACAGGCAGAATGAAAAAAGAAATGTGGAGGGACATTTTCTTAAGTCATGGCACCATATTTTTTTATAAATGAGGTCCACATTAACTAGGGAGGGTTCCCTAATTTTTGCATAATTTTTGGGGATATAGAAATAGGGGTTCCTTTGGAAGGCCAAATAAAAGGCTGAATTTTAAAAGAGAAAAAGGAATTTCGCAAATTAAATATTGTTCCAAGGAAAAATCACAGATTCAAGTACCAAGTGGGAGGGAAATGGAAGGCACAAGATCCCATCTTGATTTATCACATTGGAAAGGTTTAAGACTCAAAAGGATTTTCCCGAGGGTTAAACCCAACTGCGCTTAAATAAACAAAAATAATGCGTTTTGGGAAAATTTTAAAAAGGCCAAAATCTAGGGTGTTACAGGTAGTCATCTGACACACTGGAGTTTACCATGTTTTGTCACGGTTCACTGGAGTTTACCAGTGTTACCAATTTAATAGATGCAAAATGTTTTCAAAGTGATAGGATAAAACTTGCTTTATGCAAAATAGCCTTTGAACTCCACCAGCCTAAATATGCATATAGGTTATTAGAGTTATTCCACTAAGTGTCCACAGAGTGTCGCTTGCCAGTTCCATTTTATATGGTTCTGACCCACCTTGTTGCAACATTTTTCCTGTTGCAGGTTGTTCCAAAGACGAGTGAGAATTCGTTTAAGGGTTTCGAGTCTTCAACCAACATGTTTCGCCTGTGGCACATGATGATGATGGGGACTCCATGAAGAATAAAATTTTCCGCTGCTTTACTCTTTCAAAGCTAGCTTCGTGCTATGCAAGTTGTAACGAATATTTTCCTAAGTACTGGATCCGCGTGTAATAATTGATACTTTGTTGTGATATTCATCTTAAACTGTGTGTGCAAATGAATCGATCCAGGGGTTTGCACTATACACAGGGACTTGCCAATTTTTAAGTGCAGGTCCGCTACAGATGGTATCAGAGCACTGTGTTGCCTGTAGGTTCGAAACCCTAAGTTTGGTTAGAAATAAGAAAGCCCATAGGACAAAAATTTATTTGCTCTTCGTCTAAAACTTTTCTAATGTCATTCTTGTAACTATCTTAACTATTTGCATTCTAAGTATCTCCTCTTATTTTTAGATGACCAGCCTCATCGAATCCATCAAGAAAGGACCAGTGATGACCATGACTCTACAATGTGAGACTTAGTTTCCAAAAGCACTTAAGGATAACATGAAGAGTTTAGGATTCGAAGGAGAAGCAGTATACAAAGGATTTCCATTCATGGATGAAGGTCAAGAGTACTGGTGGGTGCAACTCCATATATACAAGAGCAAAGAAGATGACCACAAGGCCGACGGTTGCTGCATGTTCACCAACCCAATACTCCACACATCATTCTTTGATTCAGCAAGAAGTGCAGCATGGGAGGCCATCGAGCACCTTGGAGAAAGACTTCGATTTAGACTTCTCAACACCCAGAAGCACCTTGATGAACTCAAGGAAATAGAGGAGGAACTCGATGCACTCAAGAAGGAGATAGACTAGATTCCCTATGTATTAGAATAACGAGTTTGCGATGATGTATTGACCTATAAAAATGTGGTATGGCAGTACCATCGAATTTGTTTTCCATAACCTTGGTGTGCTTCGTTCCAAAACGATTTGTTCGGTTTTCTCAAAAGATGTCTGGTGTTTAACGATTGTGGTTGTTTGTGTTAATTGCTTGCATGGGTAAAATTTTTCTCCTAGAGCTGTCTACCTTTTACTCATCTATGCTAAAACCCACAGATGCCTCCCCATCGTGCACCTGAAAACAACAACAACAAAAACAACGACAACAACAATAACTCCGAAGCTATGATGCAACAGTTGATGGCAGCGCAAACTCAGCTGATGACTATGATGGCTCAATTCATGGCCAATCAGAATGGACCGCCACCACCACCTCCTCCCCATGTGGACAGACTTGCCAGATTCCTGAGGCTTAGGCCTAACAAGTTCTCCAATGCAACGGAGCCAATTGTGGCAGATGACTGGCTGCGTTCTGTGCACAAGGATCTGGTGACTTGTGAGTGTACTGACCCTGAAATGGTAAGGTTTACCACTCATCTGTTGGAAGGACCAGCTGCTCAATGGTGGGAAACTTATCAAATCACCCACCCTCTGGACACTTTGACTTGGGATACCTTCAAGGAAGGCTTTCGTAATGCTCATATCTCCTCGGGCATTATGAACTTGAAGCAAGAAGAGTTCCGAAACCTGAGGCAACGGAACAAGACACTTAAGGAGTATATGGATGACTTCCATGCATTGTCTCGTTATGCTCCTGAAGACATTGACACTGATGGCAAGAGGAAGGCAAAGTTCCTCAAAGGGCTGAGTGACGAGCTAAAAATTCCTTTGACAGTCGCTTACGCCCCGAATTATCAGGCCCTTCTGGACCAAGCAATCACACTGGAGGATAGCATCAAGAAGGCTGAAAACACAAAGAGGAAGCTGGGTATGAACAAACACCATTCTGAGCCTTCATTCAAGAAGCACTTTTCTCATGATGCCAACCATGGACATTAACATGGGAATCACCATATTGGAGGAAGCAACCACAACCATCATGGCCATAACAACAATGAAAACTTCAAGGGGAACAATGGTGTCCATAGGGATAACCACCACAATGGTCAACCCAATGGCAATGGTCAACACCCTTATCATGGCAAGAAAGATCTTAGTCAGGTACAGTGCTACAAGTGTAAGAAGATGGGACATTATATAAGTGATTGTCCTGAATGGAAGAAGGAAGAAGCTGCCAAGCCAAATCCTTTCGATAAAGGATATGTGAACCATGTCCACATGGAAAGAAGTTACAATGAGCCTAGTATGGTGAATGGTACGTTCTCAACCAAGTATCCAAATTGAAGTTTGACTACCAACAAAAATTTCTTTTAAGGGTGGTAGCCACCCAGATAACCCAGACACAACCTTTTTGCTAACCTTCTCGAATCTCGAGGACGAGATTCCTTTTAAGGGTGGTAGTCTGTAACATTCCAAGATTTTCAAAATGTAGAAAATTCAGAAAAATCAAAAACTTTAAAAAAAAAATATTTTTTTTGAATTGAAAATCATGCATGCATTCATCATCTTCTTGCATTATTTGCATTTGAAATTTCAAAAGTTGGAATTATCATTCCACTTGAAAACATATTTGAGAAAATATCATAAAAGGGCATTTTATGCTCTATATAATATTTTTGATTTATATGGTTTTATTTGTTCTATATTAAAATTTTGGTTTTGATTTTATTAGAATTATTTGAAAAATAAGTTTAAATAAGTTAATTTCAAATATCTACATTTGTGGTATTTTATTTGGTTTTAATAAGCCACAAATAATTTTATTCAAAACCCTATTTTAAATTGACATAAAGTGTCAATTAAGTAAATATGCAATATTCTAAATTGGTAATTTTGAAGGATATTAGAAAAAGTGTGCTTGAATATTTTTAAATAACAGATAATATTATTTCAAAATTTTACAAATTGAAATGAACCCATTTGGAGGTTTAAATCAAAGGTTATTAAAGTTTCAGAAAAGGAAAAAGAAACGAGAACAAAAAAATAAATAAAAAGGGCCACCTATCCAAGCGGGCCTACCATCCCAGCCCAACACCCAGCGCGCGCGTGGCCCACTTCGGCCCACCAGCAGCCCACCTACCTCTCTCTATTTTTTTTCCTTCCACTGACACCATCGTCTCCCTCCCAAAATCGTGCTCCTGTTTTTGGCAGGAGACCGGCGCCGATCCTCTCTTCAATACGGGCATTCAACGCCGCGATCTTCGCTCCCGTTCGCGCCTACATAAGACCCACGCTCCCCTCTCCTTTTTTGCCCAAGAAACCCTAGCCCGAGCGCCCCCAGGCTGCTCAGAATCGAGCTCGCCGTCCGCCACTGCCGCCGGCGAGGTTCTTCATTTTCCGGCGAGCTCCGACGACCCCGAGCCCTCCTACCTCTCCTTTTCTTCTTAATTTCTTCTTGCGCACCTTCTTGACTTGGCGCGGTAAATTGTTTTGCAGCAGAACAAGCCATCCGTGCTCGACCCGAAGCTTCAGCCGCCGTCTTCATCTCCGGCGAGCAATACAGGAGGAACCAGGAAGCGTAGCCATCCTCTACCTCGCCATCGTGCTCGCCTCGACGTCCTGCACACCTTGGTAAAGAAATCCCCATCCCTAACTCTGTACTTTCGCTGGAACACGCGATGCCGACGCGTCGCCGCTGCGCTTGCGTCCTCCGGCTAGTTTCCGGGACCTAGCGCCGCTCGCGTTTGTCCTTTAGATCTGGACCGTCAGATCTCGATCTGACGGCCGCGTTTTAATTTCATTAACGAAACGGTATCAGCCAATCACAGCACGCCATGTCACTGCCTAGTCAGCGCCCAGTCAACGGCCACGTCAGATCCAGTCAGCGCCCGCGTGGAAAATGATTTTTCTATTTAGTTTTAAGTGGCAGTTTTGCAGAAAAGCCCCTGTAACTTCAAACCATTAGAACTTTTTATTGGTTTGGCCAAATTTAACAAACTTTATATTTTTTTAAAGTTCTAGACTTGTAGAATATGTTAGCACTGTTATTTTTCAGTTTTGACATAGTTTAAAATATTCAAATTTCAAATGTGTGATTTGAGTATATTTGGCATAACTTAAAATCTATAAACCCAAATTTTGCAAATAAAATATTTTTGGAAACCTGTGGATCTTTAGAATATTTAGCCACTGCTAGAAATAAATTTTGGATATTTTAAACTGATTTATAAATCAGAGGCTCATTTTTGAGTATTTCACATTTATTTAAAATTGCAAATGAATGTTTTAAGTAAAATTTGACATTAGATATAAATTGGTATGTCCAAAATTTGTAAATAAAATATCCTTGGAAAGCCCCTGACCTGTAGATTATTTTGGTTCTGTTATTTATCATTTTTGAGTAGTTCAATTTATTCAAATTGCAAATGGACAATTTGAGTAACTTTGGCATATCTTTTATTATAAAAATTATTTTTGAGTGAATCCAATTGCATTGGATTTGTATATTTTTACTCCTCCTAGGAAAAAATCTCCCTTATTTTTGCTAAGTATTTTGTTTAGGATTATTTTCGACATAGTGTTTATTCCCTTGTTAGGAATTGTTTTAATTATTCTTGTCTTAGTAAAATTTGTGTTAAATGCATTTTTGTCTCATGCATGATTTATTAAAATTAGAGAAGTTAGAAAAATATTGACTTGTGGTTTTAATTGCATCCCATGCATGTCATATTTTTCCTAAGTGTTGTTGTTATGCTTGTATGTTTATTGTGGCTTGTTTTATGTGTTAGAATTTTCAGAGAGAAGCGAAGACTTTTGCAACTGCTGCTACTGCTCTTCTTGTTGCCAAGGCAAGTGGCACATTCATAAATTTCCTAAGTATTTTGTCTATGCATGAGTAGAGTATTTTCTTTAAGCATGTGTAAGGTTATTAGTATTGCTATGCCAAAACTGTTTAGAATAGCACCCCTATACTATTTGGTCTAGAATCCTATTATAACTTGGTAGAATTATTGAGATGCTATGCTAAATGGTTTTATAAAAAGTTAATTTCTACTAAGTCAATGAACTACCTGGGTGTGTGGATGGATTTAAGCACTTCCCCAGTTTTGGGAGTATAAGTTGCTAGAAGAGGGTGATTCCCCCGCAGGAGTATAGATCATACGTGATTTTCCGGGTTCGGGAGGATGGATCACACTACAGTAGCCACCCAGGAATAAAGAGATTTGAAGATACTCCAAGTGAAGATTGCTTCCAGTGCAGCCGAACAAGGAAGACGATGAAGGATCTCATCATGCCAACTTCAAAATAAAACTTGTTAGTAAACAACAATAGGGACTCACCGGAGTTTACCGGAGGTAGTCACCTGACTCACCGGAGTTTACCAGAGGTAGTCATCTAACACACTGGAGTTTACCATGTGTTGTCACGGTTCACTGGAGTTTACCAGTGTTACCAATTTAATAGATGCAAAATGTTTTCAAAGTGATAGGATAAAACTTGCTTTATGCAAAATAGCCTTTGAACTCCACCAGCCTAAATATGCATATAGGTTATTAGAGTTATTCCACTAAGTGTCCATAGAGTGTCGCTTGCCAGTTCCATTTTATATGGTTCTGACCCACCTTGTTGCAACATTTTTCCTGTTGCAGGTTGTTCCGAAGACGAGTGAGAATTCGTTTAAGGGTTTCGAGTCTTGAACCAACATGTTTCGCCTGTGTCACATGATGATGATGGGGACTCCATGAAGAATAAAGTTTTCCGCTGCTTTACTCTTTCAAAGCTAGCTTCGTGCTATGCAAGTTGTAACGAATATTTTCCTAATTACTGGATCCGCGTGTAATAATTGATAATTTGTTGTGATATTCATCTTAAACTGTGTGTGCAAATGAATCGATCCAGGGGTTTGCACTATACACAGGGACTTGCCAATTTTTAAGTGCAGGTCCGCTACATGACTAAAATAAGAGTGGCAAAATATATATGGAATTATTTTTCTTGTCATGACCTGATCACCAAGGTTGAATATATTTTTATCTTGGGTGGGTCTTTGGGCTAATATTTATTGATCAAACAACTTAAACATCAAGTCACACAAGGTCAAACAGAGCAATAGGAAGGAAAACACAATCATTAGTGGAGTATTTCAAAAAGTTTTTGTTGGCTCTGAATTTTGGGTCTTGTAAAACTAAGTTTTTTCTTAGTTCCAAAATTTGGGGTGTTACAGATCCTTCCCCCCTTAAAATAAATCTCGTCCTCGAGATTTGCTAGGTGGGGTATCAGGGGAGTATGAGGGTACGGGTTTTGGTTGGTAGAGGGATGTTAAAACTTCTGGTTACGTCGGAGCTTGCTTGGTGGTTGAGTGTTGTCCACAGCAGGTGCCTTCCAGATTTTTGGTCCTCCTCGGATGCATCTGGGTAGGTTGTCTTTGCCCTTGTACTTCTTCGGTTGAGTGAAGGAGAAACACCATTGTTAACTTCCTTTGTCCTCTGAGCTCGAATTTTCATAGGTTAGCAACTCTTATATGCTCGGATCAACTAGCATATTTATTGAGTTAAATCTATGGTTTTTGCTCAACCAAAGACAAACATGGCAAGGTCAAACAAGGTCTACCACCAAACTATTGACCCACAATCATAGATTTATCTTAGGCAGATAATTACCTCAAATTTGGGGAAAACAAAAGTTTACGGTTTTATTTTAGATAAACTATTTTTTTACTTTCATGCGTACACAGGTTTTGAAAAATAACAGGGTTTCTTTTAAAAGAAAAATATTTGTGTCACCAATAATTGGCTCACAGGCACAGTGGGATTGGACTGTCCGAAAAATCATTTTTGCAAGGGTTTTTGACTATGGGATACTGGAAAGGCGAGGGACACGGTCGTGAATAAAGGATAGAATGACATGGAGGTTATCTGCTTACTCACTGACATCTGGGACCGGCGTCCACCTGGCAGTCTTCTTCTTCCTTTCTATCTTCTTCTTCCTTGCTCTCTCTCCTTCCGCACATGCCCGGGTTTCAGTGCGCGGAGCACTCATCTGTGGTACTGCTGCGCGTGCAGTCCATCGATGCAGCGGCTATCACGGCTTTGGAGAACAACGCCTCGATGGTTTCGCGCCATTGGGCGAGCACTGCTCGCGATTCCTTCCCTTTTCCCGCGCAATGCGGTGCCGAGGAGTGGCATCCGAGCTCCGGCTATAAATTAGCAACCTCGAAATTTTTTCTCCTATCGCATCGCCACCATGGGCTTCATTAGTGATTTCTTTAGAGCCTATGTCGATATGATGGAGGACGTGGGCTTCATCGAGGGCATTATCATCTTTGTGCTCTTCGTGGTCTTGGTTTCGATGGTGCAGACCCTGCTGTTCGTGGCAGTGGTCATCCACATCGTGGTCCTGTGCAATTTGTGGTCTGGCGCTGGTGCTGGTGCTGCGACGGAGGGGCAGGCTGTGCCACCGGTGGTTGAGGTGGCCGCTCTTCCAGCTGGAGGTGAGCAGGCTGCTCGAGCCATCTGTCGCCGTCGCGTGGCTCGCGACTCTGCTTCGGGTGAGCCATACTAATCTTCTAGCAGTGCCGTGGAGCGTGAGTGGGAGTAGAAATTTTTGGGGTGACTTTGCATCCGCACTGAGTAGTTGTAGTGTTCTTCGTTGGGGTACAACTCGTATCCTTTGATTCTGAAATTTTCCCTTCTGTACGGAACTCCGTGGTTGTATCAAACTTGTCTCCTCTGACGAACTGGAACAAGATTTGCATTTTCGAATTTTTCTTGGCTGCCACAAATCTGGTCTTGCAGCATTCATAGAATTGCAGAGGTATGAGCATACAGATAGGTGAACTTGCTACTGAGAAAATATCTTTATAGAAAATAACCCTGCATTTTATGGTCTAAAATATTTACAGTGGTATGGCCTAATTATTTCAGCCATACCGGTTAACAAGCACATAACGACTACTTGACACTGGACAAAAACTTTTTCTTGCGTGTGGCACATGATTTATCCCAAGTGGGGAACCATGTATAACACCAAGTAGGTGTTTTTTTCCAAAACTACACATGAGTTGACATCAAGTGGGCGAGGCACCATGGTTACAGTGTCTCATTAAATACTTCCACTTAATGGTTAACTTGTGCAACACACCCAAAAATATTTTGCGCATTAGAGAATAGGGGCATTCGATGTTTGTGTTAATTGACAGGTGGGCATATGCGTCTGGGTTCACATATACTGTCCCTGTTCTAAGTTATCTTTCATTTCTAAAGAGGACATTAACTGAAAAAGGCATGATGTTCCACCTTGTGTCAACCAAGTGATTAGCAAGTGGATCAGACACCAAGTTTTATTACGGGCTGATTCGACATCAACAAGAAAGCATACAACAAACTTACATTACAAGAAAACACAACACAAACAACAACAAACCAACAACCTTGCTGCTTCTCACCTACCAACATACAAGCGCCAGTCAGGCTAACTAAACATGGGTTCTACTCCGCTTGACGGCCTCTGGTAGTCGGTGGAGCGTGGCCGAGACGAAGAGTGGTGTCCACATCTCCATCTTACGCGGGGTGGAGAACTGCAGGCACGCCTTCGAGGATTATACCTCGCTCTTGGGGGTGCTGCTGAACTGGGGCTAGTGCTTGCGTCACAGATGCATCAAGACTGCGTTCCAGCAAATCATCTGGGAACGGGAGTCCTGTACCCCGAGCTTGCCCATGGTTGAGGGTAGGTGGGTTCCTTACTCGACACAGTTCTAGGTGAGCACGACCAAGGTGGCGCCTTGTGGTCATGAGTTCATCCATCAGAGACTAGCTGAACCTTGTCATTGCAGCCCCGTAGGTGACCAGGGTGATTACGGCAAGGTCGACTTCCTCTCTAATGGAAGTTTGGACAGCCTCCGCACCATGCTGGGGTCTGGCTAGGAGAAAGTGGAAAGCTCGACTCTTCGCCATCGCCGGTTCCGAGTACCGGAGATGGAGAAGACCCTCCCAGGCTGCTACCTGGATGGCTTGATTAAGAGTAGGCATGCTCCTA
The DNA here is from genome assembly GCA_947311845.1 of Poa pratensis. Lineage (NCBI taxonomy): Eukaryota > Viridiplantae > Streptophyta > Magnoliopsida > Poales > Poaceae > Poa > Poa pratensis. The sequence goes on from CAMZMU010000103.1 coordinate 265,353, forward strand.
CCTTGGATCAAGTAAGGCTGAATTGTGCCCAACGGACACGAGCCGACATGCACGTCTGCTTGAAATTCACTCCCGGCAGGCGAGAGTGAGTTCTCGAACACCACATATCGAGGGCGAGCAGGCCTACTAAGAAGATGACATACGGCCTTCCAAAGCATCAGTGGAAATCCGCCATCATCCTCGGCAGTGGTTTCCAGAATGACCTTGGGGTTCGCCATCGGATTATTCTGGCTCTGGGTGTAGGATAAGAACACGGGATTCCTACTTCAAGAGAGTTGGGTTGCTAAGGACGGCGAGTGAGGGTGGGGATAAATGGCAGCTAGGACGGGGTCTCATATAAGCTGGGTTGTGTCGGCTCCTTCTCATGGAAGAAACCGGCGAGCCTCTCTCACGGAATGGGACAAGTCCTACTGCACCTTATTGTGGACCGACACCAGCCATGCCGGTTAGGCGGAGATCGGTCAAATCCATCGGGCTCACTGTCGAGGAACATCAGCTTGCAATCCTTCTTAACTTGCTTAAACTCGGTGAGGTTGAGTGCCATTTTACAATTTTAAACAAAATTTTAAGTTAGTGAGATGTCAAGTGTACAAAATTTTAAGGGTACAAGGAAAATGTAATACTTGCATAAGTGTGACGGTTGGGAGATAAGCAATTTTTTCGAAAATACTCGGCTCCTTTATTTTAGAAATTAAGTTTTGTAACTCCTATCTAACGCCCATGCTAAACTAAGGTCTCCTAAGTCAGGATGGCTCTGATACCAAGTCTGTGAGGACCCCGGATTAGCTATCTGAGATGCTCGTTATGTTTCCAGCAACAATCCCATGATCAGTTTGTTGTTGCACATAACTCGACTTGGCATCACAGTTTACATCCATTACAACACCAGATACGATTCTTACAATAATTTGGTCATACAGACCGAGTCTTACATGGGTGCCTTCCTGGGCAAAATACCATCATTCAGCGGAAGCAAACAACGTCGATGGCCTACTAGCGTTCCTTAGTTCCCACAGGCAACTGACTAATGAAGAATCCTTAGTTCGCGTCATCGGTACCATAATTCTCCTCATCGATATGCTCCTCGAAACCTGGCTAAGACAATAGCCAAGGACGAAACCAATACGAGTACAGTTTGAATTGTACTCGCAAACTACCCCGACATGAACATGCACTAGTTAAATAAGACTTTTATTTTTAGAAAGACATCTCTATATCTTTGTTGAAAAAGAAAAGGATAGACTTTTGTTTAATAAAACTTTGTTTTGAAATCTCTATATCTTTGTTGAAAAAGGTAAGAATTATATTTTAAAGCTTTTCCCGAAAATATAACTTTGTTGAAAAAGGGTAAGAAATCTCTTTTAAAACGTTTTCCCCCAAAATATACCTTTGTTGAAGAAGGTAAGATTCTCTTTAAAACTTTTTTTCCCGAAAATCATCACCAGGTTTATTTCCCCAAAACTCCTCCTTTTTCGACCATAGCCCTTCATGGTCATTTAATCCCAACAACTCTATACCGGCCCTTTGGTATAGTTGCATAAAACATTTTCCACTTTTAAAACACAAAACTTTGCACTTCTTGACCATAGCCCTTCATGGTCTTCCTCTTTTCCAGCAACCTCATGCCGACCCTTTGGCATAGTTGCATATATAAAACATCTCCATTTTATTTTTAAATCTCAAAACTTTGCAAAACTTGCACATAGGTCGAAGTAGGGCCTTCCAACTGTCCATTACCGAGGACTCGGCTATTCGAATATTTTTACACTCTGCAGAGGTAGCACGCTTTTCCCACATCCATTCGGCAACTCATCGTGTCAGCCACGTCCCTCCATACAAGGTGTATGCGAAGTTGAGTCACCGACCATAGCCTCTCATTTGCTCATGCTAGTATAGGACCCTGCCCATATGACACTTTCCATCGACACTCAGTCCAGCCCTTCGGAACCTAAGTGTGAGGACTCATAGTTTTTCCCGGCGACCCAAAGGTGGCGTCTTCTATCCTCTCTTTCATTTAGAGGACCCAGGTCAGGGGTAGGTCACCGAACCACCCCCTCATGCATAACGGAGTCATCTCCGTCGATGAGGTATCCCATACTAATATGAGCAAATTACATGACTAAGCCCCGTCCCATATGGGGGTAAATGTGGTCGCACAGGGTATCGGCTGGTCGACGTAAGTACAAAAACACAATGTGCATTTTTCATAAACATCGCCATTCTCCATTTCTCCACCTCAACACCGACATCTCGGCAGTCCATATCCATACAAGTATTTTCAAAGGAGTTTTGAGTAAACAATATTTTTCCCATCCTATAGTTTGAAAAAGAATTTTAATCTAATATCTCCATATAGGGTGTCAAAATAATATACTTGTATTTTTGAAAAAGGGTTTTCAAAATCATAGCTTTAGTGGCAAACACCACATAAATCACTTATGCTCTTTATAAGTAAAACATGTGAACCAAAATAGATGTATATAGATGCAAGCTCAGAGAAGTAGCTTGCCTTGCTCAGCAAAGTTCCCGGGGTCTTGCTCCTGTTGTTTAGCAAAATCCCCCTCCTCGATAATCCCGGCAACGTTCTCGTCTAATCGTCTACACTAGCAAGTACAAACAATCACTATACTATTCAACCAAACATCACAACATTACAATCTTAAACTCTACAAATAGCTACTGTAATCACACAAGGCCAACCAATTGGGTTCAATTTAATTGAATTAACCAATATTTAAATATGACTTGAAAATGGAAGAAACTAGCCACACAAGTTTTATTGCACAACTTAAGTTTTGTTAACCACAAAATTATGCCAATTTAGAGACAACTAGCACTGATTATTTCTGATCCAACAAAATTGGCCTAGGTCCATTTGGATTAATATTTATTCCATTAATTATTATACTACAGAAAAGTGTAAATCACTATTTGATTTACTAATGAGTTCTGTTGCTTCAATAATTTTACCAATTTAGGGGTAGCTAGCACTGATTAAATGTGATCTAACAAAATTGGTTTGAACTCAATTGGGTTAATAGGGTATCAGAAACAAACAAGTTGGTGTTCTGAACCTTCTGTGGCACTTTAATTTCTACACATTTGTTAATTATCTAAACAGGATGAAACCACCTGGGTTGGTGTAACAATTTCATAAGCTATCCAGAGAATTTTGGTTTGATTTATTTGGAGAATAATTTCTCAAGTTATTGAATTTCTAAGTTTCTCAGAGAATTTAAATTCGAATTAAATCGATCTACTGGATAATGTTGAGGATCCTGACAGGTGGGGCCTACCCGTCAGTGACTCAACGAATATATTCTCCCACGCGGAGACAAGGTTAAATTGCTGACGGGTGGGGCCAGCCCGTCAGCGGCTCATTTAACTGAAGCGGTACTCAACCGTTGGATCCAGATCCAACGACGCCTAATCAAACCAACGGCGACGACCTTGATTTGGCTGCGCCGCCGTGGCCGGAGACAGGGGAGGTGGCGCGATGCTCACCTAGAGGTCCTGGGGACGGCGGAGTGAGTCGAGGCGGGTGCGGTGAGTGTGGGGAAGAGGATAGCGTGGTCGGCGTGACTCGGGGATGCTCGCAGCGTCGGCGGCGAGTCCCCCGACGTGCACGGACGAGGTTCTTCTCCGACGAGCTCCTGCGTGTGGTCCTGTGCACAGAATAGGAAAGAAGAGGGGTGGTGAGCTCCTGGTGGTGAAGCAGAGGGGATGCAGGGCAGAGAGAGCAGCTAGGGGAAACAGCACGGCCACGCCATGGTCGTCGTCAACCTCGGGATGACAGAGACGGCAAAGCTCGGCTTCATGACAGAAGCACGGAGGCAACACTCCTGCCCTCCTGGCAGGTGCAGAGTGTAGCGGACCTGCACTTAGAAAATGGCAAGGTCCCTGTGTATAGTGCAAACCCCTGGATCGTTTCATTTGCACACACAGTTTAAGACGAATATCACAACATTGTATCAATTTATTACACGAATGATATAGTACTTAGGAAAAATTAATGTTCATTACATCCTTGCATAGCACCAAGGGCTAGCTTGAAAAAGTAAAGCAGCGGAACTTTATTCTTCATGGAATCTCCATCATCTTCATGCGCCACAGGCGAACATGTTGGTTGCAGACTCGAAACCCTTAACGTAAACTCACTCGTCGTCAGAACAATCTGCAACAAATAAAATTTTGCAACAGAGTGGGTCAGAACCATTAAAAATGGAACTGGCAAGTGACACTATGTGGACACTTAGTGGAATAACTCTAATAACCTTTATGCATATTTGGCTGGTGGAGTTCAAGGCTATTTTGCATAAAGCCAATTTTTCCTAACACTTTGTAAATATTTTCTTCAAATTGAGACAAGTATGGCATGAAAACCATAGTCTCCTCTACCCTTGTTCACCCTTCAAATTTTACTTCAGAAGTTGGAATGTTGGGATCCTCCGTTGACGTCCTTGATCAGCTGCTCAGAATTGTCCGTAACCGGGGACACGGCTAAGTACTTAGTTTGACACTCTCGAGAGGTTGTGCACGTTCAACATTAGACCCAATCAGCCCAAACTATCCTCTACACTCAAATTGTGCTAAGGAAAAGGAGAAGATTGAGACGAGACTTTTCAGAAGCATTTTCCCCATCCCATGCAGGCTTGACCCGTTCCACCTACATTCCTCTACATCTGCTTGTCAAGCCGGGAGGAGTCCACGCAACTTAATCCATCTAGCCAGAGCCCATATGACTAATGGCTGCACTGGAAGCAATCTTCACTTGGAGTTCTTCAGATCCCTTTGTTCCTGGGTGGCCATCCACAAGTAAATATCCCTCAGGTAAAACCCCTGGGGACAACACTCAACTCATACATCTTGTTATCAAAACCAATTCCACCCAGGTGTTTCATTTTAACTTAGTAGAATTTAGCTTTTCAAAAAAAGAACATCTTTTGCATTGCACTTCAATAATCTACTAAGTTAAAATGGGATGCTAGACCATCTAGAAAAGGGGAGCTATTCTAAACAGTTTTAGCATAGCAATTCTACTAAGTCCTACGCATGCTTAAGAAAAATATTGATACGGGCACGACGGAGGAGGTGAAGCCCAATTTCAGGACTCCACCAAGCTAGATGTATTAGTCGTGTGTTGCTATTTTAAATAATTAGAGTTTTTAATAATTATGAGTTTGGGCTTGGTTTGGGCCTGTCCAACCAAGTCAAGGTAGGGTCCACTAGTAGGGCGGTACTGTAGCGCGGTCCTGTAGCGCGGTACTGTAGCACAGTACTGTAGCACCCCTCCCCTCCATATAAGGCTAGGGGCTGCGAGTTAGAAGAGGTTCAGAAAATTAGGTTAAAAACTACTACGTGTGTTTCTTGGTGAAGCATCCCTCCAGGGACGGCGATGCCGTTTATCAGTTTGTAATAAAGATTGTTGCGGAGGTTCTTGTGTTCATCAAGGATTGTCGTACTTTGGTTGGAGGCGTGGTGATCTTCATCATGTTGCTTGTTGGATTCGTTCCTCTTCTCCAGGTTTGCGTTCATCGTGTAATTGGGAGAATTATTACCTTGGTTGTCTCGCTGTGAAAGATCGGGCAAAACTCTAGGATCGACGGGGTTGATCCTTATCAAATATTCTACTCATGCATAGACAAAATACTTAGGAAATTTATGAGGTGTGCCACTTGCCTTGGCAACAAGAAGAGCAGTAGCAGCAGTTGCAAAAGTCTTCGCTTCTCTCCGAAAATTCTAACACATAAAACAAGCCACAATAAACATACAAGCATAACAACAACACTTAGGAAAAAATATGACATGCATGAGATGCAATTAAAACCACAAGTCAATATTTTTCTAACTTCTCTAATTGTAATAAATCATGCATGAGACAAAAATGCATTTAACACAAATTTTACGAAGACAAAAATAATAAAAACAATTCCCAAAAAGGGAATAAACACTATGTCGAAAATAATCCTAAACAAAATACTTAGCAAAAATAAGGGAGAGTTTTTCCTAGGAGGAGTATAATTATACAAATCCAATGCAATTGGATTCACTCAAAAATAATTTTTATAATAAAAGATATGCCAAATTTACTCAAATAACACATTTGTAATTTGAATAAATTTCAATTTGGCAAAATATAAAACTAACTCCGCCAAACCATTCTAAAAGTCAAGGGCTTTCCAAAAATATTTTATTTGCAAAATTTGGACTTATAGATTTTAAGTTATGCCAAAAATACTCAAATTACTCATTTGAAATTTGAATATTTTAAACATGGCAAAACAGAAAAATAAAGGTACTAAAATATTCTACAAGTCCTGAGCCTTTCAAAAATATTTTATTTGTAAAATTTGGCCAAACCAATAAAAAGTATTGATAGATCTAAGATCTAGTGTCTTTTCTGCAAAACCATCAATTAAAATAAAACATGAAAAATCCTTTCCACGGTGGCGCTGACGAGGCTTGACTGGCTTGACGTGGCGCTGACGAGGTTTCGCCGTGGCTGATCACGGGGCGTAGACGTGGCTGCTGACGATGCGTTGACGTGGCCGCTCCTGATTCGCCTGTACCGATTTTGTTTAAAGGATCAAATCTTAGCCATAGAAAACAGATCTAACGGTTTGGATCTAACAGACCAAAATAATCTACAGGTCAGGGGCTTTCCAGAAATATTTTATTTACAAAATATGAAATTATAGATTTAAAACTAATATAAAAATAATATTTTACATGTTTCTGTGAATAACAAGTTAGTGCACGTTTAAAATATATGCTTTTATTATACCACTATATTATACACATTTATACGAATCCAAAGACTACAAAAACATTGAAAACGGAGTTACGGTTGATTTACTACGGATTTAACAAGTGTAACAATTTTCTGGAAAAAAATAAACGAGTTAAAAGGAAATGGAGCGATCTGATTGGTCCATACCGGTGGGCGGACGCGGGCGGTCGTGGACGGTCACGGGCGAACGGATGGGCGCGGACGGACGCGGACGGTCGCGGGTGGACGCGGCGCTTGGTCGCCGGAGAATGGAGGAGACGGCGTCGCGGTGCTCGGGCGTGGACGGCGGCGACGCTAAGGTGAAGCTCCGGGCACGGAAAGGTCATGACGGGATGCGGCGTGATGTAGTGCAACCTAGGACCATCACCATGTCAAGCACTCCAACACTCCACAAGTCACCATGGACATTAAAGGTGAACTCTTTCCTCTACAAGATCCCATTTCGTGCCCCTTTGGATGGTATACTACTTGAGCATCTACCCCTTTGCTATGATAGGTATCACATGATGACTACGGACATTCGGGGAGGTGCCAAGGAAACCCAGGACTCAAGACCATCCGAGGCGTACGCATGAAGAGGAGGAGAAAGCGTCAAGACGAAGAAGAAGAAGAGAAAGAAGAAGACTGGGCGGTACTACCGCGCCAGCGGTACTACCGCGCCCAGTGCCGCCGGAAACGGCCCTCTGCGCCAATGTGCGGTACTACCGCTAGGTCGAGCAGTACTACCGCCCGCGCTGAAGTCAACGCCGCTCTGGCCCGCCCCAGCGGTACTACCGCTGGTCCCAGCGGTACTACCGCTGCTGCGGGAACCAGCAGGGAATATTCCCTTGTATCCCTCCCCACCTACCCCTTTGTGGTCAAACCTATATATAGGCACCTACCCCCTCCAGATCTAGATAGACTATGCTTTGAGATTAGAGTAGAGCTAGGCTCCCCACCTCAAGACGGTCTCCTTCCTCCCCTTGTGGGGATGGTTCCTCCTCTTGTGGAGAAGATCCCCTTGTGGATTCAAGACCTCTACTTGTAGTTTGACTACTTGCCAATCTTTCATCTTCGGGTGACTCTATTGGAGCGGTTCGGTTGACCGTTGGAGAAACAACCGTCCAAGATCCCTTCTTGTATCTACTTACCGATCTCCCACCTTCGTGTGGATTCTATTGGGCCGGTTGGACCGACCGGTAAGGGAAACGGTTCTTGTATCTTGTGTGTGTTCTTGTGTTCGGGGCGTTCTTCTTCGTGTTCTTCGTGTTCCTCGTGTTCTTGCGTGCGTTCATCCACATCCCGCGTCAATCCGTGAAGATCGGGCCACCCTAGTAGTCCCGTACTACACCATATGGTATCAGAGCATGGTTGCCACGGATTTGACATGTGTTTCCACCCCCAAATCCCCCTAATTTTTCTTTGATTTTGAGAAATTCGAAAATTTCCACAAAAAATAGCCCCAATTTGCTTTTGGATCGATCTGAGATTTGAGTGCGTTTTTGCAGGTTTTGATCCATAGATCTATTGCTATACTAGTTGATCTACCTTCTTTTGCGTTCCCATGGCCTAATTCCATCATTTGGCCCTCCGATTTGAAGTTTTCGTGCAAGAATTTCCGCCCAAATTGGTCAAAATCGCGTTTCGGGCTCGAAATCTCCGTCCCGGAGCGGTACTACCTCCCGCCCCCAGCGGTACTACCTCCCGCGGTACCTCAAAAACGGCCTTCTGACGCGCATGAGCGGTACTATCGCCCCTCGTAGCGGTACTACCGCCCCTCCCAAAAACTGACATTTTCAGAAAATTGTTTTTGCCATATCTTTTGATTCCGGACTCCGTTTTTGGTGTTCTTCGGCTCGTTTCGAAGCTACGATCAAGGCCTTCATCACCATTGCGGAAGATCCAACATCCACCATCACCAAAATTCGTGGGCAAGGACGAAGCTTCTACAACAAAGGGTGAAGAACATCGACGAAAGGTATAACATCGCCAATCTTTACCCCTTGCCATTCCTTTGTGAGCCACACTATATCTTTGCGATTACCATATCCTATTGAGGCTAGCTCTTGATGATTGCTTGGGCTTTGCACATTTGCACCGTGTAGTTTCCGAGCAAAAGTTGTGCGCTAGTTCATATATCACATATCTTGTGTTGGCATAAAAAAGAAGTGAGTGTGCAAAAGTGAAAAGAAGCAAAAAGAGAAAAGAAGCAAAAAGTGCCAAGTCAAAAGAGAAAAGAAAAGAAAGAAACACCACTTGCCATATCTTGTAGGAAGCGCGCAAGCTCGATGAACATCTAGTAGGTGGTGCATTGTTGTGCAAATCTTGTAGCCCACCAAATAAATTGCAATCGAGCTAGTGGCTCTCCTTGTACTTGTGCAACACCGAGCTTATAGTCTTCGCTAGGATCATTTGGTTCTTTAGCTCACTTCTTGGTTGCATAAGTCCCATTTATCTCTCCGCGCGTGTATTTGCTTTGTGATCATCGTGGTTCTCTACTTGCTTTGACAATATCTTGGTTTCCGGTTGGTTCAATTTGCTTTCCACCTACCATACCTTCCTACCAACTTTTAAGCCGTGTGTGTTTTGGAGTTTGCTTTGGATACTTGAACACAAACATTTTACTTTGTGATCGTTTCCCTTGGTTGTCCACGACGTCCAGTACTATCTACAAGGTGATAGGTTGTGTTCTAGTTCCTTCCACTCCACATATATACACTTGTCTTGTGAGTTGACATGTCTAGGGAGAGCGAATGCAACTATGGAGCCTATGAGGAGGACTACACGATGAGTCACATGTACTATGATGCCTCAAACTTTGAGGACATGGGGGACTACTACGACGACTACACCGACAATGACCCCCATGACATGATGGATCATCACCAAGACTTCCGCTACAACTACTCCGACTACGACTCCGACTATTCGAGCGTCCACGACAAGGAGCGGTACCATGACGTCGAGCAACCTTCATCAAATTGTATCGACTCCAAGTACGTGCGAATCTACCACGACTCCGACTACACTAGCTCCAACGACAGTGAGGCGCAAGTGTCTTCACATGCCTCATCACATGGTACCAACTTCGACTACGACAACATGGTGGAGCGCCACGACTACGACTACCACTCCGATGACATGGTGGAGAACGTCTACGACTACTACTCTTGTAGCATGTGCGGCGACTTCGACAACATGCAAGAGGAGAGGACCCCCATCACCACCATGTTCAAGAGCGGCACCACCAAGCGTCATGGCACAACCTACTTCTATGGTTCAAGCTCAAGACGGTGCTCCGACAACAAGGCCACCATGAGTTTATCTTATGGAGCTCCATCTACTTCCAAGAGTGCCAAGCTTCGCCATTCTCCATCAACTTCAAGAAGGAGCCATGACAAGGCCGTCGCCAAGAGCGACAAGCTTCGACATTCTCCTTCAACAACAAGAAGGCGACACAAGAAGTGCATCGACAAGGCCAAGCTCCAAGACGACATCTCTTCACTCGCCAAGCTTCGGAACATATCACCAAGTTCGAGTGGGAGCTCCAAGTCAAGGTCACCAAGGCAACAAGCACGCCGACGTCTATATGAGGAGAAGCATCCAATCGACTTTCGACGACATCCTTCCACTCAAGAGCGTCAACGTCGACTTGAGAAGAAGACGGCGACAAAGGCACATCCTATGGTGTCCCCTAGTGCTACCACTCCAAGTGCGCCAATAACAGACGAGATCATGGCCAACTTCGACATCTTCATCGAGAAACTCCAACGTCGACGCCGGAAGAAGCATGGTCACACACGTGAGGCCTCAACCAAGACGGCACGTTTCTCAAGCACTTCTCTTGATATGACGTCTACACCAAGTGCCACCACAACATTGGCCCCCATATGGCAAGATGAAGACCTCCTATGTGACAATTGCCAAGGCTAAGACCATGATCCACGAGAATGTCCCAATCTCGTGTGCCCACTATGCAATAGAAGAGGTCACATGATGTGGGAGTGCAAAGTTGGTGAACAAGACGGTGACCATGATGGTAAGAAGACGGTCGAGCATGGGATTTTCCCTTCGACCAAGGAGGCGAGCATGGAGAATGCTATCACCTATGACCATGGGTCAAGTGATGATGATGCCGAGCATGGGATGTTCCCTTTGGCAATGGAGTCAAGTGATGAAGCGGAGCATGGGATTTTCCCTTCCGCAAAGGAGTCGAGTGATGATGCCTACACTATGGCATTGACCTTTGGAGGCGAGATGGTTGAGGAGGTTGAGCATGGGAGTTTCCCTTCAACCTTGGAGGCGTATGGAGATGAGGAAACCGAGCCTATCCCTATGAGCTTGAGTTATGAGATGGTACCAATCCCATGTGAGTATGAGAGCCACTTAGCCCACTTGAGTGAGAGTGATAGTGAGTTGAGTGCCTCCACCATATGTGAGTTTGAGTGCTTTCACTTTGAGGGAATGAGTGATACACCACTTGAGTTGAGAGAGGTAGTTGATAGGTCTTGTGAGGCCATTTCGATTTCTAACAACTTACCACTTTGCTCTAGTGTGTTTTCTCATTGTGTGCTAGGTTCCATGGATGATGAGACGCCACTCCTCGACTTAACGGTGCCTCAAATGGAGAAGATGTACATGGAGGATGATGATGATGCCACCCCATGTCTACTTCAAGATGGACAAGTCGGCTACATGAAAGCCCCTACTACTTCAACACCTACTTCACATGAGTGGAACTACAAAGGTATGGGTGTTGATGTGACCATGTTCCCACTAGTGGACATGATGAACTATGATTGCTTGCATGCTATGGATGATTCTATTGATGTCACATATGATTCGTTCTTATTCCCATGTGATACTTTGTTTGAAACCATTGTTGATTATGTGGAATCAACTATTTGTGATGATTTTGCCATGAGCATGCCTTGTTTTGAGTGTTTCCACTTTTCTCCCATTGTTGCTTGCAATATGTTGAACAATTCTTCTTTCACATGTGTTGCTTGCAATAATGTTGAAATGATTGATAATGAGATTGGCCCCATAGCTTTCTCAAATTTTGAAGCTGTTTCATTTTCTCTTATGGACCTTGTTCCATCCTTCACTTTGCATAGTGACTATCCACATATGTCATATTTTCCAATTGATTTTTGTGTGGTTGGTGATGTGCAAATGAAGAGACACTTCATGATGGATGATGTGTTTATGTACCGTGCACATAATTTCTTCATTTGGTGTCTTGTGTGTGCCGGTAAACGAATGATAATGTCAACCTCAATTGAGCATGAGTTGACAATACGAGCTCTTGAGAGCATACATGTGAGTTGTGGATTGAATCCAACTCTAGAATCTTTCTCATGTTTTGCATCAAACAAGTTGACCAATTTCTCTTGCTTTTGGTTTGTTTGCAAACATGTTTGTGATATTGGTTTCCCCTATGGCAAGAATGTATCCTTGATCTTTCATATGAATGATTTATGTGTTGCACCAAGTATGATGAACAATTGTTCTTTCCAATGGCTTGTTTGCAACCATAATGACATTTTACGCATGTCTTGTCATGAGTTTATTGGTTTCTACCAATTTGGTGTTGCAACAAATATGTTGAAAACTTGCTCTTTCATGTGCTTTGTTTGCCACCATGATGATATTTCGGACATTCTTCATTGTGTGTTTTTGACAAACTCTTCACTTATGGCATCAAGGATGATGACAACTTGTTCTTTCCAATGCCTTGTGTGCAATAATGATCATATGATTCCAAATGAGATACCTAGATGGCATCCTCATATTTTTATGGAGTTTTTGTGTGTTCACATTTTGAAGATGTTGCATTGGATTGCTTGCACTTTGACCTTGCACTTGCACTACATTTTCATATTCTTGTGTTGTGCTAACGGTGCTATGACAAAGAATGGACATGTCATTGTTGATATGCTCCTCTTTCTTGCACACACATGGTTTGCTTGGTCTTTAGTGTTTGTAGGCATGGTGAATTCCACTTCTTCGACAACACATCTACCTCCTTTACATGGTGATGAAGATCAAGAGTCGAGGACGACTCTTTTTAAAGGGAGGGGAGATGATGTAGTGCAACTAGGACCATCAGCATGTCAAGCACTCCAACACTCTACAAGTCACCATGGACATTAAAGGTGAACTCTTTCCTCTACAAGATCCCATTTCGTGCCCCTTTGGATGGTATACTACTTGAGCATCTACCCCTTTGCTATGATAGGTATCACATGACGACTACGGACATTCGGGGAGGTGCCAAGGAAACCCAGGACTCAAGACCATCCGAGGCGTACGCATGGAAGAGGAGGAGAAAGCGCACGAAGAAGAAGAAGAGAAAGAAGAAGACTGGGCGGTACTATCGCCCCACCAGGCGGTACTACCGCGCCAGCGGTACTACCGTGCCCAGTGCCGCCGGAAACGGCCCTGTGCGCCAATGTGCGGTACTACCGCTAGGTCGAGCGGTACTACCGCCCGCGCCGAAGTCAACGCCGCTCTGGCCCGCCCCAGCGGTACTACCGCTGGTCCCAGCGGTACTACCGCTGCTGCTGGAACCAGCAGGGAATATTCCCTTGTATCCCTCCCCACCTACCCCTTTGTGGTCAAACCTATATATAGGCACCTACCCCCTCCAGATCTAGATAGACTATGTTTTGAGATTAGAGTAGAGCTAGGCTCCCCACCTCAAGACGGTCTCCTTCCTCCCCTTGTGGGGATGGTTCCTCCTCTTGTGGAGAAGATCCCCTTGTGGATTCAAGACCTCTACTTGTAGTTTGACTACTTGCCAATCTTTCATCTTCGGGTGACTCTATTGGAGCGGTTCGGTTGACCGTTGGAGAAACAACCGTCCAAGATCCCTTCTTGTATCTACTTGCCGATCTCCCACCTTCGTGTGGATTCTATTGGGCCGGTTGGACCGACCGGTAAGGGAAACGGTTCTTGTATCTTGTGTGTGTTCTTGTGTTCGGGGCGTTCTTCTTCATGTTCTTCGTGTTCCTCGTGTTCTTGCGTGCGTTCATCCACATCCCGCGTCAATCCGTGAAGATCGGTCCACCCTAGTAGTCCCGTACTACACCACGGCGTGGCACGGCGAAGAAGATGAAGGTGACGGCGTCTTCTCTTGCCTCCCGGAACGGCGTGGAGGAGCGGATGGAGTTTACCGGCGACGGCGAGCTTCGGGTGAGCACGCGTTCGATGATTCCTTGCACGAAAAAAAAATGGACAAGGGGTCAGCGGCGTGCGACGTGGCTAGGGAAAGAGAATGGGTGCGGTCTCGGGCCTAGGGGATGGCTTACCTCGCCGGGATGGACCTCGAAGGCCGGCGGCAAGGCCTAGCTCCGGTGAGCGATTTCGACAGCCTGGTGGCGTCTTAGGGGCTAGGGTTTGGGGGAAAAGAGAGAGGAGGTCGTGGGCTTTAATTAGGCGCAGACGGGGCGTTAATTGGTGCACTAAATCACCGGGAATCAAGACAGGAATAAAACGGAAGAAAACGGCCGAGGAGAGATTTTCGTGCGTGATTTCCGCCTGGAGGTTGAAGACGACGATGATGACGTCAGCAGTGACGTCATCAATTTTTCCTTTTTCTTTTTCTGGTTTTTTGTTAAATCTTTCATAACTTTTGTTTTAAAAGTCCAAATCAACTCAAACCAGTTTCTAAAAATTTGTAAAAATAATATTTTTATTTTGAAACATTCAAACACACTTTTCAAACACATTTCAAAATTTGAAATTTGAAATTTAAAATATTGCATAATTGCTTAATTGACACTTTATGTCAATCTTAAAATAGGGTTTTAAATAAATTCATTTGTGGCTTATTAAAATCAAACAAGATACCACAAATGTAAATATTTGAAAATCACTTATTTTCCAACTAAAAATAATCAAATCAAAACCAAAAATTGAATCACAACCAATATTTAAATAGAACAATTAAAACCATAATAATCAAGAATAATATATAGGGCATAAATTACCCTTTTTATTTACATTTTCTCAAATAGTTTTTAAGTGCAAATATAAATCCAACTTCTGAAAAATTTAAATGCAAACAAACCAAGTAGATGATGAATGCATGCATGATTTTGTTTTCCCAAAACAAAATATTATAATTTTCAAAAAGTTTTTGATTTTTCTGATTTTTCAAAATTTTGAAAAATTGGGATGTTACACAGAGAGAGGTGGGGAGTGAGGGAGAGGAGCAGGGAGTGAGCGGAGAGGGGTGTGGCGAGAAAAGCAGCTCGGGCGCGGTTTAAGTAGAGGTGGAGGACGGCGCACGGTGGTCTCGGTGCAGGAGGTAGCCAGGGGGTGGGAGAGCATGCCATTGGCGATGCAGGGCGATGTCGCAGTGCTACAGGAGAGAGCACGAGGGATTTGGAAAAGAAACGTGCGCGTGAGAGGTCGACGTCGAGCTCTGGTCTCGGCGGCTCCCGCAGGTGTTCGACAGCTGCTGACGCAGAGGTGGGCCAGTGCAGGTGACACGAGCGTGTCCGTGAGGTCTCGGCGAGGTGCGGGAAGAGAGGTTACAGAGTGATGAGAGGGGTGGCACCAAACTCCACAAGAAGCGTAAAAAATGCTGGCACTCGGGTGGCTGCAGTGCAGGGATGTGAGGGAGAGAGAGTGGGTAGAGTAATTTGAACAAATTTCCCCGAATTCGAGCTGGATTGGGTGTTGTTGAAGAACTAGGGTTCGTGCCCTCAAGGTGCTCGACAGAATGTTTGAACCAATTGAATTCTCGAATTTTAGTGATTTGAATTTGTGGTTGTCTTAAGCAAAGTGGTAGAAAGTTCCTGCAATTTTACTGGATTTATGATGTACAAATAAAAAAGGGTTTTTGAATATCCTTTGAGTTAAAGGAAAGAAAATAGGATTTTCCTAATTGAAATAAAATTATGTGGTAACTTTATAATTTTGAGAAGAGAGAGGTATAAAAATGAGATGGTGGTAATTTCCTCTCATCCATGGAATTATTTTCATAAAGAAAATGTTTATTTGAAGGAAATAGAGAGTTAGGTAGGGAAAATAATTTATTAAGATCATTTCTTTAACTCATGATCTTAATTTCCTTTTGTGGAATAATTTGAGGGGTTTGTTTTAAATTGACAAGTATATAAATTTGAGGAGGGAGTGATATGGAGGTGATGATTATTATTTAATCTCATTCCTAGAATTTTATAAGATAAAATAATTATCATGACAAAATATAGGGAGAGAGAGAAATTTGAATAAGATCATTTCTTTTAATTGAGATTTTATTTTGAGTGTGTGAGTAATTATAGAGGTCTTGTTTTATGTGAGATCCTGGCTCAGGGCTTAACAGGATTGATAGAATACTCATATCAACAAGTTGCAACTTCTTTTTCGGAAGCTCATCTGGAAGGAACTCGAGGTTAAGCGTACTTGGCCCGGAGCACTCCCAAGGATGGGTGACCGACCGGGAAGTACTTCCCGGGTGCGCACGAGTGAGGACAAAGTGCGCAGAAAATACCGGTGTTGATCTGTGGGGCCAGTCTAGAGATTCTAGAGAGCTGCCAGGGGTGACAGGCCCAGCCCGGGGGTGGGCCGGGGTTTTACATTTGGTATCAGAGCCGACCCTCGCAGTAACTCAGGCGTGTGCGGGTCAGTGGGTGGACATGTGGAGCATGTGCCGGCACTGGGCGCACAGACGGGTGCCAAGGGGGGAAGTTCCTGGACTGGGGGCTGACCGACGAGGGCGTCGGTCTTCTAAGGGGGGAAGGATGTGAGATCCTGGCTCAGGGCTTAACAGGATTGATAGAATACTCATATCAACAAGTTGCAACTTCTTTTCCGGAAGCTCATCTGGAAGGAACTCCGAGGTTAAACGTGCTTGGCCCGGAGCACTCCCAAGGATGGGTGACCGACCGGGAAGTACTTCCCGGGTGCGCACGAGTGAGGACGAAGTGCGCAGAAAAGACCGGTGTTGATCTGTGGGGCCAGTCTAGAGATCCTAGAGAGCTGCCAGGGGTGACAGGCCCGGCCCGGGGGTGGGCCGGGTGTTACATTTTATTTTCAAGTCACACTCCAAATTGTTGGTCAAGTGTGTTTTAATTTATTGCTCTAGCACATTTGATTAATTATACACATAAGCAAGCAATTAAACAAGAAATAACAACTAACACAAACCTAAGTCAAACAAGCAAACAATATAAGTTTTGAACCAAATTTCAATTATCCAGATAGGGGGTGGGATGGTAATCAATTATCATCATGACAAGAATAATGTTGAAATAAGCTTGACTCAATAATTTTATATTTTCCAAAAATGGTTGCTAAAATACATGGGTAGTATATTTCCCACTTTTATTGTTTCCAAAAGATTGAAAATAAGAGTTTATAAAATAGGAGTTGCAAAATATCAAGGTTGAAGAATATGTAGGAGATAGCATATAGATTCCCCATATTTTTTTGGAAATACAAAATTTTGGGAAACACTTTTACTTTCTCAATAATGTGTATTTTGGGTTGTTGCCAAAACCAAATTATTATTGAGATGGCATTTGACTAAAATAAGAGTGGCAAAAGATATATGGAATTATTTTTCTTGTCATGACCTGATCACCAAGGTTGAATATATTTTTATCTTGGGTGGGTCTTTAGGCTAATATTTATTGGTCAAACAACTTAAACATCATGTCACACAAGGTCAAACAGAGCAATAGGAAGAAAACACAATCATTAGTGGAGTATTTCAAAAAGTTTTTGTTGGCTCTGAATTTTGGGTCTTGTAAAACTAAGTTTTTTCTTAGTTCCAAAATTTGGGGTGTTACAAGTGACACGGGTTTAGCAGCTTACTGATGACCCACAAGTATAGGGGATCGCAACAGTCTTCGAGGGAAGTAAAACTCAAATTTATTGATTCGACACAAGGGGAGCCAAAGAATATTTATAAGCCTTGACAGATGAATCGTCAGTTCAGCTGCACCTGGAAATAGACTTGCTCGAAACAGTTTATCAGTAGAAATAGTTTTATGATAGTAGCAGTAGTGAAATAATAGCAGCAGTGAAATAAAGACAGCAGTAATAATTGAAGTAGACAACAGGTTTAAAAGTACTATAGGCATAGGGATGGATGAACGGGCGTTGCATGGATGGGATAGTTCATGAAATAATCATACATAGGGCAATTGCAGGTAAATAATAATAAAGCATCCAAGTAATAATTAATCATAGGCATGTGTTCCGTATTTAGTCGTACGTGCTCGCAATGAGAAACTTGCACAACATCTGTTGTCCTACCATCCCGTTTGCAGCGGGGCCTCAAGGAAACTACTGGTAATTAAGGTACTCCTTTTAATAAAGCACCGGAGTAAAGCATTCACACTCCGTGAACACACGTGATCCTCAAGTCGTAGCCATCCCCTCCGGTTATCCCAATTTATGTCACTTTGGGGCCTCGGGTTCCGGACAGTGACGTGTGTATACAACTTATAGATATGATCCAAAACAATAATTATTCTCTTGATACAATAACATGTTCAGATCTGAGATCATGGCACTCGGGCCCTAGTGTCAAGCATTAAGCATAACAAGTTGCAACAATGACATAAAGTACTAATAATGGATACTAGGCACCATGCCCTAACAATCTTATATCTATTATATGAACGATCTCATCCAATCCCTACCATCCCCTTCAGCCTATAGCGGGGAATTACTCACACGTGGATGGGGGAAACATGGTTGGTCGATGGAGAGGCGGCGGTGATGATGATGGTGATGATCTCCTCCAATTCCCCGTCCCGACAGGGTGCCAGAACAAAGTTTCTGATCCCCGAATTAGGGTTTTCTATGGCGGCGGAGCTCTGGAGTGTTTCTAAAAAGCGTCGAACCTCCCGTCGTTTTTAGGTTAGGAGGAATAAGTAGTCCAAAGGGGAGCATCGGGGGCCACGCGAGGCGGCCACACCAGGCCTCGGCGCGGCCCCACCTCTGCCGCGCCGAGGGTGCGTCTGGGGCCCCCGTGCGCCGTCTCCGCTTCGTCTTCTGGCTCCGTGGGTCTTCTGGAAAAATAGGACTTCTGTAATTTTTCGGGAATTTTTCCAAAACTTTGACTTTCTGCCCAAAAACAAGACACCAGGGCAATTTTGCTGAAAACAGCGTTAGTCCGTGTTAGTTGTATTCAAATCACACAAGTTAGAGGGAAAACAACAGCAAAAGTGTTCGGAAAAGTAGATACGTTTTGGACGTATCACTTACTGCATAGCTAACCCAGCTCCTAAGGTAAATCTTTACTCATCACTCCATATTTTGTCTTTGCACTACTTACTTGCCTTTTTTTCTCCTAAACTTTAACTCGGGCTTTCTTTTCCCAGGATGACGATAAATGGTGGAACGTTGAGACCCCTCCTGCCAGTCCTGATGCTGACGAAGATGAGGAGCAAGAGAACGGGGCCTAGTCTAGCGATGAAGAGGAAGGTGAGATTGACTCAATTGGAAAACTTTTCCTCGATTTAATCAATCAGACCAACTTAGAAGAAACTCCACTGGCTAACCCAGCCTCTTTTACACCAGAACCACAGGATAATCCTGTCGAACAGTCTCCCCGTGATAACCCGGCAATGGCATCACTAGACCCCAGAGCCACCGAAAGTGACCCGGCTATCACCAGAAAAAGGACCCGTTCCGCCGTTGCAAAGGTGCCGTACTCCCGCACACTTCTCGATCCAAATCTGTCCTCTTACTCCAAAAATCCCGTGCAGGACAAGGAGCTAAATGCTCCAAAAAGACATAGGACCCGCCAATCTACTAGCAAAGAACCCCTTACTGAAGGTATTCCCAACATCACATCACCTCGAAAGCCAATTATTCGAATAACTCCCTCTGTTTCTTTCCCTTTAGCTAGCCAAATCCGGGTCTCTAAATCCCAATCTTTATCAGTTTGTTCATCAGATAGCGTCTGCATGCCAGACGATCTCCAGATCAACACCGGGTAATCACTTTTTACATTATGACCACACTCCTTCAAACAATAACACTTATGGACTTATCGTTCTAATCCTCATCATCTTTTTGCAGGGCTAAGGCCACCCTGTCAGACAATCCCAGTGTGCCCCAACAAGCTTCACCCGTGCCAGCTACACCAGAAGCTGTTTTTCCAGAGCTCACACTGATAACCCGGACCATGTACTTGAAGCTGTTGAAAATCCAGCTCCTGAAGTTTCTCCTGCACGATCCCCTCCTCGCACACCCGGAACTACTAAGGCCGCGCAATCACCCGCCCAAGGGTCTGGGACGCAAGCGGGCGATGTGCAGATAACCGGATCACGAAAAAATGTTGTCGAACGCCCCTCCACTGTAATAGCCAAGGTGATACCCTCTGAAGTAAAGCCAGCTCTTGATTCTCATGGCAAGGATCCAATTCTCCATTCTTGGTTACCAGCACTGGAGACTATGTCCATGTCTGCTCTGCTTGAAGAATACTTTACCCGGCTTTCTCAGCATAAGAACTCAGAAAACGACCTGGTGACCATGATTCAAAAACGCCACGAGGTACCTCTTTTCTCTTCTTTAGTTTATTCATACTTACATCATAGCCCCCATGTGCCAGGTTGTATGTTTACAGTATCCTGGAACTTAATTATATCATTTACACAACTGTTATACCCGCAAACACAAAATAAGAAACTTTTGAACCCTGTAGCCCCCAAGTGCCGGGTTACTAGCCTGCTGCAACCTGGGACTAACAACTGTCACTTATCAAAGAAATAGACATAAAACTGCAAATCTTGTAGCCCCCCAAGTACCGAGTTACTAGCCTGCAGCAACCTGGGACTCAACATATGATTAAAAAATGGTTTGCCTTTCATTGAAAGCCCCCAAGCTCCGGGTGACACTTTTAATCAGTAACTTGGGGTACCATTATTCACAAACTGAAAACTTTAAACTCTGCAGCCCCCAAGTCCCGAGTTATATTTCTTTCGGTAACTTGGGGTCTGACCATAACACCTTTTTCTGGTCACTTTGCAGGATTATGTCACCAAGTATGGGGTCGAGATATCTCAGCTGAAGGAAAAATTAACTTCTGAGTCCAATGCCTGGTTGTCAGCCACAGAACAACTGCAAGCTCTTGAAAAATCTGTGACAGAGCTGACCCAGGAAAATTCTGATCTCAAGAAGGAAATGGAAGAACATGAAGAAAACTGGAAAGAGCAGCTGGATAACACCAAGAAGCAATTGGGTTCCGCTACTTCAGAATTGGCGGGTTTGAAGAAAATGATTGATCAAATAGTTGTGTCACTTGTTGGTACGCTCCTCACTCTCCACTCTTTACTCATAACCCAGACTTGTTTATCCTTAATTTTTCTCTGTCAAACTGCAGGGAAACTAGACTCCACCCTCTGCAAAACTGCCAAAGACAAGGTAAAATGCATGTACAGCTTTGTGTGATAGCTATACTTTGGTAGTTGCGAGGTGATCAAGACTGCCAGGAACTGGGAAAACCCGCCCAGTACTGTGTATGAAGTGCTAGGCCATCTGTCCACAATGCCTCAATGGCTAAACTTATGGAAACGCTCCTGCTGCCGGGCGGGTGTGATGCGCGGTCTTGCGCTTGCTAAAGCCTATCATCCCAAGTTTGACCCGGCCCCTCTGAAGGGAGGTCTCCCTGAATACAACGCTGATGGCACCAAGTTTGATAACAAATCCTACGCTCGAGCTGTCAAGACAACCCGGTACGTAGCTACTCAAATTGCCGACAAGATGAGCCTAAACACCCTTCAGCATGGTTATGACGAGAATGATGAAGAAGTAGCTGATGAAGAGCCCCACCGCAAAGCTACAAGGACTCTTGCACAAAAAAGGCTACAACTCCCAGCTCTTCCACTCCGAACTTGGCACCTCCTGCACGTGCTGCTGTTGAGGATGAGGAGAATCCATTCGAGTCGCTGTACCTTGTTACCTGGCGTATGGGAGAAAACCCCAAGGCCCAAACTGAAGGACAAGATGACCCGGCATCTGCCGCTAAGACCAACCCGGAGGCCGCTGCTAAGGATAACCCGCCTCCCTCTGATAACCCGGCCCCTGAGACCGGTGCTTGAATAGTTTTGCAGATACCTTTTGTATTCTGCAAAAACAATGCTATTTGGCCCTCTGTTGGGTAATATGTAATAACTTAAATTTATACCCTTTGCTTTTGATGGTGTGCTTGTACACCTGGAGGATTTGCTTAATATGTAATGAACTTTAAGCTTGCACTAGTTCTACAAATCCTTTGGTTTTGATGACCCTTTTGGTTACTTAAACTATGAGCCGGCTTTCGCATGGATTTTCTCTGCTGCAATTTCTCTGATGAAAACAGGGTCAGTCAAGTCCCCATGGGCATCATGACTGATTGATCTCCCAGGTATGCAATCAGGCCATATCTTCTACCAATGATTTCTTCAATGTTTCAAATGCATCACCCGCCTCCTGGTCCCACACGAAATTTTCAGATTTCTTCAAGAGCCGGTAAAGAGGGATGGCTTTTTCTCCTAGCCTTGATATAAACCGGCTCAATGCTGCAATGCAACCCGTGAGTTTCTGTAGGGGAGGCCTTGATTCATCTCCACAAGGGGAGGCCTTGATTCATCTCCTAAGAGGCAACACCAACAAGGGGTGGAAAAGGAGCTAAGCTCAAATCAATCTTATCATAGTCTATCCCTAGATCTGAGCTGGGAGTCTACTACTTATAGTCTAGGGGCGAAGGGGTAGGTGGGAGGATAAAGTACATGACTCAGCGGTCAAGATGGCGCGCAGGATGAGGCGGGCGGTAGTACCGGCCGCCGTCCGGTAGTTCCGGGCACTCGGTAGTACCGGGCTGGTTCGGCAGTTCCGAGATGAAACCAGGAGCATTTGGGCTAAAGTAGCAGTTCCGTGAGTCGGTGTCCGGTAGTACCGCCGGTTGTTCTTCTACAGCTTCGGCGCTTGCTGGGCAGTAGTACCGGACCCGGCCGGTAGTACCGCCAGGTGACCTGGAATCTTCATCATCTCCTTCTTCGTGACTTGCCTCTTGTCCATCTTCAACACTTCCTTGAGTATCTTCAAACCCATCATAGCTGAGCACACACAAGGTATCGGCATGAAGTAGCAAGCCATTCAAGGGAGTGTTAAGATTACACATAGATAGGAGTGAGTTCACCTTATCATGTAAAGCTTTGACTCGTGCTCTTGTCATTGGACCACTTGGCGTGTCATGTGTAGGGCGCACTACATCATCTCCCCCCCTTGGGAAAGAGTCGTCCTCGACTCCTGGTCATCCTCATCGCTTGATGTCCCATGGTATGGTGATAGGTCGGTGACATTGAAGGTATCATGGACCAAGTACTTGGAGTTGGAGATGTCGATCTTGTAGGTATTGTCGTTGATGCGCTTGAGGACCTTGAAAGGTCCGTCTCCGCGAGGATGAAGTTTGGACTTCCTTGCATCCGAAAAGCGTTCTTTGCGAAGGTGTACCCACACAAGGTCTCCTTCTTCAAATATCATGGCGCGCTTGTTCTTGTTCATCTTCTTTGCATGTGCTTCATTGTGCTTCTCAAGCATGTTTCTTGTATCCTCATGTAGCTTCTTCATGTAAGCGGCGCGCTTGTCGAAGTCCATATTAACTTGCTCACGTAGTGGTAGAGGAAGCATGTACAGGGCGGTGTAGGGGTTGGAACCATAGACGGTCTCGAATGAACTTCTCTTCGTTGGTCGATGTAGCGCTCAATTGTAGGAAAATTCGGCATGCGGAATGCATTCTTCCCAACTCTTCAAGTTCGGCTTGATCAAGACACGAATGAGTGTAGATAAGCTTCTATTGACCACTTGATTCCCAACTTGGCCATCAATGTCTTCCAAAAGTAGCTCACAAACTTGACGTCTCGATCCGAAACAATGGTCTTTGGCACTCCATGAAGACGGACGATCTCCCTAAAAAACAAAGATGCAATATGTGAAGCATCGTCGGTCTTGTTGCATGGTATGAAATGCGCCATTTTACAGAATCGATCAATGACGACAAATATGGAGTCCTTGTTTGTTTTAGTGCGTGGAAGTCCAAAGACGAAATCCATAGCAATGTCGGACCAAGGTCTATGTGGAATGGGTAAAGGAGTGCACAAGCCATGAGAGTTTAGGGTCGACTTAGCTTTGAGACATGTAGAACATCGTCGTACAAGGCGGTTCACATCGCGGTACATGCGTGGCCAATAGTAGTTGGTGGAGAGCATGGCAAAGGTCTTGTCGCGTCCAAAGTGTCCCATGAGTGCTCCTCCATGTGATTCCTTCAAAAGGAGCAAACGAAGCGAAGACTCGGGAATGAAAAGTTTGCTAGCCTTAAACAAGAAACCTTTGTGCAAATAGAAATCACCAATTCCTTTGTGCTCCGAACATTGAGCAAAAATGTCTCCAAAGTACGCATCGGCGGCATATAAGTCCTTTATCTCATCTAAACCCAAGACACTAATGTCAAGATGCGTAAGTAGGTTGGTCTTGCGGGATAAAGCATCCGCTACCACATTGTCTTTACCTTTCTTGTATTTGATTACAAAGGTAAAATACTCAATGAACTCAACCAATTTGGCATGTTTTTTGTTCAAATTTGTTTGGCTTTTCAAATATTTCAACGACTCATGGTCGGAGTGAATGACAAACTCCTTAGGACGAAAATAGTGTTGCCAAACCTCCAAAATACAAACCAAAGCAAACAATTCTATGTCATAAATTGGATAATTCAAACGAGCTCCATCTAGTTTCTCACTATGGTATGCTATGGGTCTACCATTTTGCATAAGCACTCCTCCAATGCACAAACCACTTGATCACATTCATTCTCAAATGTTTTAGAGAAATCCGGAAGGGCAAGGAGTGGTGCTTCGGTTAACAACCGCTTGAGCTCATTGAAAGCAAAATCATGGGTATTGCCCCAAATGAAAGGTGCATTTTTCTTGGTAAGTTCATGAAGAGGACATGCAATTGTTGAAAAATCCTTGATGAAACGGCGATCAAATCCGGCAAAACCAAGAAAACGTCTCAACTCCTCAAGTGACATAGGGAAAGTCCAATTACGAATTGCTTCTATCTTTGCATCATCAACTTCAACTCCATCCGAAGAAACAACAAAACCCACGAAAATAAGTTTGTTGGTGGCAAAAGTGCACTTAATTAGAAAGATTAGCATAAAGCTTTTCATTGTGAAGGACCAACAAAACTTGAGCTACATGAGAATTGTGCTCTTCCAAAGATTTGCTATAAATAAGGATATCATCAAAGTAGACAACAACAAACTTGCCAATGAAAGGCCTTAAAACGTGGTTCATGAGTCGCATGAAGGTAGATGGTGCATTTGAAAGGCCAAATGGCATGACTAGCCACTCGTAAAGGCCAAGTTTTGTTTTGAAAGCCGTTTTCCATTCATCTCCTTCACTCATCCGTATTTAGTGATATCCACTTTTAAGATCAATTTTTGAAAAGATGGCGGAACCACAAAGCTCGTCAAGCATATCATCAAGTCGAGGGATAGGGTGGCGATACCTAACGGTGATGGCGTTGATGGGGCGACAATCCATGCAAAGGCGAAGAGTGTTGTCGTGCTTGGGCACCAAGATGACGGGCACGGCACACGGACTCAAGCTCTCGCGTATATGTCCCTTGTCAAGAAGTTCTTGTATTTGCCGCTCAATCTCCTTCGTCTCTTCGGGCTTGGTGCGGTATGGTGCACGGTTGGGTAGTGGTGCGCCGGGGACGAGGTCGATGCAATGCCCGATGCCGCGAAGAGGTGGTAGTCCCGGTGGCACTTCTTGAGGGAAGACATCTTCAAAACCCTTCAAAGAGACAACAAAGGAGGAGGAAGGTTTGTGAAGTCGTTAGTAATAGAAGCTTCACCCTTGCATATGAGCACATAGTGGAGGGTGGATGGGTCCTCTCGGAACTCCCTCATATCTCTTTTGGTGGCAAATAATGTCAAATTTGGTGTGGCTCTCTTTGAAGTGTCACTCTCCTTTGGCTTGTGGCTCTCACTCACTTTTTGGTGGGTCACTCTCTCACCACTCATCTCACTTGACGAACGATCTTGTTGTGCTCTAGCAATAGTCTTGGCATTGTCGGCAATTACTTGAATTGGTGTCATCGGACGGAGGACGAAGGTCTTGTCATTGCTCTTGAAGCTATAGTAGTTTGTCCTTCCATCATGCATAGCACTCCTATCATATTGCCATGGGCGTCCAAGAAGTAAGTGACAAACGGTCATAGGCACAACATCACAATCCATGGTATCTTCATAGGCTCCAATCTTGAAGGAAACTTGCACCAGATGTTGAGTCTTGACGGTTCCGCAATCACTTAACCATTGCACATGGTATGGATGTGGGTGCTTCTTTAGCTTCAAGTTGAGCTTATCACAAAGTTCCTTACTTGCTAAGTTGTGACAACTTCCACCATCTATGATGACCTTGATGGACTTTCCATTGATTCCCGCTCTTGATTGAAACAAGTTGCATCTTTGGTCTTCTTCCACTTGGACATTGGTGGTCAAGGTTCTTGTCACAACCAAAGAAGGATTCTTGTCACCATCACAATATATCTCCTTTGATTCATCTTGAGCACTTTCCATGGTGGCGACTTGGTTCAAAGCAAGGTATTCCTCTTCACTCATGGGCTCATATTCTCCCAAGTCATTGACAATCATGACCTTCTTGTTTGTACAATTAAAGGATTTGTGTCCTTGATGTAGTGCGCCCTACACATGACACGCCAAGTGGTCCAATGACAAGGTCACGAGTCAAGGCTCTCCATGATAAGGTGACCTCACTCCTATCTATGTGTGATCTCGATACTCCTTTGAATGGGTTGCTACTTCATTCCGATACCTTGTGTGTGCTTAGGAACAAGTCTCATGAAGATGCGCCACCAAGTGACGAAGATGGACAAGCGGCGAGGCAAGGACATGAGGGAGAAGAGCAGGAAATCCCAGGTGCCGGTACTACCGGGCGCCATCGTCGGTACTACCGGAGAAGCGCAACCGAAGACTCCGGAACAACTACAGGCACCCGTACTACCGGCCTACCCACCGGTACTACAGACGACGAGCGGCCGGTACTACCGAGCCAGCTACCGGAGCAACTACCGCCGAGCCGCGAAAGCTCCTAATGTCAAGTCGAGCTAAGCGGTACTACCAGAATTATTTCCGGTACTACCGGTACTTCCGACAGGCCGGTACTACCGGCCAATCAAGGCCGGTACTACCGGACCTGCGCGAGCCTGTGTGCTGAAATGGCTGTTGAGCCATGTAATCCTAGCCACTCATCTATGTTTCGTGCCTAGACTATAAATACCCCATTTCCAGCCTAAGGTTAGGGTTAGACTAAGATTAGACTTGAGTTGAGCTTTAATCCTTTTCCACCCCTTGTGGTGTTGCCTCCTAGTGAGATGAATCAAGGCCTTCCTTGTGGAGATGAATCAAGGCCTCCCCTTGTGGAGATGATCAAGACCCCTTTCTCTCTTGTAGTTGCGATTACATTGTCAATCTTTCCTCTTTGAGTGACTTGACTGAACCGGTAGGATTGACCGGTGAGAGGAACAATTTTAAGAGTAAGTTGCTTGGATATATGAGGATCGGGGGCTACCCACGGGGCTTGTTACCGGTTGATCGCATCCTTGTGTCTTGCTAGTTATCTCCTTTTGCCTTTTGCCCCATGTATTCTTCGTGTTCTTCGTCGTGTTCTTCGTATTGCTCGCCCCTTACGCCCAAATCCGTGAAGATCGGGACCTAACCCGCATCATATGGTATCAAAGCAAAAGTTGCCACGGATTTGACTTTGTTTCCCCCCACAAATCCACCAATTTTTTCTTTGATTTTGAGAAATTCGAAAATTTCTACCAAAAATAGCCATTTTGAGATTCGAGAGATTCGGTCGATTTGTTGCGTTTTTGGTAGTTTCGATCCATGGATCTGTTGCCTTAGGACCCCCTCCACCTTTGTTTGCGTTCCCTAGTCTCAATTTTGCCAATTTCCCATGAAATCGAGGATTTTTCGAGCCCAATTTCCGCCCAAATCGCGACCAAGAACTCCAGATTTCTGGCCATCGGTACAACCGCCCAGGGACTTCGGTACTACCGGGCCTGCGCGAAGCACCGGTACTACCGGGCGAGATGAGCGGTACTACCGCCAGGGCTGAATTTTTCAGAAATTTTTCTTTTCCTCGTTTCATTTTGGCATTTCCTCTTTGTTGTTTGAGTCCTTTTGGTGTGTCCAACGTCTACGGCATCGACAAGCTTCCGCAGCAACGCGTCATCACCGACAAGCGACGACGACACCAAGGACTTGACACATCCCCGACACTGAAATCCTTTGTGAGCGATTCTTCCTTTCGCGTAACTTGACCTATTGGACTAGCTCTTTGATATTGCGAGGCATTGCACTTGTGTTGATTCGAGAAATTGCTTGTCTATATTGGCGAGTTGTGTATCGTTAGAGATCTTGGCACTAGCAAAATTTGAAGGAATCATCATCAAAAATCAAAAGAGCCAAGAAGCAAAAAGCGCCAATTCATAAGAGAAAATAAAATGAGTAGTGCCAAGTATCATATCTTGTAGGTTGCGACAAAGCTTATACCGCCAAAGTAAGAGAGACTTTCACACTTGTGCAAATCCGTTGCCCACCTAAGGCAATTGAGCTAGCGTCCTTCATGTGTTGGTGTGACATTTGAGCATGTAGTCTTCGCTAGGTTGCAAATCTTTCGTGTGCTCGCCCTTTTTGTCGCCCAACCCCATCATTCGCTTTTGTGTGAGTTTCTTTACCATTTGTGGTTGGAGTTTCTTTGGTAATTTGTTCATTGTGGATTTTCTCTACCTTGAACAATAGACTTTTCGTTGGATTTGCTTGTTTCCTTTTGTCACTTCATACCTTCCTATACTCATAAGTGTGTGTGTTGGGTGTTAGAACCGGATTCTCATTTTACAAGCAACTTATTCTTTTGATATAGTTTATCTCGGTTCTTCTACTCCATACATTTCACTTGTTCTTGAGCATCATGTTTAGAGGAAGTACAAATGGAAGCTCAAGCTCGGAAGGTGATATCAATGGAGGATTTCAAGGCGATAATGGCTATGTCACACATGGCGAGTTCGTGGGTCTTCGACACCTTGTACGTGATGGCCTAGGCCGCTATGAGCGTCGTCTTCAACAACAAGAAGCCATCTTCAATGACCGCATTCAAGCTCAAGAAGTGAATCTCAATGAGCAAATGGAGCGGGTGACCAACGCTCTCAACAACCTCGCGCAACGTCGATCTTCTTCAAGCTCACACCATACAAGAAGCTCCTCAAGGTCGACACAACCGAGGCATGCGCATCATGGCCATCACAAAGAGCAACCACACCAAGGTCACCAAGAAATCCCAAGGCATGACGAACATGATCGACATCACCATGAAGCGGAACGGCCAACTTCGCCTCACGCGCACCATGACAATGTGCATCAAGAACATCATCGCCCAAATGGTGCAAGATGTGAACGAACACCATCACCACCACCCCAACATCGAGATCGTCGAGAACCGTTGGCCAATAACAATGTTGTTCCGGGTGGAAATGACTATGGTGATCAAGGGCGTCCACATCGCCATCCTCCAAGGCCACGTCATCGCCATCGTGACCATGGGCACCATGTGGAGAACCCAAGGGCGCATGACGAGCCTCTTCCTCGCCAAGATCGCCAACATGAGCGTCATCACCACCACCGTTCCGAGTCAATTGATAGTGAGTCAAGCCACCATCATGGAGATGGGCTAAATCAAAGGAGACATTGACATGCATTCCCACCTCCCAACCATCGAGATGAAGATGACAACTTGAACAACCTTCGATTTGACATACCCAAGTTCTATGGAACAAGTGATCCGGAAGCCAATCTTTCATGGGCACTCAAGGTTGACAAGATCTTCCGAGTTCGCAATTACTCCAACAACAAGATGGTGACTCCAGCATCCTTGGAGTTTGAAGATTATACTCTCTTGTGGTGGGAATAACTACAAGATGCACGTTTGGTAAACCATCAACAACCTATCAACACTTGGGTTGAAATGAAAGAAGCTATGTACAAACGCTTTTTTCCAAGTCACTACACTAGAGACTTATACAAGAAGTTGCAAGAGTTGAAGCAAGGCTTGAAATCGGTTGATGAGTACTATAAGGAAATGGAAATCTCAAGGATAAGAGCCCATGTTGAAGAGTCAGAAGAGCAATCTATGGCTCGTTTCATGAATGGCATCAATTACCCAATAAAGAAGATTGTGGAATTTCAACCTTATACCACCTTGGTTGAGCTAGTACATCAAGCAACAAAGGCCGAGCGTCACGTTCTTGAAGAGCTCAAGTACATCAAGACCAAGGCTTTCTTCGCCAACAAGCCTTCATCATCCACGCCTACACCAACACAAGCTTCTACTCAAGCAAACACAAGAGGTACCCCAAGAATGTCAACCTCCACGACTCAAGCGACTCAACCTTTCAAGAAAGCGCCTACCACATGCAACAAACCTCAAGGATCATCGTCCGGCACAAGACTTTTGTAATGCTATAAGTGCGGAGGACAAGGACACAAATCCTTTGAGTGTACAAACAAGAAGGTTATGATTGTCAATGACTTGGAAGAATTTGAATCCATGAGTGAAGAGGAGTACCTTGCCTTGAACCAAGTCGCCACCACGGAAAGAACTCAAGAAGAATCAAAGGAGATATATTGTGATGGTGACAAGAACCCTTCTTTAATTGTGACAAGAACCTTGACCACCAATGTCCAAGTGGAAGAAGACCAAAGATGCAACTTGTTTCAAACAAGAGCGGGAATTAATGGAAAGTCCATCAAGGTCATCATAGATGGTGGAAGTTGTCACAACTTAGCAAGTAAGGAACTTTGTGAAAATCTCAACTTGAAGCTCAAGAAGCACCCACATCCCTACCATGTGCAATGGTTAAGTGATTGCGGAACCGTCAAGATTCAACATATGGTGCAAGTGTCCTTCAAGATTGGAGCCTATGAAGATACCGTGGATTGTGCTGTTGTGCCTATGACCGTTTGTCACTTACTTCTTGGATGTCCTTGGCAATATGATAGGAGTGCTATGCATGATGGAAGGACAAACTACTATAGATTCAAGAGCAATGACAAGACCTTCGTCCTCCGTCCCATGACACCAAGTCAAGTAATTGCTGACAATGCCAAGACTATTGCTAGAGCACAACAAGACCGTTCTTCAAGTGAGATGAGTGGTGAGAGAGTGACCCACCAAAAAGTGAGTGAGAGCCACAAACCAAAAGAGAGTGACCCTTCAAAGAGAGCCCAAACAAATTTGACACTATTTTCCACCAAAAGAGATATGAGGGAATTGCGAGAGGACCCATCCGCCCTTCACTATGTGCTCATATGCAAGGGTGAAGCTTCTAGTACTAACGACTTCACAAACCTTCCTCCTCCTTTGTTGTCTCTTTTGAAGGAATTTGAATATATCTTCCCTCAAGAAGTGCCTCCGGGAGTACCACCTCTACGCGGCATCGAGCATCGTATCGACCTCTTCCCCGGCGCACCACTACCTAACCGCGCACCATACCGCACCAACCCCGAAGAGACGAAGGAGATTGAGCGGCAAATACAAGAACTTCTTGACAAGGGACATATCCACGAGAGCTTGAGTCCGTGTGCCGTGCCCGTCATCTTGGTGCCCAAGCACGACAACACTCTTTGCCTTTGCATGGATTGTCGTCCCATCAACGCTATCACCGTTAGGTATCGCCACCCTATCCCTCGACTTGTTGATTTGCTTGACGAGCTTTGTGGTTCCGCCATTTTTTCAAAAATTGATCTTAAAAGTGGATATCACCAAATACGGATGAGTGAAGGAGATGAATGGAAAACGGCTTTTAAAACAAAGCTTAGTCTTTATGAATGGTTAGTCATGCCATTTGGCCTTTCAAATGCACCATCTACCTTCATGCGACTCATGAACCACGTTTTAAGGCCTTTCATTGGCAAGTTTGTTGTTGTCTACTTTGATGATATCCTTATTTATAGCAAATCTTTGAAAGAGCACACTTCTCATGTAGCTCAAGTTTTGTTGGCCCTTCGCAATGAAAAGCTTTATGCTAATCTCTCTAAGTGCACATTTGCTACCAACAAACTTATTTTCTTGGGTTTTGTTGTTTCTTCCGATGGAGTTAAAGTTGATGATGCAAAGATAGAAGCAATTCGCACTTGGCCTTTCCCTATGTCACTTGAACAGTTGAGACATTTTCTTGATTTTGCCCGATTTTATCGCCGTTTCATCAAGGATTTCTCAACAATTGCATGTCCTCTTCATGAAATTACCAAGAAAAATACACCTTTTATTTGGGGCAAGGCCCATGATTTTGCTTTCAATGAGCTCAAGCGGTTGTTAACCAAAGCACCACTCCTTGCCCTCCCGGATTTCTCAATAACATTTGAGATTGAATGCGATGCAAGTAATTTGGGCATTGGAGGAGTGCTTATGCAAAATGGTAGACCCATCGCATACCATAGTGAGAAACTAGATGGAGCTCGTTTGAATTATCCTATTTATGACAAAGAATTGTTTGCTTTGGTTCGTGTTTTGGAGGTTTGGCAACACTATCTTCGTCCTAGTGAGTTTGTCATTCACTCCGACCATGAGTCGTTGAAATATTTGAAAAGCCAAACAAATTTGAACAAAAGACATGCCAAGTGGGTTGAATTCATTGAGTCTTTCACCTTTGTAATTAAATACAAGAAGGGTAAAGATAATGTGGTAGCGGATGCTTTATCCCGCAAGACCAACCTACTTACGTATCTTGACATTAGTGTCTTGGGTTTAGATGAGATAAAGGACTTATATGCCACTGATGCATACTTTGGCGACATTTTTGGTCAATGTTCGGAGCACAAAGGAATTGGTGATTTCTATTTGCACAAAGATTTCTTGTTTAAGGTTAACAAACTTTGCATTCCCGAGTCTTCGCTTCGTTTGCTCCTTTTGAAGGAATCACATGGAGGAGCGCTCATGGGACACTTTGGACGCGACAATACCTTTGCCATGCTCTCCACCAACTACTATTGGCCACGCATGTACCGCGACGTGAACCGCCTTGTACAACGATGTTCGACATGTCTCAAAGCTAAGTCTACTCTAAACTCTCATGGCTTTTACACTCCTTTGCCCATTCCGCATAATCCATGGTCCGACATTGCGATGGATTTGGTCTTAGGACTCCCACGCACTAAAACAAACAAGGACTCCATATTTGTCGTCATTGACCGGTTCTCTAAAATGGCACATTTCATACCATGCAACAAGACCGCGATGCTTCACATGTTGCCACTTTGTTTTTTAGGGAGATCATTCGTCTTCATGGAGTGCCAAAAACCATTGTTTCGGATCGTGACGTCAAGTTCGTGAGTTACTTTTGGAAGACATTAATGGCCAAGTTGGGAATCAAGCAACTCTTCTCCACCGCCTACCACCCTCAAACGGATGGTCAACCCGAAGTGGTCAGTAGAAGCTTATCTACACTCATTCGTGTCTTGATCAAGCCGAACTTGAAGAGTTGGGAAGAATGCATTCCGCATGCCGAATTTGCATACAATCGAGCACAACATCGAGCAACGAAGAGAAGTCCATTCAAGATCGTCTATGGCTTCAACCCCTACACCGCATTGGACATGCTTCCTCTACCACTACGTGAACAAGTGAACTTGGACTTCGACAAGCACGCCGTTTACATGAAGAAGCTCCATGAGGATACAAGAAACACGCTTGAGAAACACAATGAAGCACATGCAAAGAAGATGAACAAGAACAAGCGCGCCATGATATTTGAAGAAGGAGACCTTGTGTGGCTACACCGTCGCAAAGAACGCTTTCCGGATGCAAGGAAGTCCAAACTTCATCCTCGCGGAGACGGACCTTTCAAGGTTCTCAAGCGCATCAACGGCAATGCCTACAAGATCGACGTCTCCAACTCCAAGTACTTGGTTCATGATACCTTCAATGTCGCCGACGTATCACCATACCATGGGACATCAAGCAATGAGGATGACCAAGAGTCGAGGATGACTCTTTCCCAAGGGGGGGGGAGATGATGTAGTGCGCCCGACACATGACACGCCAAGTGGCCCAATGACAAGGTCACGAGTCAAGGCTCTCCATGATAAGGTGACCTCACTCCTATCTACGTGTGATCTCGATACTCCTTTGAATGGGTTGCTACTTTATTCCGATACCTTGTGTGTGCTTAGAAACAAGT
Source organism: Poa pratensis (assembly GCA_947311845.1). Lineage (NCBI taxonomy): Eukaryota > Viridiplantae > Streptophyta > Magnoliopsida > Poales > Poaceae > Poa > Poa pratensis. The sequence goes on from CAMZMU010000103.1 coordinate 299,404, forward strand.
CTCATGAAGATGACCCCACCAAGTGACGAAGATGGACAAGCGGCGAGGCAACGACATGAGGGAGAAGAGCAGGAAATCCCAGGTGCCGGTACTACAGGGCGCCTTCGTCGGTACTACCGGAGAAGCGCAACCGAAGACTCCAGAACAACTACAGGCACCGTTACTACCGGCCTACCCACCGGTACTACCGACGACGAGCGGCCGGTACTACCGAGCCAGCTACCGGAGCAACTACCGCCGAGCCGCGAAAGCTCCTGATGTCAAGTCGAGCTAAGCGGTAATACAGAATTATTTCCGTTACTACCGGTAGTTCCGACAGGCCGGTACTACCTGCCAATCAAGGCCGGTACTACCGGACCTGCGCGAGCCTGTGTGCTGAAATGGCTGTTGAGCCATGTAATCCTAGCCACTCATCTATGTTTCGTGCCTAGACTATAAATACCCCATTTCCAGCCTAGGGTTAGGGTTATACTAAGATTAGACTTGAGTTGAGCTTTAATCCTTTTCCACCCCTTGTGGTGTTGCCTCCTAGTGAGATGAATCAAGGCCTTCCCTTGTGGAGAAGAATCAAGGCCTCCCCTTGTGGAGATGATCAAGACCCCTATCTCTCTTGTAGTTGCGATTACATTGTCAATCTTTCCACTTTGAGTGACTTGATTGAACAGGTAGGATTGACCGGTGAGAGGAATAATCTTAAGAGTAAGTTGCTTGGATATATGAGGATCGGGGGCTACCCACGGGGCTTGTTACCGGTTGATCGCATCCTTGTGTCTTGCTAGTTATCTCCTTTTGCCTTTTGCCCCTTGTGTTCTTCGTGTTCTTCGCCAATTACGCCCAAATCCGTAAAGATCGGGACCTATCCCGCATCAGTCCTTGTCCTCCGCACTTGTAGCATTGTAAAAGTCTTGTGCCGGACGATGATCCTCGAGGTTTGTTGCTTGTGGGAGGCGCTTTCTTGTAGGGTTGCGGTGCTTGAGTCATGGAGTTTGAAACTCTTGGAGGACCTCTTGCATTTGCTTGAGGAGGAGCTTGTGTTGGTGTAGGCGTTGATGATGAAGGCTTGTTCGCGAAGAATGTCGGAGAATGACTCCCACGAAACAGGGATAGTCAAGCTCACGACGAGAGTTCGTGTATGGGGCTGAACATGTTGGTCAAACAACCCTCAACCTGCACGGCGACGGTGCTCGTCGAGCATGAGGAGGGACATCATGACAGAGATGAACACCAGCCCATACCCAGGTTCACGGCCCTCGTGTCGAGGTAACACCGCTACTCCTGCTTGTCTGTATTGCACTGCTTATGGAGGTTACAGTACAATGAGCTTGCTGAGGGCTCTCTTTTGGCAGTGGTGTACACAAGGAAGGGGAACTGTGGTCTTCTTCTTCCTTGCGCGTAGGTGGCTAAGCTAGGATGAGAATGCGATCCTTTGCTACGGTGGTGCACCTCCTCATTTTATAGGCGCCCCGGGCCTCTTCCCTGCGCTTGCGCCGCGGAAGGGCTACCACATGGCGACATAAGGGGGAGCACGGTACACCGCAGCCCAGCTGTCCATGGACGCGGTCCATGGGCGTAAAGCTGATGTCTGTGGCAGAGAAACCACCGTCCATGCAGGACGGCCAGCTGGGGCTGCAGAGGAACGTGGGGGTGCCCACGGTGACGTTGGCCGTGGAGCGCGGCGCCGGCCGGTCCCCTTATCACCAAAGAGGAAATCCTTGTAGTCCGGTGCGGATGGCGCAGCTTTGTTGACTCCTTTAATCACCAGAATGGCAACTGCGGCGTCGTCGTCACCGCGCGCAGAGGAGCGCGTCACTCTGCGGCCGCTGCAGAGCCCATGTGCGCTCTGCAGAGGTTGCTTTGCAGCGAAGCAATCCCCACGAGGGCTAGGGTGCCCTGTGGAGGATTTGGCGTTGACCTCTCTCCAGGGGAGATCACCTTGAAGAGGGGGCAGCAGTGAATAGGGCCTCCATAGGCCTCTGCTGCCTCTAAAGCCCTCGCGAGGCGATTTGCCTCGCGAGTCTCTCCAAGCCGTAGGCTTGGTCCTTAACGAAATTTGGCCATCGAGTGTCGAGGGCCGTGGAGGACAGGCCCAGCACACCCTGGTTCTCACTGGGCCGACAGTAGCCCCTGGGCCCATGATGGGCACGATGTAGTCCAGTGGACGCAGGCGAATCGTCATGGGCCCAAAGTGTCCGGCCGGCCCGAGACACGTGTAGGGCAGTTACGCCGCGACGACACGTTCTCTTCGGAGATGATGGGCGTAGTGGGGGGACCCACCATGTCTCGGTAACTGCTCTGAGGTGATATAAAGCCTGCAGCGCTGGTTCAGGCAGCAGTTACTGCATCATTTGCGCGCCCGTCTCCTTGCTCTTGACTTCTGCGCTTCCGTGTTCCCGGCGCTCTTCCTCCTTCACCGAGCTTCTCCGCCGCCCTTCCTTCATCGACCATGGGTCCTAAGAAGGACAAAGCGGCGATGGTGAACGAGCCTGCTGAGGCGCAGCAGGAGGACGAGTTCGCGCCGGCGCTGGTGGGGACCCGCATCCACACGGCGGAGGCGCTGGACAAGATCAGGCTGATGGCCGCGGGCAAGAACAACGAGCACGGCGCCAGCGTTCTCAAGGCAGCGCGCTTTGGCAAGCTCGCGGCAGGGCTGTACCCCATTTTCTTCCAGACCATATTTGCTGGCCTGGTGCCGCCATTTTCCCCTTTCCTGGAGGAGGTTCTGGCCTTCTACCAGATGCAACTTCTGCATCTGCACCCCAACTCCATCTTGATCCTCGCCATTTTCGCATATCTTTGCAAGGCGTATTTGGGGGTGATGCCTTCCGTGGCCTTCTTCCGGAGCTTCTACGCGCTCCGCTCCATGGCGCCCGGCGAGCGGTCTGGTTGCGTGTCCTTCCACATTGCGGATGGGAGGCATCTACATCCCTATGTCCTGGGACGGCGACAAGCCCGTCACGCGGGTGACGAAGAAGGTGGACGATTTCTGCCAGCGGTGGTTCATCGTGGACGCCAAGACGCAGAACTCCTTCTTCGACGTCCCCGAGGCGCCGCCGCTGAAGAACTCGAACTGGTCAAGCGCGGCCTTCCAAAGCCCGAAGATTACGGACTTGGTCGCGCGCATGAAGCTCGTCCGCGAAGCTGGCCTCACGGGGCAGATGGTTGCTGAAGACTTCGTGAGGCGCCGTATCGCTCCTCTCCAGAAGCACACGAAGCCGGCATGGATGTACTCTGGCCCGGCGGACCCGATGCGGCTGCACTGCAGCTCCCACACCCCGACGTCATTGCCTCCATCATGGGCATCCTCTTCACCGCCCCGGAGGTTCCTGTGCCGCGCAGTGAGCTCGCGAGGCCCCTCCATCAGATTACTCCGAAGAAGCGCCTCGCGATCCTGGAGCTGATGCCGGAGTGCACCCCTCAAGGTTTGGCGAGGGAGGAGAAGAAGGAGGTTGCGGCGCCCGTGGTGGAAGAGGACTGGGCCACGGAGTCACCCGCCGCATCTGACGCCGATCTGGGCGTCACCTCTGGAGGGGCGAATCCCTCGGCAGGGGAGGCGAGCTCTTCGAAGCCTGCGCCTCCCGAGGAAGAAGTTCTGGAGATCTCGTCCAGCGGGGACAAGGATTTCCTTGTGGTCCCTTCGCGCTAGGCCGCGGAGGGGGAGGAAGACAGCGACAGGGAGGCCGCAGCTGGACACTGCGAGCCCCGCTCCAAGGCTATTCATGACAGGACCGCCAGGAATCCAGCGGGCAATCCTCTCAAGAGGAAAGCCGAGACTGCTCCTGAGGGGTCTGGTGCCGGTGCCGCGTCGTCGAGGCCTTGGCGGTCGTCAAACACGGTGTGGGTTGACTCCCGCGCCAAGACCTCTGGGTAAGGACTGACTCCCTTGTCTGTTTTCACTTCTTACGAAAATACCCTTGTTCCCCTCTTGAAGACCTTTCTTGCTTGCTTATCAGGGATTTGGTGACGGCGAAGCGCCGTAGGCTCCGCAAGGCTGCGGAGGTGCGGGGCGCCGCCACGACAACCGCTGAGGGGCCTGTGGAGCCCTCAGCTAAAGAGGGTGCCAGGCCCGTAGTGGCAGAGGCCACGGAGCCGGCTGTGGAGGAGGCCACGAGGCCTGTGGCAGAGGAGGCCACCGGGCCTGTGGTGGTTGTGCCTCTTGTCGAGGCAGCTGCTTCATCTCCTACCGCGGGGGAGCGCCTCGAGGAGGAGACGGTGGAGAGGACGCCAACACCGCCACGCCCTGTCACTCCACCGGAGCGGCAGGAGGAGATCGCCGCGGAGACGGCGGGGTGCGGCATGCCGGCGCGGAAGGCGCCGATGTCGAGTTGGAGGAGAACGTTCCTCCGCCGCCCCCGCCAAGTGCAGAAACTGAGGGGGCGGCAGTTTCTTCTGAGGCCGCAGCGGGCACGGCTGCGGCGGACCTCACGATGCTGGGCAATCTTCCCCAGCTCCCGAAGCCCGAAAGGAGGAGCCGCTGGAAGACGATGGCGCTGGTGCCCATGGCCCAAGTGGTGGAGAGGGCTCGCTCCAGAGCCCCCAGGCCAGAGTTGACCCGGGCCCAACCACGGAGTTCCCCATCCTTGAGTCTAGTGCAGATGTGGGAGCCTCCATGTCCCATGGGAGCTCATGGGCTCTGGTCCTGGGCGGCAGGAACTGGAGCGGCGCTCGCCATAGATCTGCTTTCCGCCTGGCGAGGAATGCGTTGGACGGGCTGGAGGCCCAACTCGCTCTTGAGGAGGCCGAGCTCGCCAGAGAGTATGATGAACTCGAGAAGGCCTGGACCCGCTTCTTTGAGACCGTGGAGCGCTGTCGCCACGGCGATGAGGCCATGCCGGCGCAGCGCGAGGAGGCGCTGCGTTTTGCCAAGGAAGTGCGCGAGAGCGCGGTGCGCGAGGCTCAAGAGACCCTGGAGCCACTCCAGGCGGAGCGCCAGGCCGCGGCCGAAGATCGCGAGGCGGCCATGGCGGAACGCCAAGCTGCAGCTGTCGTGGGTTTGTCACGTCAGATGTCATAGATGACTTCGTAGGTGTGGGATTATGCGAGTCAAGCATCTCCGAGCTTGGGATCGCAGGAACAAAGATCAACACAGATTTACCCAGGTTCGGCCCCCTCAATGTGAGGTAAAAGACCTACTTCCTGCCTACCCTAGATTGGTATTGATATGATAATCGAGGTGTTACAATAGAGGCGATCCGATCTGGTACTAGCCGTATGAGCTAGGGTTTAGGGCTTGATAGCTTGACCCGCTCTAAGTCCTGCGAGTCCTCTTTATATACACAGAGGCTCGCTAGGTTACAAAAGGAAACTTCCCCACAAGGAATACATCCACAGAGGCCTACTCGGAGACTACTTGGTCTTCACGTCCTCCGGGATATGTCTTCTAGATCTTTCCCCTTATGGCGGTTCAATATTGGGCTTGCTCCCAAGTGGGCCTTTTGTCTGTGCGAGTAAGTTAAGTCGCACTGGGCCGCGGGTTAATCCAGAAAGTATTCCCCCGACATTAGCCCCCAAGCGTGGCCTGAACTTCATAGTATTTCTTGATCTTGAATGCTTAGGCCGCGCTTTTCCTTGTTTCGCGACTTATAATTGCGTAAGTTTGGCCTTGACTCGCACCTGGAAGATCATCTGACTTCGTGAGCTTCTTTGTTAGAGTATCCTGATAGCTTCAGAACTTGATGACGATCTATCTTCAAATTTTTGATGATAATATGATATAGCCCCCAAGGATTGAGAGGATGTTATGTGGTAATCATCTCAATTCTTCTCAGAGAACTCTGAAGGTCATCACCTGTAACTTGATATCATAAATAAAACAATTGTTAAGTTACAAGTAATTGTAATTGGTGTTGCCGTACTATAAGCAGTACATCGACCTCTAGTTAGGCCATCTGAATCCTTAAGTGGGCACTCGCGCGACTCAGTATTTCCTAGGAATATGTGTGTTCAGGGTCGAGAGCGGCCATGATAGGCAATCAAGCTCGATTGACGCCACACCCCAGTACTTTGGCCACATAATGCGAGTAGCAATCCAACTTAAGGTAAATTTGATAATTGCCAATAAATCGGCTGTTTCAGGGTAACAAAGACCCCAAGAAACATAATGATATTGCCATGATAGGCTAAGCTATGATAAGCTTTGATTATGATGACACATAAGGTCGCGCCTAGGTGGCAACCGAGTGTTATACATAGGGTTGGATCGCGCGTAGGTGGCGATCCATGGTGATACATGGGGTCGGTCGCGCCTAGGTGGCGACCAGAGATGATACAAAGTTTACGGCCGCGCCTAGGTGGCAGCCGGTTTCTGATACAAGGGTCGATCGCGCCTGGGTGGCGATCAGATGTTGCATAGGTCGCGCCTAGGTGGCGACCAAAGTTGAAGTTCTAGCCCTGAGTGGCTGTGATGATACTCAGCTATAAAGCTGGAAAGGATGATGCTTGGCTCTGATTAGCCTTTTCTTATGTATAGTACGGTCGCAGGTGTGCGACGTTCCAAGGGCGAGGTGCCTCGAGACGATCCTCGAAATCATGGCGTTCGCTGCTTTTTCCCTTACATCCAGCAGGTAGTACGACCCATTGTTTAGCTTCTTGCTGATGATGTAGGGTCCTTCCCATGGAGAGGACAGCTTATGCATTCCCTTGTGATCTTGTTTAAGTCGCAGTACTAGGTCGCCTTCTTGAAAGGTGCGGGTTTTGATGCGTCTGGCATGATAGCGTCGCAAGTCTTGTTGATATACTGCTGACCTTGATGCTGCCAAGTCTCTAACCTCTTCTAATGTGTCCACCGAGTCTTGCCGAGCTATCTCATTATCTGTCTCGATGTAAGCCGCAACTCTTGGTGAATCATGTATGATATCGCTGGGCATGACTGCTTCTGCTCCATAGACCATGAAATATGGTGTAAATCCTGTGGATCTGTTAGGGGTTGTTCTCAAGCTCCACAGTACTGCTGGCAGTTCTTCCACCCAACATCCTGGAGATGCTTCGACCTTTTCAATAAGGCGCGGCTTAATTCCATGGAGAATTTCCTGGTTAGCTCGCTCAGCTTGTCCATTGCTCTGCGGGTGTGCTACTGACGTGAGGTCCAATCTTATCCCATTGTCTGCGCAAAATATCTGTGTAGCCCCTTCAGAGGTGTTGCTCCCATTGTCTGTAATGATACTATGGGGGTAACCGAAGCGGAATATGACCTTCTTCAAGAACTTGACTGCTGTTTCAGCCTCGCAATCTCCCACAGGTTCTGCTTCTATCCACTTTGTGAATTTGTCCACCATGACTAAGAGGTGAGTTTTTCCGTTTGAAGACCGTCTGAAAGGCCCTACCATGTCAAAACCCCATACGGCAAAAGGCCATGTGATGGGTATTGTGCGAAGTGCTTGGGCTGGCATATGATCTTGCCTAGCGTATCTTTGACATCCATCGCACACTCTGACAATTTGCTCTGCGTCTGCTAATGCTGTTAACCAGAAGAATCCATGTCGGAACGCCTTTGCCACCAAAGATCTTGACGAAGCATGATGGCCACAATCGCCTGAATGAATTTCGTGCAAGATTTTTCGTCCCTCTTCTGGTGAGACACATCTTTGGAATGCTCCTGATACACTGCGCTTGTATAATTCGTTGTTGATGATTGTATAGGCCTTTGATCGTCGTATGATTTTGCGCGCCTCAATTTCATCGTCCGGCAGCACTCCGCGACTTAAATATGCCATGTATGGCTCTGTCCATCCTGGCTGTTCATGCAGGGCTGCGACTAAAGTTGAATCATCCTCTGGCTCTGCAATGTCAATCTCTGCTGGAGGCTTGACTGATGGATTGTGCAGTTCATCCAGGAAAACATTGGGTGGGACTGACTGTCTGTTGGATCCAAGCCGAGACAGGGCATCCGCAGCTTCATTTTGTCTCCGATCAATATGTTCAACTTGGTATCCAGTGAAATGTCCAGCAATTCTGTCCACCTCTCTCCTATATGCAGCCATGTTCGCATCCTTGCTGTCCCACGTTCCGGAGACCTGCTGTGCCACCAAGTCTGAATCGCCAAAACAGCGTATCGACTGATGTTCATCTCCTTTGCTATACGTAGACCATGAAGCAGTGCCTCGTACTCCGCCACGTTATTTGTGCAGTTGAAGTGTATCTGTAACACATACCGCAGCTTGTCTCCCTTGGGAGATGTCAGAACAACTCCAGCCCCCGAGCCTTGCAACTGTCTTGACCCATCAAAATGCATGGTCCAGTATTTGGTTTCTGCCATGCTAGGAGCAACTTGGATTTCTGTCCAATCGTTAATAAAATCTGCAAGGGCTTGCGACTTAATTGATGTGCGCGGCTCGTAACTGATGTGATGTGGTCCCAACTCGATCGCCCACTTAGCGACTCTTCTAGTAGCTTCTCGATTACGAATGATATCTGCCAATGGTGCTGAACTCACCACAGTTATTGGATGCTCTTGGAAGTAGTGCTTCAGCTTGCGACTCGCCATGAACACTCCAAACACCAACTTCTGCCACTGTGGGTAACGCTGTTTGGAAGCTGTGAGGACTTCGCTCACGTAGTATACTGGTCTCTGGACAGGGTATTCCTTTCCGTTTCTTGTCTCTCCACAACCATGACAGCACTCACAGCGCGGGAATTTGCCGCTATGTATAGTAGCATTGGCTCTTTATCTTTTGGAGCCGCCAGAACTGGAGCATTTGTCAATTGATGTTTCAAGGCTGTCAGAGCTTCGTCGGCCTCTGCGTCCCAAACGAAGGTGTCTGATTTTTTCAACAGTCTGTACAAAGGTAGTGCTTTCTCTCCCAATCTTGATATAAAGCGACTCAAAGCTGCTACGCAACCAGTAAGCCGCTGTACATCTTTTATCTTTTCTGGCTTTTGGAGATCCATCACGGCCTTTATCTTGTCAGGATTGGCCTCAATGCCTCTTTCTGATACTATGAATCCCAATAGCTTTCCTGCTGGTACTCCGAAACGCACTTTGTGGGGTTGAGCTTCATGTTGTATTTTCTGAGATTTGTGAATGTCTCGCCAGATCACCAATAAGATCCTGGCTAACTTGCGATTTAATCACAATATCATCCACGTAGGCATGAACGTTGCGACCTATTTGCTCATGTAGGCAATTCTGAATGCATCTTTGGTAAGTCGCACCTGCGTTCTTCAACCCAAAGGGCATGCTGACGTAACAAAAAGCTCCGAAGGGTGTGATGAAGGACGTCTTGGTTCGCACCGCCTGGTGCTTCGGCTGGCAGCGACGGAGTCGTCGACCTTCTTCTTGGAGTTTTTCGCGCTCAGCCGCGAGTCTTTGTGCCTCTTCACAAAGTTCCGTCCTGATAGCTTCAATCTCTTCAATCTTGAGGTCTCCTTCCTGATTTGGTAGAGATCCCCAAACAGGTCTTGACGGGATGGGGATGGGCAGTCTTGCCGTGGCTTGTTGTAGCTCCTCCAACACGCGGACCCTGACCGGCCGCAGCTCCTTCACCGATTCGCTTCCTTGAGTCGCGTCCATAGATCTGCGACTGACGGATCCGACGAAAACTTTTACTGATCCGATGGGAACGATGTATCCGAACTCGATGCGATCTGCCTCGGGTCCCCACTCTGAGTCGTCGATGAAGGGGACCCCATTGATGTCTTCAACTTGGCCGATGGCGATGTCCTTGAAGCCTGATTTCGATCCTGCGCGGAACGTGACGCTTTTGACCGCAGGCTCCACGGTGGGCGCCAACTGTCGTGGGTTTGTCACGTCAGATGTCATAGATGACTTCGTAGGTGTGGGATTATGCGAGTCAAGCATCTCCGAGCTTGGGATCGCAGGAACAAAGATCAACACAGATTTACCAGGTTCGGCCCCCTCAATGTGAGGTAAAAGACCTACTTCCTGCCTACCCTAGATTGGTATTGATATGATAATCGAGGTGTTACAATAGAGACGATCCGATCTGGTACTCGCCGTATGAGCTAGGGTTTAGGGCTTGATAGCTTGACCCGCTCTAAGTCCTGCGAGTCCTCTTTATATACACAGAGGCTCGCTAGGTTACAAAAGGAAACTCCCCCCACAAGGAATACATCCACAGAGGCCTACTCGGAGACTACTTGGTCTTCACGTCCTCCGGGATATGTCTTCTAGATCTTTCCCCTTATGGCGGTTCAATATTGGGCTTTGCTCCCAAGTGGGCCTTTTGTCTGTGCGAGTAAGTTAAGTCGCACTGGGCTGCGGGTTAATCCAGAAAGTATTCCCCCGACAGCAGCCTCGGAGCGTGCGGCTCTCGAGACCACGCTGGCCGCTCAGCGCCAAGAGCTTGCTGACCGCGAGGAGAAGTTCGTCGCGGAGTCGGATGCCACGCGAAAATCCTTGGACCAACACCGCGTGTCCTTGGACGCCCGTGAGCAAGCACTGGCGTGCGCGCGAGGCGAAGGCGCTCAAGCGCGAGGAACAGCAGCTGCAGGCCGACAGGAGCTATCCACACAGCGCACAGATCTCGAGGCGCGGGAGGGCAATCTGGCCGAGGCCATAGGCAAGCACGGTGAGGAGGTGGCCGAGGCTATGACCTCCGCGCTGCGGTATGCCGGAGCTTTGACTCGGCAAGGCCGGGGGGTGTTTAAGGCTTAGAGAGGTAAGGGCCCTTGAGTCGCGGTGCTCGAGGGCCCCCTTTGACGCACAAGCAGTCCATGGAGTGTGAGGGAGAAAAAACCCGCTCGAGGGACGGCAGATACTCGTGAGAGGTAGGAAAAACTCCTGAGGCGCGAGCGCTGGACTTAGCTTTGCGAGACTTTGGTCTCGTAGAGGGCGTTGGTTCCCTGATGGTGCGCTTCCCTCTTGAGGCCGGAGCGTGGCTTCACGAGCTTGGGGGACTCTTGTTCCCTGTATTGGTTAGAGAGGCAAACCCAAAGCAAGTACATGGTAGTAAAAACTCATGCGCGCTTATAGGTTTCCTCATGAGTATCTCGCGAGGAGAGTAAGCACCAAGGTCCTTTGGTGAGGTGGCGTGTTTGGGAGCAAGCCCATGGGCCAGAGCTCTTTGGTGAGGTAACAGGCGTGAGAGCGTGCTCACGTGTTAGAGCTCGGATCCTTTGGATTTTGCGGTGCTGTTGGGGTGCTCTGAGGCACAGTCACCGTACTCAGCCCCCGCTCGCGAGGTGCGCATGGGGAAAATATGAGCGCGAAATGAACTAAGATGATGAAAAGTAAAACTCACCACCAAAATATTACACAGCGGCGCCTCAGCGCAATGTTTCATTGAGAAACGAATTGGTTCATTACACTTGGTACCAAGATAAGATAAAGTTTTCCATGTCGAGGCATGGGGACCACATTCAGTGGCTGAGACTCTTCACGGCCTGCGGCGGCACGTTATCAGGAGAGCTCAGAGGGGCTGGCCCTGGGAGGAGAAGCTTTTGTGAAGCTTGGAGGTGAAGTTGTGTGCTTCCCTCTAGAGACAAAAAATGTCTGGCGTGACTATGATCACGGGTAGAACTTGCGTAGATGCGCGATGTTCCATGGATTCTTGACCGGGATGCCGTCCTCCGTTTCGAGGCGTACCGCGCCAGGCCTGGCGATGTGTGAGACCCTGTAGGGGCCTTCCCACATGGGCGAGAGCTTGTGGAGACCTTCCCTGGAGAGGATTCTCCTGAGGACGAGGTCGCCTGTCTCGAGAGTGCGTGGACGTATGTGGCGGTGTGGTAGCGTCGCAGGTCTTGCTGGTACTTTGCCCTGAGGGCGGCACGGCGGCGCAACCCGTCAAGGAGCAGCAGGTCGTTGTGGGAGGTCTGCTTGATCGTCCTCGTTGAAGGCAAGGACCCGTGCGGATCCATGCTTGATCTCTGTGGGGAGGACTGCTTCAGCTCCATACACGAGGGCAAATGGCGTCTCACCAGTGGGCTTCGTGGGGTTCGTGCGGATGGACCAGAGCACGGACGGGAGTTCGTCTATCCAGCCCTTGCCGTAGCCCTTCAGGCGATTGAAGCTTCTTGTCTTGAGGCCCTTGAGGACCTCAGCATTTGCTCGCTCGGCTTGGCCGTTGCTCTGTGGGTGAGCCACCGAGGCGAAGCAGAGCTTGGTGCCGAGGCTCTCGCAGTAGGCCCTGAAGATGCCGCTGGTGAATTGTGAGCCATTGTCGGTGATGATGCGATTTGGCACACCAAAACGGCAGACCAGGCCTCTGATGAATTTTACTGCTGCCTGGCCGGTATGCTGCGCACTGCTTCAACCTCTGCCCACTTGGTGAACTTGTCGACTGCCACGAAGAGGAAACGGTAGCCCCCTTGCGATCTCGGGAAGGGTCCCAAGATGTCTAGCCCCCAGACCGCGAAAGGCCACGAGAGCGGGATGGTTTGGAGTCCCAGTGCAGGCTGATGGACTTGCTTGGCGTGGAACTGGCACGCATCGCAAGACTGGACGATGGTGGTGGTAGCATCTTGAAGCACTTGGGGCCAGTAGAAACCGCTCCTGAAGACCTTGCCTGCCAGGGTGCGTGCAGAGGAATGGTGGCCACACTCTCTGTGAATGTCTCTGATCAGCATGCGGCCTTCCTCGGGGGGACGCACTTAAGTGCAATTCCATTTGGGCGCTTGCGGTACAGGTCTCCCTCGAGGATGTAGTATGACTTGGCTTGTCGAGCACTCGTTCCGCCTCCGCGTCTTCTTCGGGAGGACTCCCTTCAGCAGGTAGTCTTGAGTTCGTCAACCCAGCCTGTCTCTTGATGCACCATAGCCAGCAGCAGACGCTCCCCTGAGGATGGACCGCAGTTGGGTGCCCCACCTACAGGAGGTGGTGGGAGTACTTCGTCTGTGCTTGTGGCTGCTGCTTCTTGTGGCTGCTTTATGGACGCCTTGGAGAGTCTCTCTTCAAAGACGCCGGCCGGCTGGGCCTGCCTTCGTGATGCTCGCTTGGCGATGTCATTCCTCTGGTTCTCCTTCGCGGGATGTGCATGAGCTCCATGCCCTGAAGTGCTTCTCGAGCTTGCGGACCTCTTCAAGGTAGGCGGCCATGTGGTCGTCTTTAGGCGTGTAGCTCTTGTTGGAGAAGTTAACCAGGAGCTGGGAATCACCCTTTATGAGTAAGTGCTTGACGCCAAGGGCGATTGCGGCTCTGAGCCCGGCGAGGAGGCCTTCATACTCGGCGATATGTTGTTAGATCTTGTCTATTGTGAAGCAGCTGGATGGCGTAGTAGAGCTTGTCACCTTTTGGTGAGGTCAGGACAACGCCAGCCCCACCATTGCGGCAGGCGAAAGCTCCGTCGAAGTGCATGGTCCAGTGGCTTGGCATTGTATCTCCGATGACGCGGTTTCTTCTTCGCGAGGCTCTTCAGGAGTTGGGTCTGTCCACTCGGCGACGAAATCCGCCAGCGCTCTCCCTTTTATGACTCTTGTGGTGTCGAAGCGCAAGTTGAATGGTTGCAGCTCGATGTTCCATCCTGCGACGCGATCAGTGGCGTTGGGGTTGCGCAGGATTTGCTCCAGGGGGAAGGACGTGACCACCGTGATGGGGTGGCCCTGGAAGTAGTGGCGCAGCTTCCTGGAGGCGATGAGGAGCGCGAGGAGGAGCTTCTGCTGCACTGGGTACGCTCGCGAGCATCTCGCAGTACAGTACTGAAAGTAGACAGGATGCTCGACGAGGGTCGTGGTGCGGCTGGCGTCGGCTCCCTCGAGAGGCTCCTCAGGACCTTTGGCGAGGTTTGCCTGGAGGAGCCTCGGCAGGGGTGCTTGTAGTGGACTCGACTTGAGGCTGTGGGTCTGGCACTGGGCCTGGAGAGACTGTTCCTCGTCGGGAGGTTCTGGACTTGGTGTGGCAGTGCTTTTCTTGGGAGAACTGGCTCTTCTCTTTCCACCACCAGGACGGCGCTTGCAGTTTGTGGAGTGGCTGCTAGGTACAGCTTCAGATGCTCGCCTGCCCTGGGGGCTACCATGACTGGTGAGCTAGCCAAGTATTTCTTCAAGTCCTCAAATGCTTTGTGCCTCTGGAGTCCACTTGAAGGTGCCGGATTTCTTCATGATCTTGAAAAATGGCAGGCTCTCTCGCCGAACTTGGAGATGAAGCGGCCTAAGCTGGCCATGCATCCTGCTAGGCGTTGCATGTCCTTGAGGCGGCGAGGTGGCTGCATGTCTTCTATAGCCTTGATCTTGTCAGGGTTTGCTTCTATGCGCGGTGGGACACGAGGAACCCGAGGAGCTTGCCTGAAGGCCCCGAAGACGCACTTGGCGGGGTTTAACTTGATGTTCACCTTGCGCAGGCTGGCAAAGGTTTCCTCGAGATCCTTCAAGAGAGTGTCTCCCTCGCGAGACTTGACCACGATGTCGTCGACATAAGCTTCTGCATTTCTTCCCATCTGAGCCCCCAAGGCGATCCTCATGAGCCTCTGGAAGGTGGCGCCGGCATTCTTCAGGCCAAAGGGCATGCAAGTGTAGCAATACACACCACAAGGGGTGAGAAATGCTGTTTTCTCCTCGTCTTCCTTGGCCATTTGATCTGGTGGTAGCCTGAGAAGGCATCCAGGAAACAGAGGAGATCACAGCCGGCGGTGGAGTCCACAATCTGGTCTATCCTTGGCATGGGGTATGGATCCTTGGGGCAGGCCTTGTTTACGTCTGTGTAGTCGATGCAGAGCCGGCCTCCTCCATTGGGTTTTGGGACAACCACACCGTTGGAGAGCCAAGTGGGGTGGGCAACTTCTCGAATGATGTCTGCTGCTTTCAGCTTCTCTACTTCTTTGATGATGAACGCTTGCTTCTCGGGGGCTTGTTTCCGCGCTTTCTGCTTTACAGGGCGTGCGTTGGACACACGGCTAAGTGGTGCTCGATCACCTCCCTTGGTACACCGGACATTTCTGACGGAGTCCATGCGAACATGTCAGAATTTGCCCGAAGGAAGGCGACGAGCGCGCTTTCCTATTTGGGAGGCAAGCCAGCGCCTATGGTGACGCTAGCCCCCGAGCCACTGGTGCTCACGACACCTTCTTTGTAGATGCTTGCTCTTGAGTGAACAGCTGCTTCTTCTTCTTGGGCCTCTCGAGAGGCTCCATGTCCTCGTCAGCGGGGAATGCCATGGTGGCAGCCTTGTAGGCGATCTCGACAGCGCGCGTGGCGTCCTGTACGTGACCACGGATGGTGATGGTGCCACCGCTGCCAGGGATCTTGACCATGTTGTAGGCGTGGTGCGTGACGGCCATGAACTTCGCGAGGGCGGGGTAGCCGAGGATGGCGTTGTAGGGCAGGCCAATGTGTGCGACGTCGAAGTCAATTAGCTCGGTGTGGTAGAGAGGGACATCACACGAAACAGGGATAGTCAAGCTCACGAAGAGAGTTCGTGTAAGGGGCTGAACACGTTGGTCAAACAACCCTCAACCTGCACGGCGACGGTGCTCGTCGAGCATGAGGAGGGACATCACGACAGAGATGAACACCAGCCCGTACCCAGGTTCACGGCCCTCGTGTGGAGGTAACACCGCTACTCCTGCTTGTCTGTATTGCACTGCTTATGGAGGTTACAGTACAATGAGCTTGCTGAGGGCCTCTTTTGGCAGTGGTGTACACAAGGAAAGGGAACTGTGGTCTTCTTCTTCCTTGCGTAGGTGGCTAAGCTAGGATGAGAATGCGATCCTTTGCTACGGTGGTGCACCTCCTCCTTTTATAGGCGCCCCGGGCCTCTTCCCTGCGCTTGCGCCGCGGAAGGGCTACCACATGGCGACAGAAGGGGGAGCACGGTACACCGCAGCCCAGCTGTCCATGGACGCGGTCCATGGGCGTAAAGCTGATGCCTGTGGCAGAGAAACCACCGTCCATGCAGGACGGCCAGGGGCTGCAGAGGAACGTGGGGATGCCCACGGTGACGTTGGCCGTGGGAGCGCGGCGCCGGCTGGTCCCCTTATCACCAAGGAGGAAATCCTTGTAGTCCGGTGCAGATGGCGCAGCTTTGTTGACTCCTTTAATCACCAGAATGGCAACTGCGGCGTCGTCGTCACCGCGCGCAGAGGCGCGCGTCACTCTGCGGCCGCTGCAGAGCCCATGTGCGCTCTGCAGAGGTTGCTTTGCAGCGAAGCAATCCCCACGAGGGCTAGGGTGCCCTGTGGAGGATTTGGCGTTGACCTCTCTCCAGGGGAGATCACCTTGAAGAGGGGGCAGCAGTGAATAGGGCCTCCATAGGCCTCTGCTGCCTCTAAAGCCCTCGCGAGGCGATTTGCCTCGCGAGTCTCTCCAAGCCGTAGGCTTGGTCCTTAGCGAAATTTGGCCATCGAGTGTCGAGGGCCGTGGAGGACAGGCCCAGCACACCCTGGTTCTCACTGGGCCGACAAAGAAAGCCTTGGTCTTGATGTACTTGAGCTCTTCAAGAACGTGACGCTCGGCCTTTGTTGCTTGATGTACTAGCTCAACCAATGTGGTATAAGGTTGGAATTCCACAATCTTTTTATTGGGTAATTGAGGCCATTCATGAAACGAGCCATAGATTGCTCTTCCGACTCTTCAACATGGGCTCTTATCCTTGAGATCTCCATTTCTTTATAGTACTCATCATACGACTTCACACCTTGCTTGAACTCTTGTAACTTCTTGTATAAGTCTCTAATGTAGTAACTTGGAACAAAATGCTTGTTCATAGCTTCTTTCATTTCAACCCAAGTGTTGATAGGTTGTTGGTGGTGTTCCAAATGTGCATCTTGGAGTTGTTCCACCACAAGAGAGCATAATCTTCAAACTCTAAGGATGCTAGAGTCACCATCTTGTTGCTGGAGTAGTTGCGAACGGAAGATCTTGTCAACCTTGAGTGCCCATGAAAGATAGGCTTCCGGATCACTTGTTCCATAGAATTTGGGCATGTCAAATCGAAGGTTGTTCAAGTTATCATCTTCATCGCGGCAGTTGGGAGGTGGGAATGCACGTCCACGTCTCCTTTGATTGAGTCCATCGCCATGACGTTGGCTTGACTCACTATCAGTTGGTGCTCTTGGCGAGGAAGATCATGTTGGTGCTCTTGGCGAGGACGAGGCTCATGTTGCGGCCTTGGGTCTTCCACATGGTTCCCATGGTCACGATTGCGGTGGTGTGGTCTTGGAGGATGGCGATGTGGACTCCCTTGATCACCATAGTCGTTTCCACCCGGAACACCATTGTCATTGGCCAACGGTTCTCGACGATCTTGATGTTGGGGTGGTGGTGATGGTGTTCGCTCAGTCTTGCACCATTTGGGCAATGATGTTCTTGATGCACATTGTCATGGTGTGGTCGAGGCAAAGGTGGGCGTTCCACTTCATGGCGATGTCGCTCATGTTCGTCATGCCTTGGAAGTTCTTGGCGACCTTGGTGTGGTTGTTCTTGGTGATGACCACGATGCGCGTGCATCGGTTGTGTCGACCTTGAGGAGCATCTTGTGCGTTGGGAGCTTGAAGAAGATCGACGTTGCACAAGGTTGTTAAGAGCGTCAATCACCCGCGCCCTGTTGGGATACATTAAATCTGTACCGTTCAATATCCGATCAACAGCCCAGATCGTCCCAATGTTTGACAACTCAACAATGTCCGTTTTGGACCATTTTGCCCTCCCACCAAATCACATAATACGACCAAATTGCCACCGTACCATTTCGTTTCCTTTGTTCTCCTGTCCCAGACGGAACATCCGTCGTCCCGCGAATCCCCAGAGTCAAGTGATTCGCCGTCTGGCAAGGTCCGCGCGGAGCACCTCCGTCATGGGCTCATGGCGACACGGACCGCCACAGGAACTGCCACCGTGGGTCTATTCCTCGCCGACTGTTCCGACACGAGCATGTCGCTGCCCGCACGCGCTCGCACTCGAGCCACCTTTGGATCTATGACATTGGTCCCTCGCTGTCCCCGACGCCCATCGAGGCAGCTCTCTCTCATCACGCATCGAGACAAGTAACTAGACCGGGAAGGATTTCGGCGACGGCCGCACTGGCAAGCAGGTGGAAGCCGTCCTGGCGCCGGCCAACCCCTTAATCTTCGGCCACCGTCGAGCTCCAGCTCCTGCTTCCGGTGGAACAGGACAACGGTGGCACCAAGCCTTCCTGTCCCTTGCCCCATGTCATCCTGTACAAACTGAAAACGAATTGCAGGCCGTCCTAATTGATTCGTCTCTAGGCGGCCGTCACGAGCCCGCGAGGTGGGAACGAGCGTGGCTTCATGGGGCGGCGTCGCTGCCTCCTTACAACACCTCCATGCCGGCGACGAGGCGAAGTTGCGGATTGCGGGGGGAAGCAGAATCCGCCCCCCTGTGCCGGCGCGGCTGATGGGAGCACTCCGGTCGGTGGATCTGCAGGTGCAGCACGCGTCCGTGAGCGCTGCTGGAAATCAAACCTGAGCCTGAGTACCCGTAACTCTTGGTACTGGGAATTCTTTGGTCAGGGAATTCCTTTGGTAATGATTTGGATTTGTATACTACAGGGTTATATGATATTACGTGAATCAATAATCCTAAACTTGTCCTTACTTGCATGCTTGTAGGAATTCATGAGGTGCTCATTCGATAGTACCGCTCCACATTAGCTGGTTGTTTATATCAAAAGCACAATGCGAGGACCGAGGAGGAAGTGAACTGATTTCTTTGTTCTTTGGTAAGAACCAGATTCTGTTCAATGCTAATTGTTTTATCTTCATTTTGTCTTCTGGCTGCGAGGTTTACAATATGCGTTGTGCCAATTGCTTTTGGTTAGTAGTGAGAGACTGAGAGTTGATGTAGTGACCGCGATTCACTCGACTACCGCCCGTGGTGCTCTTCGGAAATCCCATGCTCCCGCACATACTTGTACCTATTGTAGATTATCTTTCATTATGTTATTTTCTCCTATGTCCAATAGATCTTCTCTTATTATCTGTAGACCTGGAGGACAGACAAACAAGCAAGCCATCTCTAATTAAATATTGCTCAGATTGAGATAATAAAACCCAAATTGGTACAATGTTTCATGTGTAAAGCTTCCTATTTGAATATCGTTCCAGACAAAACTTGGCATTTACGAGTGGTTAGTCATGCCATTGGGCCTTTCAAATAAACCATCTACCTTCATGTGACTCATGAACCACGTTTTAAGGCCTTTCATTGGCAAGTTTGTTGTTGTCTACTTTGATGATATCCTTAGTCATAGCAAATCTTTGGAAAAGCACACTTCTCATGTAGCTCAAGTTTTCTTGGCCCTTCGCAATGAAAAGCTTTATGCTAATCTTTCTAAGTGCACTTTTGCCACCAACAAACTTATTTTCTTGGGTTTTGTTGTTTCTTTGGATGGAGTTGTAGTTGATGATGCAGAGATAGAAGCAATTCGTAATTGGCCTTTCCATATGTCACTTGAGGAGTTGAGACGTTTTCTTGGTTTTGCCGGATTTTATCGCCGTTTCATCAAGGATTTTTCAACAATTGCATGTCCTCTTCATGAACTTACCCAGAAAATGCACCTTTCATTTGGGGCAATACCCATGATTTTGCTTTCAATGAGCTCAAGTGGTTGTTAACCGAAGCACCACTCCTTGCCCTTCCAGATTTCTCTAAAAAATTTGAGATTGAATGCGATGCAAGTGGTTTGGGCATTGGAGGAGTGCTTATGCAAAATGGTAGACCCATAGCATACCATAGTGAGAAACTAGATGGAGCTCGTTTGAATTATCCAATTTATGACAAAGAATTGTTTGCTTTGGTTCATGTTTTGGAAGTTTGGCAACACGATCTTCGTCCTAAGGAGTTTGTCATTCACTCCGACCATGAGTCGTTGAAATATTTCAAAAGCCAAACAAATTTGAACAAAAGACATGCCAAGTGGGTTGAGTTCATTGAGTCTTTTACCTTCGTAATCAAATACAAGAAAGGTAAAGACAATGTGGTAGCGGATGCTTTATCCCGCAAGACCAACCTACTTACGCATCTTGACATTAGTGTCTTGGGTTTATATGAGATATAAAGGACTTATATGCCACTGATGCGTACTTTGGAGACACTTTTGCTCAATGTTTGGAGCACAAAGGAATTGGTGATTTCTATTTGCACAAAGGTTTCTTGTTTCAGGCTAACAAACTTTGCATTCCCGAGTATTCGCTTTGTTTGCTCCTTTCAAAGGAATCACATGGAGGAGCACTCATGGGACACTTTGGACGCGACAAGACCTTTGCCATGCTCTCCACCAACTACTATTGGCCACGCATGTACCGCGACATGAACCACCTTGTACGACGATGTTCTACATCTCTCAAAGCTAAGTCGACCCTAAACTGTCATGGCTTGTACACTCCTTTACCCATTCCACATAGACCTTGGTCCGACATTGCTATGGATTTCATCTTAGGACTTCCACGCACTAAAACAAACAAGGACTCCATATTTGTCGTCATTGATCGATTCTCTAAATGGCGCATTCCATACCATGCAACAAGACCGACGATGCTTCACATATTGCATCTTTGTTTTTTAGGGAGATCGTCCGTCTTCATGGAGTGCCAAAGACCATTGTTTCGGATCAAGACGTCAAGTTTGTGAGCTACGTTGGAAGACATTGATGGCCAAGTTGGGAATCAAGCAACTCTTCTCCACCGCCTACCCCCTCAAACGGATGGTCAAACCGAAGTGGTCAATAGAAGCTTATCTACACTCATTCATGTCTTGATCAAGCCGAACTTGAAGAGTTGGGAAGAATGCATTCCGCATGCCGAATTTGCCTACAATCGAGCGCTACATCGAGCCACGAAGAGAAGTCCATTTGAGATCGTCTATGG